>JAYKAV010002841.1:0-75272 GCA_035582835.1 Phoebastria nigripes | reverse complement strand
CCCGGGCCGCCCCCGACCCAGCCCCAGCGGCCTCCCAGACCTTCCCCCTCCCAGCGGCACTAAACCCCCGGGCCGCAGCAGACTCCGGCCCGGCTCCCCAGGCTCCTCCCCTCTCAGACCAGCCCCAGCGGCACTAAACCCTCAAGCCGCAGCAGGCCTCGGCCCGGCCGCCCCCTCACCAGGCACCCAGCGGCCATGACACCTCCCGCGCGCCACAATTCAGTTTCCGCGCTTCCCACACCCCATAGCAACGGTTCCGTCCTTAAAGGGGCCGGGGCGCCCGGCCGGAAGGGGCGGGCGCGGGCACTTCCGGCTGTGGGCGGGGCCTGCGCACTGATGGGAGGCCGCCATTACGGGGAGGGGGAGCTGGAGTGGGAACCTGCCGCAGTCGGGAGCTGGTCCTCCTCCTCCTCTTCTTCCTACACCCGCCAGTCAGGCTATAAAGCAAGCCCGGTTGGAAGCTTAGGGAACGGGCCTCACAGGCCTTGCCATGAAAGCCAGTTCCTCTGAGCACAGCTGGCCCTGAGGGTGCTCACCAGTGTTATGAAAATCTCTTTCCCTTGCTGTTACATCAGTCAATCAATCTTTACAGTRTGAAAGCGTATTAGCTTTGTAAATATATAGTAGTTCATGTTATACACTGCAATGTAAGGAGGTAGTGAAATTTTACTGGAGACTTTGGTATTGTTCCTGCTTAAGTAAAACTAAAGGACAGCCTGGCMCTGGGCATAAGGCCTGTGCTGCATAAGGCCTTAGAGCTGCCCATGGGGGGTAAAGGATACCCCTGAACAACCGAGATAAACAGCAGCATCCTAGCCTCTCTGACGCAGCTTTGAAACCCTCCCAGCATCATACACAAGTAACTCCAGCAACACCGACTCCAGGGACATCTGGATCAATAGGCAGCAAGAATGCTGCAGAAATAGAGTTGCTTTGCAAAGTTTTCCTATGATTAGCCATCGGTAGTGTGGGTGTTAGGGATTAGTCAAATCATGTTGTACCTGAACGTATGAGGGTATAAGATCCCTGTGTAAAACCACATTTGGGGTGCCCCGATTTGGCTGGGATACCTCATGCGCATAAATAACTATTTACCCTTGTAATTCTAGACTTTGCATCCCGGCCTCTCTCCTCGGTCAGCACAGGCCAGTTGCAAATTTTCATAACATAGTACGTTGCCCGCACCACTGCCGAGACGGCATTTTCCATCCTGTTACACCTCTCCCCAGCACAGCTCTTATCACATCAGCAGGAGACGTGCTTCCTAACTTTGTGCTGAAGTCCAAGAAGAGCAGAACTGCACATAATTCTCCTGCTTGTATTTTACAGGTTCATTTTCAGACCATCAAACATCGCATTCCTTCCTCTTCATCCTCTGGGCAGGAGATGTTCCTGTTCACTGTATCTGAACCACTCCTGCTTTGTTCCTAAATGCAGAGCACTTACTTGTTTGGAGGCCTTGTGACTTAAAAGCTGCTTTGTTTTGGAGGGAGCTTGTTCTACTATGTGAGATTGGGTTAAAAATGAAATGGATTTTTCTCCAGTTATTAAGGAACTGACAGCTTCATTCAACACAGGGAATCCTCCAGCTTTCATTCCAGCGTTACCAAACCGCTTCCAATTTACACAGATCTGGCTTTGTTGTTGAAAACTGCCTGTTATGGTGTAGAGCAGTGGATGGGCTCTAACACGGTGCTTCCAGGGAGCACAGCCAAGCAATAAGGACCTTTACAAGACACATTTCAAGCTGTGCTGAAGTTAGACCAGAAATTCTTTTGCTCCCACTCCTAATTGAGAGCAAAAAAAGGAAAAGTTATTTTCCCTAATGTGAATCAGCCCAATCAATCAAGCTCTCCAATTCTCAGAAAGCAACTGGTCATATTAATATGCAGTATTAAATGCATATTTGTGCCTTTTACAGCTTTTTTTTCCTTTTTCTTCTTTAAGATTAATATGTCTGACTGAAAAGTTGCTTCATGCAGGGTTAAAAAACATTTGCTTTCTTAAGGAAAAACAGAGCCAAGTGGAACACCTGACAATTTCAAACCTTTCCCTTATCTGCCAGGATGTTTTGCTTTGGGCAATGTCCAAACACACCTCTCCTACCACCAGCTGCAGCTTTTTTGCCCCTAAATCAGCCAACAGCCATCACGTGTGCTGGCTGCACCCACAGCAGTCGTGATCGGTCCCTGGGGACGGCACTTGCCCCTCCCAGCACCTGCACACCAGATTCCAGCGAGTGGGAAAAGGACACAAATCTCTGCTGAGGTCGGCATCGGTGTGAGGCCACATACGCTGCTGCCAGCCTGCATTCACTGCCTACATGTTGCCTCTTGAGCCTACTGACATCCCTCATGGCCACAGCAAACCAATACTGGTGCAATCCCGGCTGCCATGGAGCCATAAACACAATCCCATGAATTGTGTTTCTCAGGGAAGCCATCCGTCCTTCTGCCTCCTGCATTGCCATCCCATGGCCAAAAATCTGCTGGTTCAAGGGTGTTTGTGTGTCTGAAAAGCTCTCCGTTTCCCCCAGCCCTTTGAGTTACTGGGTCTGAAGAGATACATACCTCCCCCAGGCACGGCCTTTCTGCCCACATAGCTATGGATCTTGGAGCTATAAATCTGAAGCAGTTTCCAGCATTGCTTAATCTGTTCCTCATTAAATTCTTTGGCATTTGACTACTAGCTTTTCTTTCTCTGCAGGGAAATGAAGCAGAACACAGAAAAGATGCTCAAGGTGCTAAAGAAGCCTTGTACAACCCGTTTTTGAGAAATATGAAGTCAGAAACATGTTGTGGCTGCACTCCCACTTATAAAAGTGGAAAATGGGAACATCTGCTTTTATTGAAGGATTCCACCACCCAAAAAAAACCCAACCCACCTTTTAGATGATACAGCATCTATGGTGGCCATGGATGGCTACTTCACTTACCAAGTCCTCAGCCCTGGGGTGCCACTGCATAACAGCAACAGCCAGAGGAAACAGCAGCCCATTGGCGAGACATTCACACCTGCAGCAGTCCAGAACAAATGTTAAAAAAAAAAAGAATTAAAGAATATTCATGCCAAGGTCTTTGGAAAAAAAGGGCCCTCAGGAGCAACAGGCACACATCAGGTCCTGTGGTGGACAGAGTCTCCAGATAGCCCAGTTCGGCGAGGGCAGCGCTGGCCAGGCTCTGTCCCAGCATCCAAATGTCTTTGTGGTTTTATCTGCCCTGGGTTTGGGCAGGATGGGATTTTCCCATCCCTCAGAAATCGTGGCCCTGGGAGCCAGCACCCTCCCAACGCCCCAGCCAGGGAGATGGACTTCAGCCCATGTGCTGTCACCCGCCACAGGCAGCACCCCGGTGCCACCACCAGCTGAAGAGACACGGCCAGGAGTGTGATTCCTGCTTTTCTTCAGATGACCACCTGAGGGCAGGCAGAGGCCTCTTGCAGCTCTCAGTTTTCTAAAGATACAGAAATAAGCAGGAAAATTGGATAAAATGCAACATGATTTCATTAAAGATGAATCATGCCAAACTAGCCAGCTTCTTTGTTAAGACTACCGTAACTCTGGGCAAAAAAACGTTGAGCTAGCCTCTTTCAAATACCACTTCCCAGCTTGCAACCTAGACATGATATAGTAATTCTCAGCAAGTCCTTCCCTGGGGTTATTTGTATGACCATGAATCAGGAAGAGACCAGAAGCCCCAGGATCTGCCACCTCTATCACAACGACAGAGCCTTGCATTGCCAGCCCTGCCAGGGCTGCGGTCCCTGCATGCTGCAAGGCAGCACGCAGCCACGTTGGGCAGCAAGGCTATTGCACAGCATCAGATGCACCCAGAATTCAGGTAGGTCATTCTTACATGAAATTACAGCTAACCTTTGACTTCAAGCCCAATTCAGAAAGCCCTGAACTTCTCGCTAGAGTGAGTGGGTCTAAGTTTAGCAACTAAACTGAATGTTTATCACTTCTGTATTGCAAACCCCAGTTCTCACGTGTCCTGTTAATATTTAAACTGCTGAGCACACCAGTCTCTATACATACTTCTGCAGTTTTAAGAATATGCCAACTGGGGGACAGTGTGCTAGGCTTCAGAAAGCCACGATGAGACTGTTTTCCTGGGAAAGCTGAGGTTCTCAGCTAGACCAGTGGTGAGAAGAAGTATTTGCCGTCTACAGAAGAAGCACCAAGAGATGTAGAGTTGGTCAAGGCAATGCGCACAAGCTAAGATGGAACCAGCAACCGCACCCGGGTCTCCCAGTCGCTAGCAGCACTCTCAGAACAAGGTCATCCTGTCTCCATGACCACCATAATCCCAGCACGGGTCTTCCACAGCTGTTTTGTGTCCCATCCCAATACACCCTGGAGATGGAGGCAGGGACCTTGAGCAACCAACCATATGCAATGCTTTGGCATATGTCAACCCAGCCGGCTGGGATGGGACAGCCACCCTGTTATTGCCACTTTGCATCCAGAAGCATAGCAGGGATTTAGGCAGCCTAAGCAGACAGCTACAAGGAGCCAAAAATTGCAGGTGAAGGTCAATGTAGTCCAGAGACTTGCTGTCCGTACTTCCCTCGTTGCTGCTGTGGAAGGAGGCAGCTGCAGCCAGTTCAGGCACCGCAGAGGGGACCAGGCCCACCAAGGAGCTCAGCTGATGACAATGACATGGTTCCATTGCTTCCATGGGGAGATGCTGCTTTATATCAGCTGAAGATGTAGCTTGCTGCCACATCAGTGATTTTCTCTCTGACTAATGACTTTGTCCTCCCATGTGTGCCAAACCCATTTATTTATAGCCCACAATTTTTTTCTCCCACCTGCCTTTGTGCTTATTTTCCTTTCTTACTGAGTTAAGAAAAAGACAGGAGAAAAAAATCTTTTCCTCAAGTAAATCTCTCACTGACCTAAATGCAAATTTGTTCAAGCAAATTCAGAGAGCTTTGATCCTGTGTGAGTAAGAGGGGAATGGGGAGAGGAGCAGACTGCTGCTATCGGAATGGATCTTTACTGCTGCGTAACAACTAGGCAATGAAACAAAAGCCACGGGAGTTTAAAGAGGAAGCTCAGCCAAAGGTCACCTGGCTGTCCTAGGTGCTTGTTATCAGAGCCTTGAAAAGAGGGAGGAAGGTGACTTGAGCTGATTATAGCAACAAGTGGAAAAGGCTGCCAGGGCTGGGGGAGCCCGTCACCCCTCCTCAGCACTTGGCATGCAGGGGTGCTTTGCTGTTGTAAAGCAAAGGGTCGGCAGAGCCCGGGCTCTGGAGCTGCTCAGGCCACTAAGAGAAAATTTGTTTGTCTCAGCTCCAAACCATCTGCTAGGCAGAGAGCCAGAAAGCGCCCTGTTAATTGCAATACTGTATTTTATTTGCTGCCTTGTCTTTGCAGGTGATTTGTACTACTTTCACTGCTCATCTGTACAGCTGAAGTGGTGAGGGGAAGGGTGACAAAGGGACAGAGACATACTGACACCGGGACATATCCTGGAGCGCCAGAGGAATACACTGCTACTCCCTGTGTGAAGCTATACAGTTCTTCAGCTATCCAAGAGAGGTGGAGGGAAGGGAGCCCATACATGCCTACAGTTTCCAGAACTGGCCTAAAGGAGGAGAAAGATTGAGGAGTGAGAAATCCTGGCAAGCTGGATCCAGCCAGAATCCCATCAGCAGCTTTCTGGGCATCTATGAAGTTGTCTGTGACCACTTACGTTGGTTCTAGTGTCTTAAGCCACTGTAAGATCTTCAAATCTGTTACACAAATGTAGATCAAACCCACCTTTAAAATATCTCCCAGTACAGGTGGCCCCAGCTCTGCTGATCTTGCTGACCAAGGGCAGGCAGCTGCTTTCAGTCCCTGAACTTTCTCTGCTGTTGCCTGCAGGGGTGAGCGGAGTTCAGACTTCGCTGAACTCATGATTGCATCAACCCAGAACCCAAAGTGCATGGAGACTGGTACTAGGGAAATGCTAGCGGAGTTCACAGCAGCGAAGCTCAGACCTTTGGGACATGGAGCTCCCCAGGCGTGGGGCATGCGCCCAGCGTCCACACCCAGCAGGGGCAYTGCCACACAGACCCTGGCACTGGGGCAGGCCTGGTCAGAGTGGGTAATGCGGCACAGTCCAGCACTACCCACCTAATGAACCAGAAAAGTATTATCAGCCTGAACAGTGCTAGAGGAGCATGCTTCGAGTTCTTCATCTCTCTCCATTAGGCTGCTTTCCAATCAATGTTGATCACTGGGCTGGATCACATTTGGCCTTAACTTTTAAGCCTATAATCTTGTTGAAAATCTTTGTCCCAAAATATCCAAAGTCCTGGATATTCTGCAGGATTCTCTCTGCAGATTAGAGGAGGGTATCACTCTGCCCCTGCTAAAAGGTATCGAGTTTCCACATAAAGTATTACATGGGAAGAGCCAAAAGGATCCACACTCAGCCATGCTGAGAGCAGAGTGGGCAGGAGGACGTCAACCTTTCTAGAGAAACTCCTGTTAACAGCACTGAGTTTGGTCAGCACAGGCAAGCACACAACCATCTGGTCCTTCTTCTAAAGCTTTACGCTCCCAGTGACCTTGCACCTCCTGAAGACCCAGGGTGGCTGTCTGCTCTCCTTTCCACGCCATTCCTGTATGCTGCGGAGAGGAATGGCAGATCAACATGACCAGGGCAGACCACAGAACAAAACCAAGTATCTGTTGCATTTGCTGCTTTCACATGCTGAAGGGAAAGATGCATCTGTTTGCAAAAAGTCAGAGCAGCCCTGGTTCCAACCAGCATTAACTCTGTGGCATCCACCTAACCATCTCCCCTGCAGCTTCTTTCCCCACTGAACAGCTTGTAGAGTTACTAAAGCCAGACCCTTCTGCAGTGAATTTAACTGCGTGAGGGGACAGCGGTCCTTTGTATTTCCAAGCCAGTTCGAGGCAGACGGAACTGGAGAGGCGATGCGGCCCACTGCCCACCACCCAAAGCGGTTGCTTCCTTGCACAGATCATTTCCCCTTCCAACATCTCATCCTCAGAGAGAGAAAGAGGAGCCTGGCTGCTCTCCTGTGCAGTGCCAACAGGAGCTCAGCCTTTGCTGGACCTCTTGGCGCTACCATGACATTGGCGCATGCTTGTGCTGGGATGTCTGTCTTGCTAAGACCACTAAAGGACAAGTGGGAACATTAAAGCCACAGAACTACATAAGAACAGTGTTTTCCACTGTCCAAACAGGACAGGACAAGTGGAAAAGGTTTATTGTTCAAACAGTTTATTACCAACTCTATTTGGCTCCATTTATTACTAACTCTATTAGACTATTTATTACTAACTCTATTAGACCCTATTTATTTCCACCTCTATTAGGCTCTATTCATTTGATAGCGACTATCCCTACCCTAACTAATGTGCCACGCTGGGTCCAGCCCCATCACCTGCAGCCGCAGCGTTGGTGGCRCAGGTGCAGGTGGGACAATGTGGGGCTGTTGGGCTTTGGCCGTGGGGTGGCGTTGGCACAGCCATGGCAAGGGCTGCTGCCAGCACGGGCATTGCCAGCCAGGGGTTGCCGCAGGGAGAGAGGCCAGCCCAGGGGAGCAGCCCAGCCGCTGCACCAGGCTGCACAGGCAGGAAGGTGGGAAAGCCCAGCCCTGGTACCAAAGGTGGCAGCTGTGGTGTGGGAAGTGCAGCCTTGCGTGGTGCCGGAGCAGCATGCTGGAGGCCAGCTGGGGCCTGGCTGCTGCGTGGTGGTGCCAGGGATGGGGCAGTGTCATTGGTTTAACCCCAGCCGGCAACCAAGTCCCACACAGCCGCTTGCTCACTCCCTTCCGGTGGGATGGGGGAAAGAATCGGAAGAGTAAAAGTGAGAAAACTCGTGGGTTGAGATAAAGACAGTTTCATAGGGAAAGCAAAAGCCACACGTGCAAGCAAAGAAAACCAAGGAATTCATTGCCCACTTCCCATCGGCAGGCAGGTGTTCAGCCATCTCCAGGAAAGCAGGGCTCCATCACGCCTAACAGTTACTTGGGAAGACAAACGCCATCACTCCGAATGTCCCCCGCTTCCTTCTTCTTCCCCCAGCTTTATATGCTGAGCATGATGTCATATGGTATGGAATATCCCTTTGGTCAGTTGGGGTCAGCTGTCCCGGCCGTGTCCCTTCCCAACTTCTCGTGCACCCCCAGCCTCCTCGCTGGTGGGGTGGGGTGAGAAGCAGAAAAGGCCTTGRCTCTGTGTAAGCMCTGCYSAGCARKRAYKAAAACATCCCTGTGTTATCAACACTGTTTCCAGCACAAATCCAAAACATAGCCCCATACTAGCTATTATGAAGAAAATTAAGCCTACCCCAGCCAAAACCAGCACAGGCAGCCCCAAAGCTCTCCCTGCCTGCTGCTCCAGCAGGGTTGGGAAGTTGGGGGGGGCAACTGCCTGGGAAGGGGTTTGGGCGCTGCCGAGGCTGGGAGGTGCTTTAGCCCAGTGCTTTGTTTTTAGAGACCTCCGAAGGGGAGACGCCGGCGTGTCCTGCGGTGGAGCTGGTGCAAACGCCTCCTTCTCCACCCCCGCAGCGGCTCTCTGCGCAGGCTGAAGATCTTGGCAGCTTCCTGAGGGGCAGCTTTCCTCCAGCTCCTCATCCAGGCACAATGCAGCCGGGGCTCTCCTTTTGTGGCCCACTCTTGGCTTGCACCTTGCCAGCACCTGGGGATGGTCCCTCTTAAAGTTGGGGCTATAATAGAAGCGTAGAAGCTAAACAATGCAAAGGAGGAGAGTGAGTTGCAAGCAGTTCAAGCCTGGAAAACACAAATATATGAGAACTAAGACTTTTAATTGCAAAAGCCAAACTTGGGTATTGAAAAGGACTCTCAGGGGCATTGGAAACCTCAAGCTTGGGCTGTCTCAAACGTCACGATATGGTTCTGTTAAGTCATAACCAGCCCTGGGTTTTCACCTGAGAAATGCCCTGAGAAAGAAATGAAGGTGAGGACATTTATGGCCATCCTCATCTCCTCTGTTGCCAAGACTTATTTGATTTGAACATCAGTCTCTCCCACCAGCTCCTGTGCAGAGGAACTGATGTACTTTTCTAGGAGCAGGAGCAGCTGCTTCGTCTGCTGGAAATTCGTCCCTGGAGTAAGATGAATCGGACACCTCTGGCAGTTCGTGCAGCCCATGGAGGTTGAGCTGATGATGGAAACTTTCCATGCTCTCCAGTTCAAAAACTCTCCCAAGTCCTCTTCTTGCCAGCATTTCCTTCTTGAACATTTCTTCATTGATGGCAACAAAGACTCCATCATCAACCCACCGAATGAACTGAAACTCGTCGCTGCAGGCAATTTTCCAGAGTTGCTTGAGAAAGGAGAGGTCTTCGGTTTTGCCAGCACTCTCCTCGGAAGAAGCAGGAATGTCTCTTTCAGTAGTGCTGTCATCACTCCAAGCTTGGAAAGACTCTTCTTCTGTCATTGCTCCTACAGCAGCGTCCCCAGCTGCTTGATCATCCCACTCAGGAGAGGCAGGAGAAGCTGAGCCTGACAACTCCCCCAGCTCATCAGAGGAAGAGGAGGAGGAGATTTCAGCTGTTCACGGCTCCCTTTGAAACCATCCGCTCTCATTTGGGCTCGAGCTTTCTTCTGCAACCATCACTCTGGCCAGCCAGGCTTGGTCCTGCCAGACACCAGTCAAAGGCCAACTGGCGCCAACTGGCTGGCTGCGGGTTCCCACGGGACATTCTCAAATGTCACTGTAGCACCCATGCTGCATGGCGGTGACATTGCAGGGTGGCACCCGTGACCTGGCACAAGGGAGCAGCAAGAGGAGAAATTGCTGAAGAGCACTTGTTGCTTTTAACTCCCAGAGCCACCRGCGGTGGGCCTCCAGAGCCCAGAAGTCAATAAAGCTGTGTTAAACGGCTGTAGGCAATGAGAGGACCATGCTGTGTCCGGTTGCATCCAGGAGTGGGTCTGCAGTGAGGAGCGGGGATGGCTGCAGCGTTGAGCATCCCAGTGCCACGTTTGGGAAGCTTTCCAGCTGGGCACCTCTGACACCTGCAGAAGTGTCCTTATGGTCTTTGCTGTGCTGGTGGCTCTTGAGCTCCTGCTTCACAGCCTTTGGCAGAGAGTGGGGAGCAGCAGGGCTGGGGCTGCAGCCAGTGCCCGGAGTGCTGGGTTGGAGGGTCCTTCCTCATCCAGACRTTGCTTCACCTTCCCCGTGTGTTACCCTGACTAGGTCCCTCCTGGTCCCCTTTATTTCCCTCTGGGTTGTCCAGTGGTGTGGGGAAGTCCATTTCCCAAGCTGAATGAATGCAAGAAAATAGAAATCTCTTCCTGTTTGCTGCCCGTTTCTTCTCTAGACAAAGAAGCGCTCTGTGATTTGAAGAGCACTGCTTCTGCAAGAGAATAGGTGTGCACCCAGGCGATGCTCCCCTTCCAGGTTTCAGCAGTCTCCCAGGGGCTGCTCTGTAGGATCAACTGGAAGTAAAACACTACGAAGGTTGTGCAAAGGAAGTGGAAGAAATGGGAGGTGTACAACCTCCCTTTTCCTTGCTTTGGTTCCTCTGCTTCTCTTTGCTCTTTCAACTGTAGGAATGAAAGCAACAAAATCAATCCTGCTCTGTAAAGCTTTTGAAACAACCCCCTCTCTACAGGATCAGGAGCTTTTTCTGTAAAGGACAGGTCTGATCTCGAGAGCCCAGAAGTCAATAAAGCTGTGTTGAACAGTTGCAGGCAATGAGAGCACCGTGCTGTGTCTGACTGCATCCCAGAGGGGGTCCGCAGGGAGAAGCAGGGACGGCTGCAGCGTTAGGCATCCCAGTGTCCCCATTTCTGAAGTTTTTGTGATTCACTAGAGAAACATCTTACAAGCCTTGGCTGCACATTCTTTAAAAGCCAAGCAAAATACTCCCATCTCTAATCACTGCAGGACTGCACAGCAGTAATTTCTAGTCTCCCCAGGCACCGATAGTATTTTTGCTCCAAGAGAAGCCTAATGGGCTGGTGAAAGATCAGCATCTTTCCCTCCAAGCTGCACGGCCACTTTCAGAATAGCCCAGCATACAGCTCAGCCCAGCCCAGCACACCAGGACAGTTAAGCTGTGCCTGATATGGGTTGTCATAACCTTTGTCACAGCCACCAGGCACCCTTGTGCTCCAGGCATGCGGCGCCATGACRTGCTCTGACCTTTCACTGCGCTTGCTCCCCAGCACTGGCTGCATTGTGCCCTTCATCCTTTGGCTTCTCTAGCCCTGGAGGAGTTTAACTGGGAGGAAGACATTTTGCCTTTTGTTTCTTATATTTGATGAGAAAGGGAAGGAGGTGCCTGAAGAAATTTGCCCTGAAATACCCTCTCTGGATTTGAAGAGCTGGCAACAGTTTTTCCTGAGCCAGCTTTACCTGTTTGACATAAGCTATACTGACCCAATGCTCCAGGCACTACCACAATACTGATAATGCTCCTTCAGGCCAGCATTTAAAGATCTGTGAACAAGGACTCCTCATATGCCCTGAGATCTGTCCTGCAGCTGGAAACGCTCCCTGGTAGCAAACTAACCTTTCAAAGGGGCTATGAATACTTCTGCCAAGCAAGGGGAAAGGGTTTCCCTTGTTGAAACACATTGCAGCAAGCCTTTGCATGGCGTAAACCCTCTTCATGCCAGCAGGATCAATGCAAAGGACCCATCTATGGTACCCAGTATCTGAGCTCCTGCTTCTCTCTCTCTCGCAGCCCAGTGTGAGGCAGGTTGGCTGCAGCATTTTGCGAGCTCTATAATAGGGGAGGCTATTTCTACGGTGACAGAGACCCAGCAGACAGCTGAGAGCCCAGAACAACCCCTGAGCTCACCTTGTTAGCAGTCCCAGGTTACTGTTCTCTAACAATCTGTTCTAAGCATTGGCTAAGTTTGGAAACAGTGCTAAAAGCAGGCTTGCTGCTATCAAGCCAATGAATGAAGAGCTTGTCAACAGAGGGAGATTCACCAGCAGCAGGACAAGGGAGCAGCACAAACATTACTGTACAGTATTTCCTCTATAGAATGGTTTATATCTAAGTGTGAGTCCTTCAAAATGCTGTAATAGAGCTTTAATACTGCATTAAGTGCTGGGAAATGGAAGGAGCAGAGGGTATTTCACCGTCTAGCTTCAGACTTTTTCAAATGGATGTGAATCCACCCAAAACACAGATTCAACTAACAAGCCAGTTCCTAACACATTCTGACCCTTGAAAAGTGTCCATATTCAGCTTTTGGCTTTCACTTTATCTTCGGAAAATCCTCAGCAATTTAGGCTTGCTCCGAGGGTGAAGCTCACCAAGTGTTCACACAAGCCAAGAAACAGCAAGCAATGTGCAGTTGCTGGCAGCAGGGCAAACCCTTTGGGGTGGAGAGCCAGGACCCAGAGATTGCAGCCACCTCTTCCATCTCTACCTTCAGGAAGCGACTTACTCTGTTTTCTCCTGCGAAAGCAGAAAGGGGAAGAAAGGAGCTGGTTGGCACAGGAAGATTGACAAGTCAAAAAAAGAGAGGCACTACAGCTGCAGGGAGTTTGAGATGTGCTGCTTTGAGTTATCCTGAGGTGTAGGAGAAGCCACTGTCCCCTGCAGCACCTCAGGCCTTCTCAGAAGAATTTATTTCCCACCACAAGTCACCCAGCCCTGCATTTCTTGGTCAGGTTTACTCCCTCCTGGAGAGCAGACACATTCCTCTGCCTCTGCCTTTCAGCTCAATGCCAGGTCTGCAATGTGCCTGATAGATAAACCAAGACCTATCAAGACCAAAAGCATTCTTGTCTATCACTGTACCTTGACCCATTGTACAAGATCTTTTTTATCAACTCCTGGAGATGTGGGAAGCAGCTGGAACCGGGGATCCATGGGAGGAAGGGACAGCATATCAGGCATCTCAAAAATAGAAAGATCAGAAAGGTTAGGCTCGAACCAAGTGAGGCAGACAAAGCCCATAACCCCTGCCATGAGGATGAGCAACGCAAACAGTGGATGCCTGTATCTGAAGTAGAGATTTTTTTCCCAGTCACAGCAGAGGAATGTGTTTTAAGTAGCTGGCTTTTGGCCTTCTGTTTTGTTTACTCTTCCAAAGACAAAACCAAAAGTGACGCCATATCCTGCTTTATTGAAGCGCAGAAGGAAGCATCTGGGAAGGGGAGGCAGAACATGACAAAGTCCAGACCAGCCTAAAGGGAGACACGCACAAACCCTCCTGCTCAGCCTGCTGAATATGTAGATATTTATCTACACAGCCTGCTACCACAGCCAAATGGAAATACCTGCTGGGCTTTGGGATGCTCCAAGCAGCCAGGAGGAGAACAGGGGGAATATCACACTCAACTGCTCCTCAGGAGTTGCTTGGTTTCTTGAATAACCACCACTGCACAGAAGGACCAAACCCTCAGCTGATGTGAGCTGATGTGACCCTCCACCATAGCTGCATTCATACTTACACCAGTTCAAAAGCCGCGTGGCTACTGCCCAATTTTCAAGCTTGTGGTAACTTTCAACCTATGCAAGTAGAAGCAGAAGAGCAGAATGAGGAAGTGATCCACTGAAACTTGTCCTGTGTGAAGGGCTTCCCTGGAGAACCAGCACGAGAAAGGCGCTGCCTGCCCAGAGAAGTGCTGCACTAAACCAGGCGCTGGAGAATGGCCAAGCACTTATTGACGCTGGGTGTTTCGTTCACAAAAGACAGTACCTCTGCCAAGTGCAGGCAGTGGCTGAACACTGTTATAATTAGAGCTGAGGTGCCAGGCTAGTTGTTTCCAACTCCTGTTATTTTTATTATGTGTCTTTCAGTATTTTATATTCACCTGAAGAGAGCCAGTGTCCGATTTCAGGGAGTAGGAGAACTTCATGCTAAAAGCATCCAGTTTTTTGTTTTCCTAGTTATGCAGAATGGTCCTCATCGCAAACCTAGGTGCACCACAAAGGCTCATAACTAGAAGGCAGAGGGGAAGGACCTCACCTGCTAAGTCAACTTCTTGAACAATTAGGGTTGGCAGCATTTAGTTCTGTCACATTACTCCAAGGGTAATTTTTCTAATCAGTAAACATTTATTAGAAATTGCAGAGGTACAGTAAGGGACTGGCACAGGAAGGGATAGACTATTTCATCTGCAACTGTCCTGACCTTCAGGGAGAAAACCCTCCAGCATAACGTAGTTGCCATAAATACTTACACCATGACAAAAGATGTCAGAAATGCAAGCCGTTGACATTACAGGATACTTAGCCAAAATGAAACCTTATGCCTTTCAAACTGAGCTGTAAAGACCAGCAAGTTTTATGACAGTGTGATATGCTATCCTAGAGTTTAGAGGGCAGGAAAGTGCAGCTGACATTGAACACACAATACTAATTTCTTTGAAGGAAGTTCATTTCCAAATGATACAGAACTGCCTAACTCATTGCCAAGTTCTGGATCTAAACCAAGCAAGTTCATAAAAGGGTTAGACAGATCAATGCAGAATGGGTTCAGCAGCACTTTTATGTCCTGGGCTGTATCCTCTGGCTCAGGGGATTGCCAGGAGCATAGCGCACGCCAGCATCTTCCCTTAGTGTCTGCTGCTAGCTGGATGGACGTTTGGTCTGACTTGCTTGTCACATACAGTACACCAAGACTCAAGTATTCGAGGCTCAATTTTGTTTGCGCAAAACAAAGCCTCCTTGCCTGGTGGTATGGGATTTTACAGGCTTGTTTCTCGAAGTGTTTCATGCGTTTAGTTCTTCCTTCTGTCTCTTGTGAGCCTGAGCAGAAGACAGGCCACATCTCCAAAGAGGGCAGACACCTCCACACAGGGCTGCTCTGCTTCTTGTTTGTAAAGTATTACAACACACTGTGCAAACAAACAGTCTGAAACGTCTGAAACAGACGTCTTGGATAAATCCCATGCATGGGATTAGTCATACTGATGTTGCAATCATTGGTGGCATGGATAAAAATGACCCAAAGAAAAGGAGTGTGAGAATCTTCCATCATGGCTTATTTACATTGATTATAAACAAAGACTCCCAACTCTCTTGTGCTAGCCCAACAACTACTTGCACCTACCTGTTGCCTGTTATCTTAGCTCAGGACTATGCTAGAACAGATTTTCTGCCACACCTCTGGAGAGGGCTGCCTTGTTCTTACAACTTCAACCAAACAGCAAAAGCATGATTTTATTGCAACTGTTTTATACATGTTTCTTGCACAGTTACAGGAACAATTCCTTGCTGCTATAAAGATGTACCCTCATCTCACCTCCAGATGACATAATTACAAGCTAAAGGTACCTGGTGCCAACCACACCATAAGCTCTTACATGGGTGAATGTCCTTGTTCAGTGTGGTACAGCAGCAAACACTGCCCCTGATCTGAGCCGTGGTTGCTGCTCTGCTGGTAATATTAGCACTCACAATGGTTGCTCTGGGCTTAGACCATGGAGAGGAGGCTTTCGCATTAAAAAAAATCACTAGTAAACACATTAAATTGTTTTAAAATTTAAAAATGTTTTTAAATGTTTTAAAACATTTAAAATGTTTTAAAACAGATCTTTTATACAACCCCTCCCCTTCCCAAGTGAAATACAGCTGTGCAGATGTGATGCTCTTACAGCTTTTGACCTAATGCTTTTATGCAGTAGAGGAGGTGGAAAGATGATGCAAAGCTGACGCATGCTAAACCACCTTTGCAGCAGGAAAATCAAACCCCTTACACAGTAAAAGCAACCACAGAGAGTCAGGTCATTGGGCTAAAGCAATTGGTCAGGTGGACAAACTGAGATATCTGACTGGTTTTCTTAGGAGTGGGTGACTACTTACACAGATTGTGCAACTACTCTGTCTCTGCTCTGCAAACACAGCCTGATGTCCAAACACCAGCGTCTGTAATAGCGTTACTCTGTTATTGATACTGTTTGCGTGCATTTTGTTGTAAATAAACAAACAGTGACTCATAACTGACAGGCCTGGAGAAACCCAGGGCAGGGGTTATAACAGAGGCTAAGTCATCACCTTCTCATTTGTCCAAAGATACCATCATACATAATAGGACTGACTGCAGCAGGGTAAATCCAGAGAGGAAGCAACCCTGGCTGCCGAGGCGAACTCCTCCTGCCTGTGCCTGCCTGAGGCAGAGTCCTGCAGCAGCACATGTTTGCTCTGGAAGCTCAGTGGCATTCRGTCTAACTGGCAACAGCAGCCCCGGCCTGGCAGGATATCCCACAAAGGTGGACGTTCACACTATATCCTCACCCAAAAGCACTACTTCCTTCCAGCGCTGTGTGCCATCCCACCCTCCAGATAGCTACACTGAATTAGCACTGGGCAAGTGAAAAAAAGTACAGAAGATACTAGATAGAAATTAATATTTAACCTTTGTCTGCCTTACACTACTGGCAAATAGTTGCAGGCAATCCAGAAATTTTTTCCACTCACTTGGTTTCTAATTTGTGAGCAACTTTGTTTCCTCTGCCATGCAAGGAGCTCCATCAACAGCAGACCTAAGGAAACCTGGTCGCTCATGGATTTAGTATTTGGTTAATTAGTTTCCGCATGTTTGGGGATTTTTTTCCTCATGGCTACTATGGTTTGAGTCTGCTACAGACTCTTTCTTGGTCAGTGTATTGTAAGGTCTCTATCCACTGGCTATGTGGTTTCAGAGATCCCTTAGGGACCTTTAAAAGCTTTACTGTTCTTTGAGCTTTTCACTGAACTGAAGCATAGCCACCACGTTCAAAGTCACTGGCAGGCAGGCAGCACAACCACAGCACAACCGTGTGCCATCATAAAGTTCAGCTTAAAGCAGATGGAAAAGGGAAGCCAATAGAGAATCACATAATAGCCTAGCAAAAATCCTTTAAAACGCAAGAGAATTGCAATACCAAATCTGAAAAGGCATCAAATCAGAAAATTCTTGTTTGTAGCCTCGTCTCCTCAATTCCCAGACATATAGCCTGAACCTCCAAACCAAAAAGCTTGAACAGTCATGATCTAGCTACCAGATCTTCAGCCCTGAATGCCCAGATAGTAGAGAAGCTCTTCAGTCCAAATCTGGAATCTTGTTCTTCTCTCACAAACAGTAGCCAGCCACAACTGCCTAGCATAAACGCTCCTGTCACAAGAGGAGAGTCAGTCCTTTATCCCTGCAGCCCGTCACCCTGCAGGACTGCCTGGTACCACTGGAGAAGCAGTAGCTGTATATAAATGGATGGCTGATTCATGCTGGGACACTGGTCTATTTTCTTGTCCCCTCAACACGATCTCACCCAGCACAAGAGAGCTGTAAAGCCAGTTCCCTGCGTGGTCCCACTCCAAGCTGCAGTGGCCACATTGGGCTGAGCAACCAGAGACGTCAGTGGCTTACTGGAGACTGTGATCCTTAAGGCTTTGTCTGGTTGTAATTAAGCCATCTCATTCTTCTTGATGAAGGCTTGGTGGGGAGGGTATCCTGCCCGCTTTACTCGGCAGTGTCTGAAAATACCGTGTGAGCAAGGGGGCAGTGCGGGAACAGGGACAGAGGCTGCTAGGATCTGCTTGCAGGCTGCAGAAAGAGGAGCAGAGCCATGCTAAGACCATCAGTTTGAGCTTCCAGGGACCTCACCCCACCTCCTCACCTCCCTCAACATGCATCCAGAGGCGCACGTCATCTCCCCGTCCTTCCTCTCTTACCCAGCAGGGCCCCAGCTGTGCTCCTCAATCCCACCCTGGGCAGCCCAGGTCTGGGCTGGGGCCACTGCACCACCCCAGAGGTGGAAGCCAGGACCACAGCACTGGCAGGGTCGGGGGCATGCAGGAAAGAGCAACCCCAGGTTGCAGCGAGCTCACTGCAGCACGAACAGCCAAGGTGGTTTACTCCTTCAAGCACCCTCTACTTTGAGATTAGTTCAAATAAAGGTTGTTTCATTTATAGGACAATTGAAGCTTGCAAGACAAGTAATTGGTGGGACAGCTACTCACTAGCAGCCCTTATTATTATTCAAGACCCAGGCTGGTGTTTACTTTAAAGACCCTCCATGTTCCAGTACAGCTCTTCCACTACCCACAATAGTTTGGCAACATCTGAGGCTACAGTAACCGTCAAACTGTTGTCCCGTGGTTTGGGTGAAAACCTGTGTTAAACAATATCAAGACTTATCTTGAGATGAGCTAAGCGAAGTTGAGCAAATGGGAGATGTGCTCTCGCAACAGAAAGCTGTGCAGAGCCCCAGGCTAGGCAGAGTGTTGCCGACGCCTCCATCTCAAGAAGTCAAGTCCAAGGGCTGCCTAACCTCTTCTCTTATCCAGAGCAACACCAGACACTTTCCAAGGAGGTGCAAGAACCCCAGCCTGCCTGCATAGGTCTCAACCTGCCCTCCAATACCTCGGGACTGGTTTATGTCTGGACCATAACACCTGTTACTCCCTCGGGAAAGTATCACCATTCATTACAACACCAGGTCGCCTTGCTTCCCATTTAAGAACTTGAGTTAGACGCTCTGTCTTGCTAAATTTATGGCCTCACCAACTTCTGAAGACAATAAGACACACATAAGTAAACTCAGTTAATCAGTGGTTAAAATGATTTTTTCACAGCCCAATCATCCTTTAGTTAAGCTCCACAATTTCATGGGAACAAGCCCCAGACAGGCCGGAGATGCTGGGAACAGGAGGTTCTCCCCAGCTACTACACAATACATACCATTCCTGGATAGCTGTTTGTTGCCACCAATCGTGCTGGGAACAGCACTGTGCCCTGTGACACAGTGGATTCAATTTATAATAAAATGAAAAAGAGAAGAAATAGGGCAGCCTTGACAAGATCTGCTTGACTCACCCCTGCTGCTGTGTTTAATATTGTTGGAGAATTGCTCTGTGCAGGGAGCAATTTAGAAAAAGCTTGATGAGGAAAAACTTGTGATGAGGAAAGCTCATCTGCTTTACTTTAGATCAGCTGCATGCCTGCCCAGGACAGATGCACTTGGCACGTATATGGAGATGGCTCATACATACTGAAGGAGCAATAACCACACATTTATGAGACAGTTTCTAATCAAACTCTTCCTCCAAGCAAAGATAACAGGCTATCCTCGACGTTCTCACCACAAGTATGTGACAGCTCCAGCACTCTGCTGTCTACAGCACACAGCAGCCTCATTGTGCAAGGACCCACCAAGCAAACGTGACAATCCCAGCCTTAGGGCACCCGTCCCCTGTCTAACTCGGAAAATCTTGTGCTAGGAACTTACCCTAATTCTACATCTTGATTAAGACTTCCAAGCTATCTGCGGTACACTGGCAGATCGCATGGCAGTGCCTCCAATTAAGATACATGCCTGCTTTCTTAATGCTCTGCTCCACGTGGGTGCACAAAGCATGGGAGATGTCTTTTTACTGTAGGTGAAAAAATGTCATTCTGTTCAAAATTTCATTGCTGTTATTACTTCCTACATTGACTTCTTTCTAGACTACTGTGGTATGATGAGACAAGGAGGACTGCCTACCCTTGGGTTAAACAGCTAATAAGCTACAAGCCATAGGCCTTGCCCTGGGAAGCCACCGAGCTCTGACTTGCACAAAACCAGTAGTTTAGAAGAGGGATCAGCAGTCTTTCAGAAAAGGACAGTCCTTCTTTCTAAAGCAAGAATTGGACTTGGCTTAGGAACAGCCCATGAGACTCTCTCCCAGAGCTGCAGCTGACCTGTCTGAGTTGCAGGGGGAAGCGTAGGGCTCCCCTGGCCACCAAGCTCCTGGCTCAGCAGCTCTGGCACTAGCACTCACGAGCCACCATCCACCACCAGCTGTTTTGTCTCCCCTCTCCCAGCCCCGCTGCACATTGGTGGAGCCTGCCCAGATAGTGGGAGAATGTGTGATTCACCTGGCAGGTGAACAAATACGTTGGCACAGCCCCTAGGGAGGTTAAAATTGGAGAAGAAAGTTTTTTCACTGCTCGGCCTCACCGAGTTGGTGGGCCAGGAGTCAGAGATGACCCTCCATGTGCTGGCTAAGGATCAACAAGGCAGGGGAACTGGGATCAGCAGAGACATCTTCATATATTAAATAGAAACCACCAAGATCAAGATGCTGAAGAGGGAGGACAGTCCAGTCACAGACAGATGTACGTGCTTTATCTAGATAGCGCAGCAGATGCTGGTTTAAAGCAAGGAGCAATGGCTGCAGGAGACGAGCACATCTAAAACAAAGCAAGCAACTCTGCAAGAACCTGTATTCTGGGAAAAGATCAGTCACACGTTCAAGCACAAGAGTCTGTGCCAGGAGCCTCCTGCAACTGGAGAGGCTTCACTCAGGCTTAGCAGGGGTGAATGCAGCAACAGCACAAGTGCCCAGCAAGGGGTTCCTCAGCCAGCCCTGCTACAGTGAGCAGCCACATAGCTATGATGGGAACCCAAGGAGGTGACCCAGCAAGCAGCAAAGCAGAGTCCTCTGCTCACTGCACAACCCACCTCCCCATACTCCTCTTCATCACCAAGAACGTAGCATATTGAAATCTCATTTCCTAAGTTAACAACTTACGAGATCATGTTGCCTCACCCTGATTACTAGTGAAGCCTGTGAGTGATTTCAGCTTCTCCTGAAGCGTGGCTGTCTCAAAAACATCACATTTCTATGCATTCTGAAGGAAAAGAGAAACCCCTCAGTGAGCAAGTAGAGAGGGGAGCCACATTTGTGCTCCTGCTAAGGGAAGGGCTGCCTGCTGGCTGGCCAGCAAACACACACACACACTTCCCCAAGCGGGAAGTAGCCAGGGCACAGGGTGCCTCCAGCCCAGTTGGTATTTAGGGGATTTGGGAGAGAAGCGAGGATAGTGAGGGGTATTAAGAGTTACTGCATCAGAGGCAAATATGAGTGATGTCAGACTTCACCAAATCTGTTGTTCACAGAGCAATTTGTCCCTTGCTTAGGTTACAGTCAGGAGTTTACACTACAGGCTTTCTCTTTTCTCAGTGGGTATCACAAGGTGTCAGCTCTGCTACGAGCAAAGTGGAGCAGCCCCAGGGTAATGGCACTGGAATGACACTGAGATGAATTTTGGTTTGGGTCCCAGTTTTACTTTTGGCATCCAGAGGCATTTGCTTGTTCTGTGTCCCCTTTTCACCCCTGGTGGGACAGTCTTGTCTCCCAGCAGGGACTGCTCCTCCAGCACATACGGCGCAGGTCTGCTGTGCAGACACACGACAAAGGTAAGACCACCAGAAACAACCTCCTAATTACCAAAACCAAACTCAAGGAAGTCATTAAAGGACAAACAACCCCTGACCACTCAAATCAAGTCCCTATTGTCTACCTTAATGCACTGTTCCCCCATCACAGGGCACACTCGATCTGCTTGCTTTCAGGGTATCGCGCATCCCTCCAGCTGCAGAGTTTCCCCTCTCCGACTGCTCTGCCCAGGGTGGGTGGAAGAGGAACAGGCTATGCCGCCTGCCACCTCCCCCAGGGCAACTTTCCCTGCTTTTCCAGAAAGAGCTGCTCAGTGGAGGAACCCTGCTAGATTTCTCCTACTTTTGAAACTGTTTTTTCCTTCCAGCTGATGATGACCTACATAATAAGCAGGTCACTGGAACACGAGAGATGTTTTCCAAGGCAGAGGAGAAAAGCCAAGCAGTTCCCCCACTGCGCGTGCTTCTGAGGACAAAATGAAGCACTGTTTCCCAGTGGGACACTCAACAGCCTCCTTCGTGCTCTTCCTGTCGGAAATCAGTGGGAGCTGCTGGGATCCCACGGGGGACGCAATCAGACCCTGAGCAGAACAACAGGCTAGTTAAGGACCAGCTCCATGGGGGACCGAGGGGAGCTTCGGGAACATAAACCCTCCTCATGTGAACAGTAAACATGCCATGTGCAGCCCCTGTGCACAAGGCTGTGAGCCCGTGCAATGGCCCAGCTGCATGAGATTCAATCACCAGGCAAGGCGAGCTCTCATCAAACAAGCAGCAAAGGGAGGGAAGGAGAGAGCAGGAAGATGTGAAGGGGACAAGTCCCCACCATGATCCCTGTGGTGCAACCCCTCCCCAGCCGAAGGAAGGATCTGGTGGTAGCAGGTCTGCAGACCACAAGAATACGAGACCAAGTCGTCCCCAGCTGGAACAGTGCCCTACCTGAAAATCTGGCAGGCAAGAAGCAGTGTTAGAAGAGCTTGAACTCAATTTACTTCTCAAGCTCTAGTCATTTCTGCTCCTTTATGGGGAGCATTCCTAAAGGCTTGCTACAATAAAGTACAAACTGGAAATGAGAAGGATTTGAGTAGCTGAGGGAAGAGAGACCCTGAGATATCCCTTCAGCATCAGTATGGTTTAAGGCATGGCAGCACGGAACTGGACCGTCTCAAGATGTTGTCTCCAGCAACATCCTCTCTAATGTTGCAGCTGATCTCTCCCCATCTTCAGATCCCCCTCTCAAATGGGAGACAACACCGCGAAAGATGTAGGCCAGCATACCTAATCCCCACACCGACTGGTGCCCTGCAAGCAGGAAGCAGCTAGCTACCTACCCAAGGGTAAGGCAAGACTCTATTAGAGAAATGAATGTAACGTGATCCTGCCTGGGGCTCAGAGTCAGTCCCAGAAGGATATATGGAGCGAGTAACCAGAGCAGACAAGGGTAAGAAGCTCTCTCCAAACATCCTGATGGCTCAGAGAGCTCCAGTAACAATAGTGCAAGTCTGGTAACTAGGTCACAGTTATGATCCTTAATTAATCCTGAAGAGAGCCCATCTGCCATAGGGAACATGACAGATAAGGTAGCTCATTAAGCCCAGAAGCAGGCCAGGGGTAATGCCAGACCCCAGCCTAGCCCCCAGAGGTTTGGGGACAAAATCCCATTTGGCACCAGCAGCTGCTTTGCCCAGCCTGCTCTCTGCCAAGCTTTTAGCCAGCAGACACACCAGGCTCTCCCCATCTCCTCCAAGGAAGCGACAGCAGCCCGGAACCTGTTCGCTAGCCACTGCCCAAACCACACTGACATAAACCATGAAACAGGAGAGAGACAGGATCGAAAACAGCCCAGGGGCAGGCAGACATGGGGCTCCAGCAGAGGAGCCATACCAAATCCTGCTAGACAGCTGAGTCCCGGCTCCCTGCACTGCCCTTCACCCGCAACCCTGCTCTTCTCCCCCACACCCCTCTGTGCTGGGGTGTGCTATCCCAAGTCACTTCTTCCCCTGACTCCTCTGAGAGAAGCTAAGAGATACCAGCTTCTCTGCGTGCGCTGCCTCAGCTTGCAAAGAGGGTTAAATTAACATGCTGGGCTGGCAGTCACAGCCCTGAGACCCGGGTGCTGCAAAGGGGCATCAAGGCCAGTGGAGAAAAGGGCCTGACACTGCAGCTGAAGTTAGGAGAGGTCATGTGCTGGCAGGGCCAGGTTGTTCGCTTGGCAGAAAGACCTGTCCCTCACCATCACAGCGGAGAGCCCATCTGGCAGCGGGGTGGCAGAGACCGGCTGAGGGCAAGGGCATGGATGGCTGACACCTGGGAGAACAGTCTAGGTGCATGTGATCTGCCCTGGCCTCTACAGCTAGCTGTGTTTTGCATCTACACATGATCCCTGTGAATGTCTTGATCTGCTTAAATCCACTGGTGACAGGGAGATAAGCTGAGATAATGTTGATTGAGTTTTCAAGCCCCACTTCTGCTACCTGAGCAATTAAAAAGCAGCCACCATCAGCAAAGACAGCAAAACCTAACAGGGTTTCTGAGGATTCAGCACAGAGCAGGATCATTAAAAATAGTTGTTTCAAAGGAGGGATGTGTGACTAATAAGCTGTAAACTAACAATTGTTGGGAGATGGGGGCAGCTTAGTTCTAAAGCCATGTCTCCAGGGACCCTTATTAAGGTGTCACTTGTGCTCACTACCACCCCCAAAGGCATTGTATTCAGCAACATGCACAACTGACAGCATGCCAGGGAACAGACATGACTCCATACAATTAAACCAGAACAAGTAGCAAGGAGAAAAGCTGCCAAGTAAACATAAAACAGTATTTCTACCCAAGGAAACTTTAAATAGCAGAGCAGTCAAACTCCAGGCATATGTACCATCACCATAGACATGCACTGTTCTCCCTCATCCAAGTGCAGCTGGGTGAGGGACTGCACCACTGCAAGATCGCTCCATGAAAACTAGGTCACTGGCTATCAAGCCCAAGAGACAGTGCAAGGACTTTGGGAAGGATGTAGTGAAATCACTTCTTCCAATTAAAACGCAAGCTTAGGAAGCAGCTCTAGTTTATTTGCTCTTGTAATTGGAGATTTAAATCTCAATTACTTGCTCAAAATCTCATCATCCTTCATAGTAAATATATCTTGACAGGGTTTTTGCTGTGGAGGAGACACGCAGTTTTGGGAACCGAGCTGAAGCAAAAATAGGAAAGGTTATCACCTTTCTGAGACAGTAGTACAGAGAGCACAGATAGCGTGGAGCAACCCATGGTCCCAAAGGCTCACAAGGGAACCCAGAGCTTGCCCTTTTCACTCACCCACAGAAGAGCAGCACACTTGTTTGCTGTGCCAAGCACCAGCCTCATCTCTCCCTCCTCCAGCCAAAGTGCAAGACCAGGCACTATGCAAGCCATGAAGAGCCTTCTGGATTTCAGCACTAGATAGCACAAAGATCCAGAGGGTTTGCACACCTTCGCATATTAGAGTTGTTGGCTCCTGTTTTGTGGCTGAAGTGGTGGCTGCCCCCCTCCCAGGTACCCCACCCTCCACTACAGGGTCTCATTCATGCTGCAGGTTGGACAGGATGAATGTCTGCTTCATATCTTAGAGCCTGGCCTAGTGTGTGTTGCCCAGCATGACATCTCTCCCCAAAACTGCTTTTTCCAGGACATCATTGCCTCACAAAATGCAGCTTGGCAAAAAAGCCCTACCTTACACCCACCCAGACACAGAGATTGCTCAGCACACTCCATCAGAGGCAGAAGAATTAACCTTTAAGTAGTGAAGGGCTGGGGAAAAACATGGCAAGGCAACCCAACCACCTCTCTACTTGTTAAACACTAGAATAATACATGCCAGCTGTGCTGTATTTGCAGACTTTGAAGTGCCAAACAACAGAAATACATAACTGTCATCAGGGCTTTTGGGGAAACAGTTCAGCATCCCAGCAATAGCCTTGTGCAGTGGAGTTAATCTGAAAGTTTACTGGTGCTAGTGATGGCTGGAGAGAATCAGAAGGTTACCCTTCAGCCCAAATTACCTCTCCACGTAGAGCCACCACCCCTCCACATCACATTCTCACATGGCTCAGTACTTTCTCCCTATGTGATCAATCATCCCTTATTAGTGCTAAGAGGGGGATGTCTCAGGAGAGGTCTCCTGTCCTAACATTGAATTTTTTTTTTTTTTAATTAACACATTATCAAATTTCACACTGGAAACAAGATGCAACTTTTTGAGAACATGAACTCTGAATTGCTTTTTCAAGTTAAACTTTGAAGCAGAGACTTGTCAAGACTAGAGGTCTTTAAAAATCAAGATTGGCAGTACTTAAAGAAACCCCAAACCATCACAACTACACTCTAATTCTCCTAGGAGCTTGTGGGATGGCTGCAGGAATTTTTGGGCAAGGTGCTGCAACTTGCAAGTCTGAAGAGACTAGATTTTCTAATCTATATAAAAGCTCCATAAGATTGGCAGAGCTCTACATAAAACCACAGCACACAGGTCAATCACATGATCCATCACTAATGCTAAGCCAGCAATAACCCTCTACTCTCCCTTGGTTTGCTCTTACAATCAATTCGACATGAGAAACCGGGCACAGAAGTAAAGAGAATGACTTAACCCCAGGTATTTTTGCCATTTCAGTCTTAATTTCTCAGCTGATCCCTTTCAACATTTTTGTTATGCAATGTTTGCACTTCCATCTCTTTCTAGGACATTTCCTAGAATCAGCTTTTCTCTTCTTCACCCAGGGCTGGGACAATGTGCATTTCCAAGAGAAAGCATGTGCATCTTGCCTGATTAAGTGGAGGGATTCCTGAAAGAAGACATTAGATAATCCAGGTTCTTTACCATGTCTCCTGGAGATACAAGAACAACACATTAAACCTTTTCCAACTATTACCACCACCCCAAGTCAACACCTGACAAGACTAGGTTTGCTCAGCACACCAAGTCAGAGACAACTCACTCCTTTGAGTCCTCTAGCCCCGTAGATCTCAGCTGGAATGGTGCTCAAAGCAGCTGCAAAACCATCAGGTCAAATAAACTACATGCAGAAAAGGCTGCCAGTGGGGTCACAGTGCCCCAAGAAACCGCCCATCCCAGCTGCCCTGGCTGGTCCTCACTTGCACTCCTCCTGGTACCGCCTGTGCTGCTTGGCAGGCAGAGTGGTTCAGGAGCCTTGAAAGTAGAGCCCAGAAGAGCCTCTGTGACTTAGGCTGTTTGTAAGACAGTGCAAACAGAGCACTTGCCAGCTTTTTGAAGAGTTCAGTACAAAGGCAAACAAGGAATGGAAGCCTCATATACTCCAATAACCTGAATATGTCACAGAGTTTCTCTAGTCTCCAGCTCCCAAGTTCAGATTTGGAGATACAATGTGCTAATTTCCTCCCTTAGTATTTCAGCACTTGCCCTTTCTTCCCTATTGCTGACACTCTTCTCATTTTAATACCTTATCACCACCCTCTAACTTTATCTATAATCTTTAGAGCATGAGGAGGAATAATATGTCTTGCACCTCAAAGGTTAAGCAACAAGAGCTATTGCAAAATAGCACAGCAAACCCCATGGGCAGAACGCACCAACACTTACACTGGGAGACAGAAAGATTTGCAGAGGAAGGAGCTGGACACCAAGAAGGCTGTAGCTCATCCTTACAGCTTTCTGCTGTGGCACACAAGCTATGGTGTTACACAGACTCTCCTCCCACTCACAGGAGTGGGTTTGGCCCTGTGATGTTTCATATCCTCTGTGGCCACACACTGTCAKGCTATTCTCGTGTCTGGAACATCTCCACTTAGATGTGAGGCATCCTTCTGCTCTACTGCTTGGCCACTTCCCTCTCAACCCTTTGGACTGTTTCTTTCAAGGAGCTAATTCTAATTGACTATACAACTATAAAAACTAATATTAACTATAACAACTAATTCTTTAACTATAAAGTTTCCCTGACCATTGATGGAAACAATAAAAGATCAAAACTGCTTTACACTTCCCTCTGTTTATTGCTTGCTTTCTCCAAGACAGTTCTTAAGACTGTCTCAAGACCAGCAATATCTAATGCTGTGAAACAGCTGGATAAGAAGAGAAGCCACCCAGATAACAGAAGAGTCCTGTTGCCTCGTTGGGTACTCTTCATGGGATAACACCCACACAGGAATTCCCAGCTTGGGTCTAGTAAGGAGGGGGATTTTCCCCCACCTTCTCACGTCATCAGCAGGTATTTCATTCTGAAATGCTTCTCCTTCTCCTTCACTGAAATATCAATCCTTGCAGAAGAAATTAAAATACCAGACGCATAAGAGAAGAATAAGCCTTTGCTGAAACAAACCACAACAACTAGCCTTGCTTGTAGGTGTACTGTACCTACAATAGACATTTTAAAGTGTCTCTGCCTGAGTAGCTAATGAGGAGAAATGAGGGTTGAGATATACAAGAAAAATGACAGGCTGAAGCCCAGCAATAATCCTAACTAAAAATATAAGGAGTCTACTGGTTCTTTCTAAGAGAAGGAGGAAACCGTGTGAGAGAGGAGCAAACAAGGGTGTGAATGCAAATCATTGCAAGTGCAGCAAAGCTCACAGTAGCTGGAAGGATTCATGTATCATTTCCTGCCGTGCTGCACAAAGCAAGACAAACTCGAGGATGCAAGATGAAAAAAAGACTATTGTGTGATTTTCCACATCTGAAGCAACTGGAGGGATGTCAGGGAGATACTCTGGAATTAAGATAAACGACTGCTGGATGCGTTAATCAGTTGGGCTGTAGACCACACCACGGTGTGGGAGTGGTGCCCTTCAGCAGAAGGGCAGGGTAGTTTGTATGAGGGCGGCAACAGCTTCTGCTGTCCTGACTGAGCATGAGTCATGCCCCTGTAATGGGACTTTGCCAAGAGACCAAACTCCTCTGCATCAATGGGCAGCACCTGGGGCCCAGCAGATGGGCAAAAGTGTCCTGATCCAACATCCTTGTGAGGACTCACCAGCAGTTCATGAATTTTAAAAGATATCCATCACACTAGGGARAAAAACAACTTGGCGCTTGTTTGTATGAGATGGGATAAGAAGCTTGCCTGGCCTGTGTCCGTGAAACAGGGGTGCTGCTCAGTTGCTCTGCAACAGGTCACATGTGCCTCAGCATTTAGCAGCTCTTCCAGCTTGGTCAAATTCTCTACCAATTAGAGGGTCCTAGAGAGAAATGAGATTTCCTGTTCTATCATGTAAAGAGGACACTGGATCCAAATGAGAAAAATCTGCTAAAGAAATTCAGCATGGGAAGAATTTTCACTAGGCAGCTACTATCGCAACCCTCAAATTTTGCCTTAAAAGGTAAACTAAGTTCTCTCTAAAAACTGCCGGTCTCAGGACCAGAAGTGGAAGTTCTCGGATCTAAGCCTGGAATTTGAGTCTGGATTAAATCCAGATGTCAGG
The DNA here is from genome assembly GCA_035582835.1 of Phoebastria nigripes. NCBI lineage: Eukaryota > Metazoa > Chordata > Aves > Procellariiformes > Diomedeidae > Phoebastria > Phoebastria nigripes. The sequence goes on along the minus strand of JAYKAV010002841.1, from coordinate 46,735 downwards.
ATCACATCCACTCCCTTGGAAAATTCAGATCTCAATATAGACAGTGGCTTGTGCGTGGGGAGGGGGAATTGTTTTTCTGGCTCGCCCTCTCGTGACACTGACTGGGTGGGAAAAAATTAGGAATATGCGCAGCTCTGACTTCAGAAGTGGGCAAAAGGGATTAAATGTTGCTAATGGTACAGTTATATGCTTTCATTTGGACAGGCTGAGTGCAGAGGGGCTTTGACTCTTGCTTTTCTGCTGAAGTATCTAAATACTTTCTTAAAAGCATACAATTCATTAAAATTCCATGAAAGGAGCTAACTGCTGACAGATGTGAGGCCAGATAAAGGCTACAAACCTGTGAATCAAGTCCTGTATTCCAGGAATATTGGGCAAAATGTGCTTGAGAGAAGAGGGATGGGAGGAAATTACTGAAGGTAACTTACACCTGAGCCTATATGGTAAACCGGCAACGTGGAAAGAGACCATCTTCAGCGGCAACTCTTCATAGACATCCCCAGAAATCAACTTGACCCCCTGGCAGGGGATTTTTTTTCCCAATTTCAATTTCTATATGGGAAGCACTTTCTATAGTTTCTCATCCACCTCCCAAACTGCTGGAATTTAACCTTTTTTTCCCCTCTTGCAACTTATTTAGCAAAGAAATGGACAAATCATCAGAATGGAATGCGCTTTAGAAAACTAAAATCTGCATAGCCTCTCAAGGTAGCTGTGCCCTTTCCCTGCCACTGCATCAGATGGACCTTTCAGGCAGATCGAGCTTCCTCTGCTGAATCCATCTGGTACCCAGCATCTCAGGTACCAGGCTCCAAAGACTGCTCCAAAACACAGTTACAGCTAGGAACTACCCACCTTCCAACCTAAAATTTGTCACGGCCAGCTGAATAAATTTGTTCTCACACCAATGCTATCCCCTCAGCTTAAACCATTTTCCTTCTTTATTACATGCTGCTCTGCCCTTTACATATTCACAGGCAGCTATCGCTTCTCCCTTGCCTSCAGTACCTGGCATGTCTCTCCAGACAGGCTATATAAGCCTGCTTTTTCTCTCAGGACGGGCTCCTTTTTCCCCCGTTGGCTGTTAAGGTACTGTCCCTTGTCACAGTCTGAAGCTCTCCTTCTGGAGTGTAGCAAAGAGCATTTGCGTGGCACTTCATGCTAGTTTCTCCTGAGCCCTGTAGGATGACGGCAATACATCACCACAGTTAACATCTTTAAATACCATTTAATTAATCCACTGAAGCCCTAAGAAATTTTAATTAATGGCAGCTTTATTAGTATTTACTTCACCTTCAACATGTAAGCTCTGGCAGTATTTCCAAAGGGAGGAAACTAGCAGAGCAGTCACCAGGACACCCTTTTCCCCTGACTCTTCCCTGCTCTGTTGGTCCCAGAGCTCACAGCCATCTCTCTGCACTGACAAGGACATGTTCCTTCAGCAGCTCTCCAAGATGAGGGTCAAGTTAATGTCATTCCGTTGCTATTTAGCTCTGCGCAACTCCTGTCATGTACAAGGTTAAATAAATTCACCAAAATCAAGCTCTAAAGAAGTGTTATTGTGGTGTCTGATTAATAGCACAGATTGTAGGGAAGTCTGACAGGAAAGCTGAGAGTTCTGCTCCACTTGGAGATCTCCATATCGTAGCCAAGGTCGCTGTGTCTCAGCTGCCAACCTTGAATAATGTTTGTGTAAAAAGCAGATGCTCTTTAGGCTTCACATGCACTTTTGAATACAAAACCATGAGTTTCTGAATTCCAGCAACAAGGTACTTCATCCCTCAACCTTGCAACATGGTAAGATGCTGCTGTTAAGATTATCAGGATAAAGAAAGATTATCAGATTTTTGTGGGATTGAACCTGCTGTGGCAGGTGTCCACGCAGATGAGCTCTGCAACCTGTTGCAGTACTCTGCCAGCATATTTGCACAACACCTTTCCCTGGTGCCCCTTACAACAAAACACATATTCCCTCTGTACCTCTTAAGTACCATGGTCAGTTAATAAAGAAAGAAAAATACTATCAACATACTATAAATCAAGCATATGGGACTTCATTTCTGTTGTTAAAACTGAAATTAATTCAAGGAGCACTGGACTGATCCCTTAGGTTCAGACACATTAACTCTGTGCTCTAAAGACACTCGCCAGGTATCTGCACGGTAGAATGTCGTGATGTTTCCTCATTTTTTAAAGTAACTGATGTGATACAAAGCTTCAGGGTAGGGAGTCAAATGGTCAGGGAAACAGGGAGAGCAGTAATCTGAAACACAGATCAGGTATCTTTAAACTTCAAGTGCTAATTAACTACTACATTTTGCAAAATGTAAAATATTTGAGGCATGTAACTGAAAGCCAGTTGTGAAAAAAGAGCACCCTTCAGGAGCAAACTGAACTAATAATTGGAAGTGCTGTCCCGGTATTACCAAGTGACCAAGACTCTTGCTATCACAACTGCTATACAGGCTCAGGTCAAATACCATAGCCTTAGTTCAATCATTTATTTACAGAACTAGCATATATAAAGTTTAATGATGCCCACTGATGAAAGGCTGTTTCTTAATGGTAACTTCTGCATTACATTATTGGAATAATGAATTGAATTAAGATCTAAGCATCGAGACTTATTAAACAATGTTGTTTTAAATTCCTAATAAGCAAGAAGTGAACTGTGTTTAAAAAAACATCTAGCCCTATTAAAACCCAAATCCCATGCCTCCACCTTGTAAAGCCTTATCTACTTTTTTCAGGGCCCCATAAGGAGTACGCAAGAGCAGAATTCTGTCCCATTTCATACCTCAGAGCTTAGTAACGCRCTGGAGTTGACAGCAAGTCTGCCGTTTGACTATGGTTTAAGGTTGCCTTCCTCTTTATCTACTTACTCGGATCACAAAGTTTACATACTGCAGCCAGCATCTTCAAAGTGAGTCAGTGATGAAGAGAGGAGCGTCAGGCAAATATCCTGCTGGTCCCCACCCTGCCCTCCGACACAGGAGTTATCTAAAGATTAATTTGCAACATGTAAATACTGACCAATACTTTCCAAGTGCCTTTAGTATCCAAACTTGAGTTCAGCAGCCACAGTCCAAAGTAGGTTTTGTATTTCCCTAATCACTCTACTCAAGCACCTTCTAGTAACTACCCAACGTGATGACATGCAAGACACGAGTCAAGTAAGAGTGAGCTTTAAAAGAGCTCTCCTCAAAACTCTGTACTTGTTACAAAAACCACTCTTGCCTCAAAGTGCCCGAGCCAGCTCTCAGCTGGCTGAGGGATGTGAGGYCGAGAGAGGCAGTACTCTGCCCGAATCCTGTCTTTTGTGAAATCATTGTTTCGCAAGATGAGAAAAAAAATTAATCGTCATCTTTCTTCTCCATTCTTTCCACACTTCAGCAGTTAGTATACGCTTACAGGAACTAGTACTACTGCAGCTTGGATGGCCAGATATATAAGGAGAGATCCTTTTATCATTACCCACCTGTAAATATTCTTTTAAACAAATAAACTTTAATGTCCATTCCAAACCAGACGATGCAGGATTCAATTTTACTTGCTGCTGTCATTCTCACAAGTCTTACTTATCTTCAAAACCTGGGCAATGGCGCCACACTTCAAAAACACAGTGGTGGAAGTCTGAGCATCACTGACAGAGAAACTGTTAGATTCATACCGGCTGTAGGCAAAGCGAGAGGGTTCAGGATCCCACCACCACCAGTGAGACTAACTGCTGCTTTCTGAGCCCCTGTGCRAGGACTCCGCAGGGAGTCAGAGGTGCGTGTTTAGGAAGAAAATACATGAGATGTGTCTAAGCAATGCTGGGTTTCCCCACTCAGCTGACTCACAGCTCGTGTTTTCCAATGAACAGGCGCACCAGGGGCCCCCAAATCTACTGTCCTGGGGRTAAGGGACTCCAATACTTCTGGGAAACAAGCATTGCATAGCCTGGGGCTGAGGGGAAACCCAGAGCAGGACAACTGCCCGCCTCTCCTTCCCGTGCGGGCCATGCCCCCCTTGTGGGCCGTCCCCTCACAGCCCCCCGGGGCCGGCAGCCCCCCTCTGTCCCCTCACAGCCCCCCGGGGCCGGCAGCCCCCCTCTGTCCCCTCACACACACCCCCGGCAGCTACTCGGGCCCCCTCCGTGCCCTCACAACGCGCCGGGAGCCGCCCAGCCCCCTCCGTACCCTCAGAGCGGCTCCATCCCCTCACGACGCCCCGGGAGCCGCCTGGGCCTGGGCCCGGGCCCGCCCCGGGGCCCCTCCACCCCTCACGGCACCCCAGGAGCCACCCAGAGGCCCCCCTCAGCCCCCGCTCGGAGCCGCCTCCGGCCCCTAACGGCCCGGCGCGCGCCTGCGCCGTGTGGCGGCGAGGCAGCTGCGCCTGCACCGCGGCCGGCAGGGCTATAAAGGCAGCGGCGGAGGGGGCCGGTGCCAGCTACAGGAGCGCCGTCCGGGTCTCGTGTGCCGGCTCCCCGGTGGTGGTCGTCAACGGCGGACGCTGACGTCACGTCCGGTCTCCCGTCAGACGGCGAGGATGGAGGCGGTGGTGCGGAGCTGCCCGTTCCTGGCCCGCGTCTCGCAGCCCTTCCTGCAGAAGGCCGGGCCCTCCCTGCTCCTCTACGCCCAGCACTGCCCCCGCATGATGGAGGCGGCCTCCCCGGCCGCCGCCCGCGCCCTGGCCACGTCCGCCGCCCGCGGGCAGCAGGCGGAGGAGGAGACCCCCGCGGCCCGCCGGGGTGAGTACGTCCGGGGGGGGGAGCAGCGGCCTCGGGCTGCACCTCAGGAGCCAGGCCTCTCCTGAGGGTGGGCAGCGGGTCACCGGGCTGGATCACGGGAGCTTTCCTAGGGACAGACCTAGTCGCCCTTAAGAAAAAAAAAAAAAAACACGTATATACAGACATCGTATATCGTAGAAGGAAACTTCTGGAATGGGCAGCTTCGAGATAAGGGTTACTTAATTCTTTAAATGTCTGTGGTAATTAAGCATGGRCACATATCAGAGACCGGCCTGTTAGGACGTCCTGCAGTGAGCTCTGGTTGGAGACCGTGATCCTGGGTCGCAGAGCTGGGATTTCTCACGCTCGAGCGGCTCTTCACCCCACCCGGTAACATTCCTTGGGGGATTCTTACTCTGGCACTCGGGGGAAAGAGCTGAGGCTTGCAGCAGAGGAAGGACTGGTGGCTGGAAATAGCCGAACTCCTCAAAAGAAAATCTCCCCTTTGGGAGTGAAAGAGAGATTCCCCCCCCCCCGCAAAGGGTACAGTGCTACATCTAGTATCTTAAATCAGATGCCCCTTGGGTGTTACTGGGATTTTGTGCTTGTGTAAATAAAATGCAACTGCTCAGTTAAATAGTTCTGAATGGCTTGTGCCAAATTAATTGCGAAGGTAATGGATAGAAAAACTTAAGTCACTGTATTAAAATGATGACGCTGAAGTGCTTTCCTTTCTCCGCCCCCACCTCAGAGGCCAAAAATGCCAAAGAGGTGGCCCAACAGAATACAGATGGATCCCAGCCACCTGCTGGCCACCAATCTGCTGGTGCTAGCCAGAGCTCTGCTACCAAATGCCCGTTCCTGGCAGCTCAGATGAATCACAAGAATAGTAATGTTTTCTGCAAAGCCAGCCTAGAACTCCAAGAGGATGTGCAGGAAATGCAGGCAGACAGGAAAGGTATGTATTCTGTGCGCTGAAGCGTTGGTTCCTTCTGAGAGCTTCTGGTACCTGACTTTGCTCTAGAGTGTGCCAAGTCTAACAGTCACCACTTAAATTATGCAGGTAGGATTATGGGAGACTGCAATAAAAAGCTGTGGGAAAATGTAGGCATTAATGGCATACGTGCAGTATTGTGCAGTGTTTCCCCTGGGTGATTTCGGTGCGGGAATACCGTATGCTGTATTTTGATACGCTGGCTTTAAATGTGTGAATCTAGCTGTTAGGCTTGCACCCAAAGTGGATGCTTAGGACTGAACAGAGCATTACCAGGGTGCTACTATAGACAAAGGTGGTATATCCAGAGATGGAAGAAACTGGGTTGAGGTACTATGCAAGTACCAGCACAAGTCCAAGCTGGAAAGCAAGCAAATGCATTTTTTGTTTATAGAACTAAAGGGTGTTGGCTGCCTTGCAATCCTGATGCGGAAGGGCTGTCCTTCAAAGGAAGGAACTTTTCACCAATATCAGTAAAGCCTTGCCGTCTGTCTCAGGAAGCTTATTTTACTTTTCTGTTTGTTTTCTGTGCCATAGTCTTAAAAAAAGTCTGTACTAACTCAACAAAATATTAGGAATGAAAAGGAAGCAGCTAACTTGAACTCTGCCTTCAGTTAGGTGTGTACCAACTCTTTCAGATAAATGCTGTAGCTGTATAGAGTTTATAGGGTTTCTAAGTCATGATGTACCAAATGTGTTGTAACGAAATTGCATGTTGTATTGTCATTGAATAGCAAGGTTTTCCTTTTGTCTCGTACAATGCCAAATTGTAAGCAAATAAAATAGTTGATCGTAACAGGGGCACATGGATTCAGGCATGTGCTTCCTAAAGCATGAAGAGTTAGAGTTACTTAAAATGTTTGCTTTGCTGAACTCAACTTACTTCATTTTGTTTCAAACTGATTAAGCTCACTGGAATTTATTACAATGCCTGTAGGTACAGAATTTGCCAAAATACCGACTACTTCCACAGTGAGGAACATTGAGACTGAGGGAGAAGAGTGGAGTGGCTTGCTCAGGAAGTTTAAGGATACTGTGCTGAAGCAAAGACCAGAAAGTGTCTCTCACCTGCTTCAGGATAACTTGCCAAAATGTAAGATTGTCTGGCAAAACCGCCACAGGCCTGGTCTCTTGTGATTATTTCCTGTGTGCTTAAGTCTCTGTCTCATTTCAGCTGTATCCACCTTCCAATATGATCAGTTCTTTGAGAAAAAGATAGATGAAAAGAAGAAGGATCACACCTACCGAGTATTCAAAACAGTGAACCGAAAGGCACAAATCTTTCCCATGGCAGATGACTATACTGATTCTCTAATCACCAAGAAGGAGGTGTCTGTTTGGTGCAGCAATGATTACCTGGGGATGAGTCGTCACCCTCGTGTGTGTGGAGCAGTTATGTGAGTAGTGCCATATTATTAAAGAGGTAGCATCAAGCTATAGTGCCCTGCAGCTTTTGTGGGAAGGCTTTTGAAGAATTGCTTTCTGTACTGTGCTATGTAAGCCACTTCTGGTGTTATTCTTGGTATAATTAAGCTTACACCGTTCTCTTGAGCTGGGGTAGGTGACTTAGTATTTAGCTCCAGAGCTGCAGTATACCTTTCAGTCACTGACCCTGCTCCTTGGATTTTCCTCAGAAGCCCCCAGGTGTTACCAGATAAACTGGATGGTGTATTGCAGCTGAACTTGGTAACTGATTTCTTAGCTTATCGGATTCCTGAGTTGTGCTGGTTGCTCAAAGACCTTAAACCTAACAGCTGCTTTTTGCAGCCAGTTCCTTTTTAGAACAATACCGATCATGTACTAGAACGTTTTTGGCAATGACACTTTATTTGTCTGTGTGTCATGCAGTAATGCTAATGCCTCTCTTTGGGCCCTCTGTAGGGATACACTGAAACAACATGGTGCTGGAGCAGGAGGCACAAGAAATATTTCAGGAACAAGTAAATTTCATGTTGATTTGGAAAAAGAACTAGCTGATCTTCATGGAAAAGATGCAGCACTGTTGTTCTCATCTTGCTTTGTAGCCAATGACTCCACCCTCTTCACTCTAGCTAAGATGCTGCCAGGTGAGATCTCAAACTGCACCCTCTATTTACCACAAAAAACACAACCCTGCCCTAAGCAGTTGGGAGTACATTTTACAAATGGCTACCCAAAGTGAGGATTCATCCTACTCGATCAGCAAAGTATGGTTGGGGTTTTTTTAATGCCATATTCAAATTATGTTCAACTCGTGCAAATCATAGTAGCAGCCTACTGAGATTGAGATCTAGGAGCTAGGAACTGCAGAAGGCATTAGACAAAATGCACGGAGTCTTCTGCTCTTGCATGTAAATTCCACCTGAAAATGAGGCAGCAGGCATTTAGCGTCCTCCCACCTGTGGGTGTGAACCTCTCTCTCTCTCTCTCTCTCTCTCTCTCTCTCTCTCTCTCTCTCTCTCTCTCACTTCAGAAGTTAGGAGAGTTAGATAAAAATATTAAGGACTTGGAAAAACCCTTCTGTATTTCCTTAAGCTCAAGTTTGTGTTAGTTTAAACACCTAAAATAAGCCTTAAATACTATTCTTGCTTCATGACCTGTAACTTGCTCTTTTGATCAAGAGCATTACTTTCTAGAACATGCTACCCTTGCTGCTTGAACACTTCCCATACATAAAGCAATGCTGGGAATCAGTTAATGCTTTCTATACTTAAAGTGTAACTGGGCTGTTTCCTCAGGCTGTGAGATCTACTCTGATTCTGGAAACCATGCCTCCATGATCCAGGGGATCCGAAACAGCAGGGTGCCAAAACACATATTTCGCCATAACGATGTCAGCCATCTTCGAGAACTATTGAAGAAGTCTGATCCATCTACCCCTAAAATTGTTGCATTTGAGACTGTTCACTCAATGGATGGTAAGCTGACATCAAACCCTTCTCTCTCCTTCCAGTGCAGTTAGTGCTCAAATCATCTGTATTTCAGACCTAAAAGCGTACAGTGCTATAGGGGTTTACATGAAAATAGTCTTCGGAAATGCCTAGTGTTTGGGGGTACTTCTGGTATTTATCCAAGCTGAGTACAGGGAATCCTAAACTGCCAGTCGCTGCTTTGGTTCCTAGGTGCAGTCTGTCCTCTGGAAGAGCTGTGCGATGCGGCCCACGAGCATGGGGCAATCACTTTTGTGGATGAAGTGCATGCTGTGGGGCTGTATGGAGCTCGAGGTGGTGGTATAGGAGACCGGGATGGAATCATGCACAAGATGGACATCATCTCTGGAACACTTGGTATGCATGGCCTGGCACTTTTACAGAAGCTAAGGCAACAAAGCCTCTGAGCAGCCCAATTAAGTGGGTTGACTCAAAATCAGTCTATTCAAATGAACTTGCTAAGGGCTGTTGGGGGCTAGGATTTTTCGAAAAGCCCAGAGGATTTAAGTATGCCCCACAATTCGAAAAGCTTGTGTTAAGCTACTTACACCGCCTTACAAATAAGTTAAGGTAGCCTTTTTTTTCTTTAAACAAGCTAGCAAAAAGTCCTCCAGTGGTATATTACACAACTCGAGAATAAATTCAGGTGAGAATGCTAGTAGGGTAGTATTCTATATTTAGTAGTACTTAGTTCTTTTATGTGAAATGGAATGCTCGTAACCTAGAAATCTGAGATGAGGAGTTATGTAAAGAGATTTGGCAAGAACTGAAGCAACTGCTATTATCTGAGTAGAATGCAGGCTTAGGAGTAAGTTTACTGCTGCAAACTGGGAGGTTGTTTAAACAGCTTCTAAAACATAAATAAAATCTACCAGGAAAGTTCATGGCTTTGAGACTTACTTAGAATCTTGGGTTACAGCCTAATAAAAACAGAAGCATTCACCAGACACCCTAGTTCTACCTGTGGCTCTGTTCTGGTACCTGAACATCCCCCTGTATTTGGAAAGGGGGACTGATATCAACTGCACAATCACAGTAACAACCTTGTGTGCTCCTTAGGAGCACAGGCTATTTCTAGCATCTCTGGAACAGATTATTTTAAATCTGCTGAGAGACTTAGTGTTGATCTCTTGGGGTCAGTATTGAAGTCTATGCTTGATGATTGGGCTTAAGGTCTTCCCCAAAATCAAAACTGGAGTATTTGAGAGCACGGTCCTTGCTGTGTAATAACTAGATCCATGTTATCAGGATTGGCTGAAAAACAAAGCTGTAACGTGTGCTGAGTAAATACAAGATTAGCTGGTGGGGGGAGGGCTGGAATTGTTGCCTGCCATGACTACGTTAAGTATGTAGTCAAAATAACTCATTCCTTCAAGTGAAAATAAAGAAAGGCTATAATACTTCAGGCCATTCTAATGGGTGGAAGGAATAAGCTTGGTTGCCTTTTTTTTTCCCTCAGGCAAAGCATTTGGTTGTGTAGGAGGATACATCTCCAGTACAAGTTCTCTGATAGACACTGTTCGTTCATATGCTGCTGGCTTTATTTTCACAACGTCCCTGCCACCCATGCTCTTAGCTGGTGCCCTAGAATCCGTCCGAACTCTGAAGAGCACAGAGGGGCAAGTTCTAAGGCGCCAGCACCAACGCAATGTGAAGCTTATGAGACAGATGCTGATGGATGCGGGGCTTCCTGTGGTGCACTGCCCCAGTCACATCATTCCAATAAGGGTGAGTACTTAGGATACTGTTGACACAGGACTGTGGTGCCTGTTTTCCTGTCCACGATCACATTACACTTTCAGGTATTAGTTAACATTCACAAAGTTCAAACCTGTACTAGTATTCAGCAGTGGTGTGCTAGGAGTCTGGCTTAAGTTGACCTCAGCCTGCTATAACTGTTCTTAAGCAGAATGATAAAGCATATGAAACCCACAATCTAACAGCATACAGCAAGCAAGAAGACTGCTAACAAGCTAGTAAAATGAAGAGTTCAGGTATAAACAGCTACCCACCTAGGCTGCAATGCTGTGCTTGTGCCCAGAGGGCTCTACAGCGCAAGCTTTTAGCTCTTCTTTCTGATGTATGTGCTATTTATAGTGGCACAAGGAAGACTAACTAGTCGTATTTGATTCTTGTGGCTAGCTAAGTTGGGCTGACAGTTCTGCCACCTTGCATGTTTATCTTGTAACTTACAATTTTGAACTTTAGGTTGCAGATGCTGCTAAAAATACAGAGATCTGTGACAAGCTGATGAGCCAGCACAGCATCTATGTCCAAGCAATCAACTACCCCACAGTACCCCGTGGAGAAGAGCTGCTACGTATTGCCCCTACACCCCACCACACCCCTCAGATGATGAGTTATTTTCTCGGTGAGTGGATTCTTGCATCAGTGCAGTGAAAATACTGGGCTGTCTATGCAGTCTTTATACTAAACACAAGACTAGGAAATACTTAAGTTTTAGGTGTCACTAGCTGGACAATGTCTTTCCACTGCTGCAGCATACATAGCGCGTACTTCTGCACTTAACCTGCTTTGAGCATTATGTGTGAAGGCCAGCGTACTGTGACCTGGAATAGAGTGTGCAAGGCCAGTGCAGTCCTGTACCCAGCCAGTTCTGTCTCAGCCACCTCTGCTGGGGCTCTGCTCATGCATTGTCCAAACTAATCTTCATTTGTTATGGGCGGTCCAAAGAAATCTCTCCTTGGCTGAGCTGTTAACCTGTCTTAAACATGGATCTGTCCAGGGAAAGTAGCTACTTTTTGATCCTGTCAGAAGAGGTAGTATGAGGATAGCAGAGAGTTAGTTGCAGCCCAGTCACCTCACTCAAGAGGTAAATTATGTCACAGTGAATTCCTGTTATCCCTCCTCATTTGCTAGGAGAATAAGTATGCTGACACTTCTCTTTTGCTGCTTCTCTAAAGCAATTCACTGATCTTGATGAACTTTTCCATTCCTACCAGAAAAACTGCTGGCTACATGGAAGGGTGTTGGTCTGGAGCTGAAACCACATTCGTCAGCTGAATGCAACTTCTGCAGAAGACCCCTACATTTTGAAGTGATGAGTGAACGGGAAAGATCCTACTTCAGTGGCATGAGCAAACTAGTATCTGTCAGTGCATGAAAGTAGTGGTGTTAGTTGTATTCTTGTCTAGTTCTAGTACCCAGTCAGTAGCATTTTTAAATTGCTTAATAAGTATTTTAATCATAGTTGAAGCACTAAGCTCTGAAAATAAATTTCTAGAGCCATTATTCCCAGTTGTGTTTTTGTTTGCTTTTCTACTTATCTTCTGTAAGTGCAACTGAAGTGTCAGTGTTTGGAAAGGCATCTGGTGGAATAAAAATGGTGGTCTACAGCTCAATGCCCTTCAGCTGAATTACTGCCTTTTCAATGAGCGTACGCCAACAGAACTTCAGTAGTGTTTCCTGGTGTACTACAGGGATGGGTTTATTTCTTATGAAAAGAGAAAATTGGTATTTATAGCTCCTCATGAGCTTTTGAAAACATGCAGATATAGTACCACATGCACACATTTAAGCAAGAGTAAACTACTTAAGAAATGCTGTATAATAAGCTTGCACCCATTTTCTTGGAGACAGGCATTTAGAATGGGTTCTGCTAGATACTGTCTCCCTCTACTGCCATACTCTTCCTTTAGCTTTCCCCCTTTGGTGTTCAGCATGGTCCTCACTATTAAGAGGAAAAAAAGTGCTAATGGGATTTAATAAGTGGTATTTTGTGACTGCTTGACAGTTAGAAAACCACAGTGACAGGGTGGTGTAGTGGCTGGGAAAGGAGGGCACATTTACCACTGTGCAGGTGGTAGATACAAGTTGCCTCTGGCTGCCTATGTCTCTTCAAGTCTGCATGGTCTACTCTCCAGTGCACTCAGAGCTAGACTGAAAACAGGGTAAAAACTGCTTATCAGTAAGCAATCTAATGATTCAGGTCTTTGACAGAAGTCATTGTAAGAGAATATCAGCACTGCTTTAGCAGTCCCTCTGAAARCTTAGGCCTGTTGCCTAACTGGCATGCTATTTAATGCTTTCATGAATAGCAAGGGCATGCTTTGAACAGGGGGAAGTAATTTTGTGGGTGTATGCATGTACTCAGAGGTCAATATTGGCGTGAAGTCTAGAGCAAAGCACTGAACTGCTTCCTTCATGTACAGGCACGTCCAATAACTGCTACAGTCTAGCTTTCACAAGTCATTGAACAGCCACTCTGTGCAGGTACTCTTGTTTTCTGGATGTAACAAGCCAACCTCCTGGCACTGCCTGTTGCTGTTATGCTCACCGGCGTGCTGTGAAGCTCCCATTAGGGATCCATTATAGTATCACAAATAGCCATGTGTTGGGGAGATAGAAGCTCAAGTTAGAGCAAAATCATCAGCTCCATCAGCTGGAAGTCACTGGTCATTTAAGCATGTACTGAAGTACACTGCTATTCTCAGGAGAATTCCTAGCAAAATATTTGACTTCCCAAGCAATCAAGCTACTTTTTAAAAGCCACTTGCCAGCTAGTCAAGTGATTGCTGCCTCTGTCATGTGCAGGTGTTCTGCAGGAGGGAGGAAACTACTCACCATCAGGCTATAGCATTAACATGGTAATTTAGCTCTGTTGCTAAACAAGGGAGTTGATGAACTGGCACATTCAAACCCACCACCAGCTAAATTGTAGACGCAAGTAAGTTGCATTGCTGTTCAAGCATAACAAGGGATGGTTATGTAAGCTTTAGTTTGGTTTCTGGAAAAATAATAGAGGCAGTAATTGGTAAAAGATGTTTGAAGTCTGAAACAAATGGTCCATGACAGTGGCAGAGTAAGCAAGCAAGAACGCAGCTGTAAAGCCACTGCTGACACTTGTCTGGGGCAAAAATAATTTATCTAGTTGAACGTTGCATAGCCCTAAACTCATACCCTCCTCCATTTCTCAACCTATTTACACAACAGAGAAACCCCCAGTGGTACAGGGGCAGTGCAAACAAGCGCAAGCAGAAGCACGTGTTCCCCATCGCTGGGAGGAGGCATCAGGAGGGTGCTCTTCTTACCATAGCCAGGACTGGGTGCCAGGCTAGGCAGGCTGTGGTGTCTTCCACCCCCTCACTCTCTCCTCCACCCCCGTCCATGGCACAGTCCCATTAGCAAAGCTGCTAATGTTCATGAAGCTTTTGGGGGCCTTGGTTTTCTGCCAAGCCACTCGCTACGTGCTGTAGGTGGTTGGATATAACCCGTGGGTTCAGCTCAGAAGGAGGAAACCAGCATCACAAGCTCATGACCTTCATTTCTTTAGGGAACTGGACTAAAAACAGCCCATCAGGCTGGGGTCAGCTTCTCCTGCCTGCAGCACTTTGCCGCAGGAGAGGGAGGATGCTGTCACAGCTGCCGGGCTGTGCGGTCCCACTGCCCCGTGCTGCACAAGACATCCATTCGCCTCATCCAGCCCCAGCTGCCCCTTGCTGAAACACACTCCTGCAGGGAAATCAATGCCCTGAAAACCATTCCTAGCGCCTACTCTTGCTGCTGCTGCTTTCAGCCATTAAGTCCATGCTGTTTCCTAGCCAGTAATAGTAGTAATAATAATAATAATAATAATTGGAGCATTATTAACACCACCAGATTCACAGCTCTTGTAGTCCCGGTGCCTTGCACCCATTTACTTTAGGGCACACCTCTCGCACTGCAGCCCCTCAGCCCCTGTTCGATCTCCCAGCACTCACGTTTACCAGGGTTTCTCTCCTGGCATGGAGAAGAACACGCAGCCCATTTCTGCCCCCCATGCCAGGGCTTTAAAAGCCCTATGAGCTCCCCGGTATCTGCAGCTCAGGGAAGGAACTCCTGCCTCACAATGGGTATTTCAGAGCCTGCACTGGTGGCTCACCACATGCATTTCCCTTGGGGTGTGTTCAGCCCCCAAAAGACCTTTCCTCTCCTGCTCCCAAAAAGCAAACCCATGCTTTACTCCCTTTAAGAATCYGGGGTGAACTTTTACTCCCTGCAGGACCCACCACCTCTCACAGGCTCCGGATGGATGCACACGGCAGGTCTCAATCTAAACACTGGCAGCATGACCAAATAACTACATCATGAGTCCAGATCTCCTGCTTTTCTTGCATTCAGATGGGCCACCTAACTATGCGTCAGCCTGGGACGCTTGCTTTTAAATAATATAACATTAGCTAAGCCTTAAATCATCATGAACGACTGCTCATAAGCTGCCTGGAGGGACAGATGGCAATGGGACAGATGTGGTGGTTTAGGTAGAAACAAGCTGTTAATGCAGGGAAACATCCAAGGGGTCAGAGATCTTAAGCCCTGCCCTTCTCCCAGATCCATCACACGGAGCAGAAGGTGGCAACCAAGCCTCACTGCTTGGGGTTTTCCCTGACCCCCAGCAGAGCCTGATCTGCTGCTGATGCTCCCCAGGGAGGTGCCAGGCCTTATGGGGTGGGGAGAAGCCACCCTTCCCGACAGCACCCCCTCCTCCTCATCCTCCAGCAAGAGCCTGATTCTCCATCCCAGCAAGGGGTTGCAAAGGGATGCTGCAGCCGCAGACCTCCTACCCCCCCACATGGGGGTCCCGCTAGCCCCAGCACAGGAGCCCTGCCTTGACTGCCTGTTTTGGCAGCCTCTGCACACAGAAAACTCCACTTCTTGGAAGACACAGGGTGGGGAGCACAGAGGGGAGAGAGGGGGCAATGCCCATGCTTGCTCCTCCCCAGGGAAGAGCAGCAGGGAGCTCCCTGCAAAGGGCATTGCAAATGGGTCCCCTGCCAGCAGCTAGGATGGGGGATGCACACAGGGACTCACTGCAAGCTGCCGTAGTTTGGGTATATAAATCACTCTCATCCAGGGAGGCAGATCTGGGAGACACCAACCAAGCTACTGCTAGTGCTGGCACAGGGCACTGAAGCAAGGGTAGCCCCTGGCCCAGAGCCACTAGCCCAGCACCAGCATGGCTGGGCTTTGGGTTATTTAGGATGCTCTGTGCCCCAGCCACCCTCCAGCCTGACCCTGAACCTTCATCATCCCCAGGCTAGGTCAGGCTCCCGCCTCTCCACCCACACCCCCAGGCTTGCACAGTCCTGGGGGGGCTGATCCTGGATATACTTACCCCCTTGGGTAAATATCCTTTCACTCCTTACTGCTCCTACACCCTCCTCCCTGCTGGCTGCCATCCCCCAGGCAGGGCTTTGGGCAGGGCACAGAGCTCTCGAGAGGGCGAGGGCTCGTCTCCCTTTCCCGTGGGCACCTGTGGTTTCACAGCCCGAATGCCAGGCGGCTCTTTCAATTCACACATTTAGCTTACAACCAGGTGTAACTCCTTTGCAACTGCTCTACTTCAGCTCTCAGGGGAGCAGAACCCTAAGGAGTTTCTCCTCTGAGATTTTGCCCTTTGCACTTTCCCACCTGGGAATCCCATAGGGAAAAGCATCCTGGTCCCATCCTTTCCCCTGCAGCTCGTTTGCCGTAGGGCCCGTGAGCCCTCGTTTGCGAGTCCTAAAAAACCTGAGTGCTTGGGAGATGCTCAGCCCCATCTGTCTGCAACAGCCTCCTCTTCCTGAAGCCGGCTGGGCCCTGCCGCTCCCTCCCCGGCTGGGGAAATGCTGCGGTGGGGTGGCCTTGTCCCCTGGCACCCGTGCCCCGAGGTGGCTCCAGAGGCTGCTGACCAAACCTGGGTTTCCCACGCATCAACTCAAACCCCAGAGCTTTGGGTATGCAGCAGGGGAGACTTTTTTAGCTCAAACCTTAAAGAGAGAGGTTGATGCTTGCGTGAACCCTCATATGTATGCCAGGTGTAGGGACGCGGGGTCAGGAGGCAGCAGCTGGGTTTGCAAGAGCTTTAATTGCCCCGAGAATTGCTYGGTGTTGAGCTGGGGTTGGCTTTGTAACCTGCTTTCCAAAGGGAACCYGGCACACGTGATGGTTGGTGCTCTGCCCGCAAGTTGTTCGGCTCCATTCCTCCCCCTGCACCGCTTCAGCACCCTCCCATCCCACTCTATAGATTCTCTTCTACTAATTTTCAACCAAAATTAACAGGGGGTGAGCTGCAAATCTGTCTAAATCCTGACAAGCCTCGCAAAAGCAAACAGCTGGATGGCGTGTCCCTGCGAGGGAGAGGCGGGAGAGGCAGCAGTCTGCACTCAACCCTTATATGAGACACTAGAGACTCCAATGCCCGGCCATGCTCCCGCTGCCCTCGCCCCCAAGCTCCAGCAGCAGAGCTAACGGCCTCCCACGCACATGGTGGCCCTGCCGGGAGCTGCCACCCACCCTGGGCCACCAGGTCTGCAGGTGGGGCAAGAAAGGCGTTGTGCAGCATGGGACGGGTGAGCAGGAGGACAGGGGGCCCAGGCCCCCCACGGTGCGGGGGGATGGAGGGCTGCGCAGAGCCGGGCTGCGTGCATGGCCGGGCTGCCCTTGGTGCAGTGCTGCCTGCCTGCCTGCGCCTGGCCCATTGACACCTACGCCAGGTGAGGACGTGGGATGGGATGGGATGGGGGGGACAGGAGGGATGGGTTGGAGTGGGGTGGGATGGGATGGGGGGACGGGATGGGATGGACGGGACAGGGCGGGCAGGAGGGAATGGGATTGGGGGGACAGGAGGGGATGGATGTCATGGGATGTCATGGGATGGGATGGGATGGGGTGGGATGGGATAGGACAGGATGAGAGGGGACAGGAGAGGACAGGATGGGATGGGATAGAAGATGGAGGATGTGCTGGAGGATGGGATGGGATAGGATGGGATGGGAGGGGATGGAAGAGGACAGGCTGGGATGGGGTGGGTGCTCAGCTGGGGATCTGCAGCCCTTGGGCTGCTCCTGGCCATCTCCCCCACGGCCACACACAGTTGTCCTTTGGCACGGGGCGGGTTTCAGCTGGGGATGGCTGCGCTGGCAGGGGGACGGGGGCAGTGAGGGGGGTGGGTGGGAAATTGGGGACACCCCTCACTCCCCCTCAATATTTGGGCAAGCTTAAAAATTACCGAACACAGAAGGGGAGCAGGACCTGAAGGAGAAGGGTGAACGAGCTTCTCAGATGGCTCTGGTGGTGTCAGCCCAGGATTATTAGTATTTATATGCAGAGGGAGCTCTCCTGCACCAAGGCTGCTCCACRCACAGCAGCATCTTCCCTCCTCCTCACCAAAGGGGAACTCATCATTAAACCTTTTTTTTTCTTTTTGTTTTTGTTTTACAGGCAGCTTCCCAAATCATCCATCTCATCCTGGGCATGGTGAGTAAAGCCAAGACACAGGCACAGCTCTGACCTGCTGCAAACCCCGCTGGGCTCGTTGCAAGAGCTCATTCGGGGCCCGGACTGTCCTGGCACAGCACGCAGGGAGCCTTTCCACTGGGAAACCTGCTCAGGACACCATAATAAATAAAAAAAAAAGGTTATAACCAAATTGCAGCCAGGCTCCTCTGGGCAAGGAAGGGGGAGGCAGTGGCTTTTGGTGGCTACGTCACAAGCTGGGACACGCTTCCCTGCTTCTCCATCAGGACCCACTGTTGGGAAATTCAGACCCCACAGCCCAGCTGGTGTTACGAGATTTTGGCTGTTGGTCATTTTTTGGATGCTGAAGAGCTCTGGCGGGACAGCTGCTCACCACTGAGGGAGGTGCTGGGTCCAGCTCCCCTCCCAGGAGCCTGGGAAACGCTGCCTTGCCCTGGGCAAGGAGTGGGAGGGATGGGGGCCCAGGATGCGGGCAGCCCCCATCGCCTTCCCAACCCTTCTCTTGGCTCGGCATCCCCCACATTCCCTCCCATCGCCACACAGGGATTCACTCCAGCCAAGAAAACGACAGCCCCAGGCAGCAGCGGCGCAGCCTTGCAAAATCATCACCAGCCATTAAAAGAAGGAAAGCTGGGCTGAGCAGGGATGCTGCCTCCCACAGCYGGCTCTAGCTCTGGGCATTGCTGGAGGGGTCCAGCATTAAACCCCTGCCAGGCATTGAAGGGTTGTCCCAGACCCCTGGATTAAAGCGTAAATGTCCTCAGGGGTGGTGAGGGCTGGATGCGGCCACAGCAGGCAGGCTGCAACGGTTGCTGGCTCCTGGCTAGCCATGTCCAAGCAATTTGCTTTGCAGCTCCAGCACCCACGGCTGCTAAATGCCCAAACCTGGAGAACCCAGGGGACCTCCAAAGAGCATCAGACTGTTTTAAAAATACTTTATTCTTTAGAAAATACAGCGTTCAGTACAGTGTGCTCTGCTCCCCCCAGCTTCAACCCCCCCACTGCCTGCTCCCGCTCTGCTGAGGCCAAGGCAACATCGGCACAGGCGCTGGGGCAGCAGGAAAGCGGAGGGCAGGTTTCACTGACCCCGTTTCCATCTTCCCAGGGAGGCAGGCAGCTCTCGAGCCCTCACTGGTACCCAGCAGCAAGGCGCTCTCCCCCCCAAACCCCCAGTGAAGCCGAATGGGCAGCACCAAGCTCGGCCCTTGGAGCTGGTGATGGCCCTTGGTGGCTGGGGACGTCCCTGCACAAGGATTTGGGGTAGCCCATGTGATTTTTAAGACATGGGGCTGCCCCAGACCAGACCAGGGGGGTGGCAGTGAGGGCCGGGGCATGTGGTGGGGGGGACCAGGGCTCAGGACCCCCCGGCTCCCATCTTAARCAGCGATGGGGCTGAGTGGGGGCTGTAACAGCTCTCTCCGGGGGGAAAAGCCTTATTGGCAGGGGTTCAAAAAGGGGATGCAAGCATCGCCCAAAGGCAGAGTGACCTTTCTCCAGGGCCAGGATGAGCTCAGCACTGGGGGGGCCCTTCTGCCTCCTGTGGCTGGCTCCCCTCAGGGACAAACCCCTGCCACCAAAGCCCACCCTGCAGGGCGGGATCCTGCCCACACCCTGAGGGGGTGCAGGATCGCTCCAGGCCTGGGGCAGAGGGGCCGTGCACACCGAGAGCGGGACAGGGGAGCAAAATCTGGGGGCTGAGGGAGCAGGGAAAGAAGCATTTTCTCTTTTCAAACAGGAATCCCCAACACCATCCCCTTCCCTTTGCATAGAGCAGCTTGCAGGCGAGYGCATCCTTCAGTCACCCAGGGGACACCGAGAGCAGCGGCTGTCACCCTGGGGGGGACAGGAGCAAGGCTGGGGGACACGACCCTGCTACTCCTGTCCTCCGCCGGCAGCCCCAGGGCTTTGCACAAGGATGCAGGGAAAAGAAACACTGACAACCCCGAACCCTCCCCATTGCTCTGCCCCCAGGTGCAACAAGCCATCCTGATGTTTAAAAAAAGGAATGAAATAGGAAAAAGAAGGGGAAAAAAAAAAAATAGGCTGAGATGGAGGGAAAGATCCCCAGGTCAGCAGAGAGGAAGCCGGGAAGCGCTGCGGGGATGCTGTCCGTTCATCGCCCGGTCCTGCGGGATCTAACTGTCCTCGCCGTTCTCGCCCGGCCCCTTGATCAGCCGCTTCTGTCCCCGTTTGCCCACGGGCCCCTTGGGCTTGGCGAAGGCCTGCTTGAAGGCATGCTGCTTGGGGTGCACCTCCTCGTAGAGGAACTCCGCCGTCAGCTCGGCTCCGTCGTCGATCTCGATCTGCATCCGGGAGCAGCAAGCGGGGGTTAGCAGCTCCCTGGGGTCTTGACACCCACCTTTGGGGCACCCAACTCCCCCCTGAGCCCACCGGTGGGGCTGGACCAAGGCTGCAGCACAGTCCCTTGCAGATGCCCGGCATGGGTCTCTGCTCCATCACCTCCAGCTGGGTTTGCACTTACCTTCTTGGCTATCTCCAGGCAAAACTCCTGCTCCACAGTGTCCAGCAACCGGCTCTTGCAGCTGGAGTAGAGCATGCGCTCCTTGATGCTGCATTTGTACCCRGGCATGGAGTAGATAAAGACTGCAAGAAGAGAGTGGGGCTTGCAGCACTGCCCGGGCTCGTGGCCAGGGAGCACCAGGCAGCCACATGCCACCCTGGTCATGGCTTTTCCAGCCCCAAGAGTCCCAGTCTACTCAGCGACAGAAGGTGAGTCATCCCATCCATCACCCTTTCCCAAATCTCTCCTGGTACGCCTGCAACGCAATGGCCACCAAACCGCCCACACAAATCCTCTGCGGCAGCACCCAGAGAGCCCTGCACTGTGCATGGCAGCTTCTTTTGGCACCAAAAGGCTTGCCAGCACCCACCACGGGAGGATGGCGAGTGGGAACCGACTTAAGGTCCCCTGCTGCACCATCCCTATCTCCATCCCTATCCCTGTTTGCTCCCCATGCGAGCGATGGTCCAGGGAGAGTGGAGACCAGCGTGGGCTCTAACCAGCCATCCCCAGTGCCAGGGCACTCACCGACAGACTCCAGGTAGTCTCCCTCATGCGAGTGCTTGTACAGGAAGAAATGGTAGCGAGCTGAGTCCTGGGGGATCCTCTTGGGCAGGTCGGCGATCTCTGTGGGGCTTGTGTGCACCAGGTCAATGGTCTCCCGCTCCAGATCCAGCTTCTGATGGACACAGGGGATGGGGGAGCAGACAGGAGTGAGAGGCGGCAGCAAGAGGCCGGGGGTGCGGGGGAGCCGTGCGAGGGACCTACCAGCTGGATGTAGTTGATTTTCTTCTGCTTGAGCGCCTGGATGGCTTGCTGAGCATCCAGCTGCAGGGGGAAGGCCAAGCCCTGCAGGGTCTGGTGCTTGCTCTCCACGCTGATCTCCGTCTTCACCTGGGGATGGAGACCACCACGAGCGTCAGGGCAGAGATCAGCAAAGGGTGGGGAAGGGAGAGAAAGGAAAACCGGCCGGTGCCACAGCAAAAGGCTTCTCATCCAAGGAGCCACCAGACACCCGGCTCACGGGGACCACAGCATTAAACCACCAAGAAGTCAGCCAGGCTCAGGGCGGCGATGCTTGTCACCATACCGCCATGCCAGGAGATCACCCGGCCCCAGCTCTGCACCCCCGCACCCCCCGGCTTCACTCCCAGCAAAGACCATCTCAAAACCGATGTTTCCCAGCAAGACCCTGGCAGGGATGCTGTGACCAACGCTGGCACGTGTCC
Organism: Phoebastria nigripes; assembly: GCA_035582835.1. Lineage (NCBI taxonomy): Eukaryota > Metazoa > Chordata > Aves > Procellariiformes > Diomedeidae > Phoebastria > Phoebastria nigripes. The sequence continues at coordinate 25,134 of JAYKAV010002841.1, read as the reverse complement.
ATCTCCGATCATCTCCCACCGCAACCTGCCGGTGATGGGGGGAGCCCCGAAATCACAGCGTTCAGCTGCACGGGTCCCCGTCAGTGGGGAGGGCAAACCCCTCCTCGGTGGGTTTAACTGCAGCAGACAGGCAGCCCCTCCGACGCTGGAGCTGGGGAATCAGAGATCCACAGCTCAGAAAGATCCCGGTTTTCCCCATAACCCCTGCAAGACAGAGGCTGCTGCCCATACCCCAAGCAAACCCCCTACTCCAGGAGACTGAGCCCCACTTCAAAGAGGCAAGAGAGGTTGTGGAGACATCACATCAGCTCGGGCACCTCCATCCTGAGCGGAGCCGCAACGGGGGTGTCCCTGACGGGGACTGGAGGGTGCCGTGAGCTGGCAGCGGGGAAGGGGGGCAGGACGCGGCAGTCGCGGCATACCTCCTTGGGACCGGGGTACTCTACCAGCGATGGGCAGCAGCAACAGCCCCCCACCATCTGCCACAGAATACAGGGAGACGGCGTCACCCCGACGGTGGAGGAGTCCGTCCCACCTCCAGACCCGCCCCTCCCCAGACCCCTGGATAAAGAGTCTGGCAACGCTAACCCAGGTGCTCTGCAGCGAGCGTGGGTCCCTTTCCTTTGGCATTGGTTTGGGGGATTTTGGATAAAGACAATCCAGCCTTTTTTTTTTTTTTCCTTCTTCTTTTCCCTCCCCCTGATAGAGAAAAGGAAGAAAAATCAAGGCATGCCAAGAGAAACGCAGGAGTTTTAAGCTCACATCTCAAAAAACAGCTCGGCAGCACCAAAGCGGATCTCATTACAAGGCTGCCCTTCGTTACAGCAGCCCCACGTGGTACCCACACCCTGGGGAGGTGATGGACCCGGGGTGCCCGGAGCAGAGCATGCAGAAAAACACCGCCAGGAGAAGAAAAACCGGGCATCAAGCGGGCAGAACAGCCTACCATCTCGGTGCTCGAGTCCTGGGAACGGGAATCCTGCGAGCATGGGGAGAGGAGACACACCGTCAACAGCACCCCGCGTGGGGATGGAAGGGGGGTCTCGTGTGAAACGAGAAGGGAAGGGGGACACACGGACATGCCGGGAGGATGGATGCATGCCGGGAGGATGGAGGCATACCATCTCTCTGCTGGAGGCCAGGGAAGGCTGGTCCTGGCGGCGAGTGCAGGGAGAGCGGCAAAAAAATGACACAGGAGACATCAGTGCTGGGGAGGAGCAGGAGGGAGAGCCCCGGCCCCGAGCCCTGGCAGCCCCACACACGACGTCTCCTCCGACGTCCCTGCGCAGAGCCCGTCCCTGCCCCATCTCCTGCCAGCTCCCCAGCCAAGGTGGCCCCAACCCAGGGTCTGGAGGAGTTGCAGCAGTCACAGCAATAGATTTTGGGCTATCCCCCACCAAACAGTGTATACTAAAGGTTTGGGGGGAAAAAAAAAGTCCAAGCTTCTATCCACGCCAATCATCCTGGAGGATGAACAGGGTGTGAACGTGCAGCTCTAGGGAAATAATTGCTCAAGGGTCGTCCGGTGCTGGGTAGGCAAGAGGTCTGGCTGACCTCCAAGCTCTGCTGTCCTACYGTCCCCCGGGGTGCTGTGGCACCAGCAAGGGCCTGAGGGCAAGCATGCAGGGGTTCAGAGGACGCACACAAGCTCACCTGGTCCTACCCTGTGGAGAAGTGTGGCACGAGGACATTACCACTGCCAACACCTCCAGATCCTCATCTTTCTCCCCCGTAAATGCAAGGAGGCTGGGAGGGTTATAGCGGGACCAGAGACAGCGAAAGCTGTGACATGAAGCACACTCAAGTCCAAAAATCCCAAGAGGTGGAAAGTTGTCTTAGCAACATCAACTTCCCCATATACCTCTGTATTTTCTACTCCCTCCCTTTCCAAAAACATTAAAAACTGGCTCATGGAAACACTCCCCAGGGCACAGCCCGGGAGCCGTGCATGGGATGGCCAAGCATGTGCCGCATCCCGTCCCCCCAGCCTTGCCAGCAGCAGGCTCAGCGGGGGCATTATTTTATCTCCTTTTCTTTAGGTTAGTTTTTTTACCCTCTTTCCTCATTGCTGGCACAGTGCTGACCTTGGCTAATGAGCATTTCTTTGTCTTATGGCGAAACCTTCGGTGGGGGGGTCTGGCAAAGCCTCTGCTCTACCCACCCACCAACACACTGTGCGGCAGCTACGAACGACACCCCCTTATACGCTGCAATGGCACRGAGACCTTTAGTTCCTCTTAATTCTTCTGCCTCATCCCCCAGCTCCAAAGCTGCCTTCCTCTCCCCCACGGCCCCACGATGCGATACGCCTGGCTCCCCTCCATGTTTCTGAGCCTGCGATGCTTCTAGAAAGACTTCCCACTCCTGTGGGTAGCTCAATCCCAAATTCAAAGCCATTTCTTAGCCCACGGTCTGCTGACAACTTTCAGCTCAGTAAAGCTGGCAACACATTTTCCAGCTTTTTTTTTTTATATATATATATATATATATATATATATATAAAGCAAATGGCAAATTTTTGCAAGCTCCCACCCAGCTATCAAGAAGCGGGGGTAGCTCACGACATCACCTCTGTCCATGCAATCCTCAAAACCACAGGGGAAGCCCGGCTCATGCAGCCAAAAACCTGCTTTACCAAAAGATGGGCAGCCTGCCGGGGAACATGCAAACCTGAGTCCTTCCTATCTTGGTGTAAAAGGCTGCTGTGCCGGCCCTGAAGCCGCTGCCATGCGGCCATCGCCCCCGCCTCCTGCTTTGCTGCTGCCCTTCCCCTCCCACCCCTTCTCCGCACTCGTCTGGCGGTCGAGGAGGATCCCAGGGAGCTTCTGCCGGCCCAGAACTGCAGCCACCTTCGGGGTGAAGACCGCAAACCTGGTCGGCATCTCGGAGGGTCGTGCATCAACAGCACTGGAGGAGAGGAGAGCCGCACCACCAGCAGCAGCTCCAGGCGAGGGGCACAGCAAAGCACTTGCGAGCTGGTGGCTTTTAAAGAAACAATGTCCCTTGCGTCACTTCCAAAATCCTAACGGATTGGTTGAACCCAGGGGGACACGCAGGGTCCTGAACTGCTAGCGGGGGCATGGGCAGATATGCAGAAGGGCTGAGGTCAGGGCTTGCCCAGGGGCTGCTTCCCACGTCGCTGCCAGCCCTGACTGCTCGCTCCCACGCGCTGAATCTGCTCCCCCAAATGAATCTGCAACGTGCACGTGCGTGCAAGGACCCCGCAGCCTGTGCACAGCGTGCACGCACGTGCAAGGACCCCGTAAGCCTGCAGGCAATGTGCAAGGCTGGAGGCATCGCTGTACTGAGCGGGGTGCTGCTACAGGTTGAGAGCTGCTCCCATACAGCTCCTCTCAGTGAAAGTCCTCTGCTTTCAGTGGCTCCAGAAACTCGCTCAAAGCTGTACTTGCTGTAGAGTCGTGAGTTTTCCCCGCCCTGAGGAGGTGAGCGTGGCACCAAGCACCCAAGCCGTAGCTCCTACCACCTTCTGCTCCGTGCCCGGGGCCAAGCAGGCGCAGCCCCTGCACCAACACAGAGACCCTTCAGCACACCCAGCGCTCGGCTGCTTCCCACCTTTAAATCCACAGGCAGAAAATATATCAATTTCCCTCTCTTTCTAAATGCCAGAGACTACTCCCTGTGGCCTGGGCTGACACAGGGGACAGCGTACCTTTAAAATAACCCCCAACTAAACCAAACTGCAGCAGCACCTTCACCCGGTGCAGCGTCTCGCAAAGGTGAGGGTGGGAAGCAGAGCACGGCAGATCAACTGGAAAACAAGCACCATGAGCACCACTTTACTCTGCAAGACACAGCCCGAAAAAAAACCCCAAAACTACTTTATCTTGCAGCACCGGCCAGCCAAGGCGAGGGCACAGGCACCCAAAGGTGCCAAACAAGATGCAGAGCCACCATGAGCATCCACCTCTCTCTTCTCCAAGCGTGGGCATCACCTTGGATCCTTCTGCACAAACGCTGCTCAGCTCCTCCAGGCTGGGAGCTGGGATAACCACGCCGCAGTCCACGCAGTGGAGACCACCCCTTGGTGGCATCTCCCAAACGCCCTCGACTCCGCCGCCCCCAGACCTGCTCTGGCAGGTGGAAACCTCCTGCCTCGTCTTCGCCATTAATTAACCCCATCAGGTTGATTGGCTTCATGTCTCCCAGGCACGTCCTGATCCATCCGTGAGCCCCACAGCCCCAGCACAGGCAGAAGAGAGAGGGGTGCTCCTCTAGAGAGGAAGGCTTTCCACGGCATCCAAGTGAAATCTTCACACCCCGAAAAAAAACTGCTTCCAGGTGGTCTTCCCTCCCGGCGAGCCGACCCCCTTCCCTGCCTCAGTGTTTCACAGCACCACGGAGGTCAGCACAAGTGCCGCGAGATGCCAGCACGGAGACGATGGCATTACAGCCTTGTCTGCCTCCAACCCTAGCCCGTGCCACTTCCACATCCTCTTCCAGCTCAGAAGCCCCCAAATTTAGGCTAAGACCTCTATTTCTTGGGACAGCATCCCTCATATTTATAGCCATAGAGGAAGAGTATGGGAAAGGATGCCGCTGCAGCCCAGAGATAAGCCTGAATTCTTCCTGCCTACCCCGTGAATTCAGACTCAGCTCTGGCTTTTGCCCCAATACCTAGAGGTTAGAGACTGCTGCCTGCTTTCAGCCTCAAACTGTTTTCTGACTGAAAATTACAGCAAGTGAAACGGAGCCCTGAGCTCATGTCCTAGCAAGGGACAAAAAATAATAATAGTCTGTAAATTCCTCTTTACACCACCAATTTGACCGTGAGGATGCTCAGTCCACCTCGGCAAGGGCAGGAACGGGTTAAACTGCAGAGGTATGAGAGAGCGCAGTAAAAATGAGCCATCCCTTTTAGCTGGATGCTGGGATGCTCACTCCCACACCTCCAGCAGCAAACACATCCCTGCATCCCTGCGTACCCCGAGGGTCTTGGGCTCCATGGACACCCACCTCGTTGATGCGGATCTGCTGGAGCTCCTGCTCGGCTGCGGTCAGCGGGGCCGGGGCGGAGCACGAGGACACGTGCTTTTGGTAACCGCTCAGGGACACGTCCTCCTGCAGACAGAGGGACAGGGACGGGGGGAAGCATCAGGGGGTGGTTATCGCTGCAGGGCCGGATGCACCCCCAGCCTTCAGGCCACATCTGAGCAACTCAGCAAGTCTTGGAGTCTCTCCTTACCCGGAGGACCAACCCGAGCAGCGCTCTTAGATGCCTCCATGCAAATCCCACACTCAATTTTAAACAGTGCCCACAATCGGCCGTGCCTGTTCAGACCACCCTGTCCCTCCCCGGACACCCATGGCTGTGGCGGCATGGCTCCTCCGGCTGATTAACAGAGCTCAAGAGCATGAAAGTGAGATGGAAAGACAGAGACCATGGCCCGGGAGCAGCAGAGAGGGGCACCGGAGCAGGAGGGCAGCAGCGGGGATGCTCCCTGGCTCCCATCGGCACCAGAAGCCCCAGAGCGGGGCTGATGCCTGGGAAGCCCTGGCTGTGCAGCTCCCCCTGCAAAAAGCCCATGGAAGAGAAGGAGAAATCTCCCACCAAGCGCTGCTGGGGAAGCGCAGCTGGATGACCCCGGCATGGCAGCAGCTCTCGCTGCTGGAGTGACACTGCCACCGCCTGGCCCTTCTTCTCCTGCTCAAAGTAAAGCTCTGGATCTCCTCACAGCCTTCCTCCCAACTCTTGCACGGTCTCCATCACAAACTGACTGCAGCCGCATGGGCTCAAGAAAGCAGCAGCAGCCACCCAGGAGACTAAAGCAGCGCAGGGACAAACCTCCRTGCTGTCCCCCCACCAAACGCCAGYGTCCCACGTCCCGCCCGGCTTCAGCGCCAAGCCCAAAGGCTCCCGAAGCTCAGGGTTGAACCCAGGAACCACCACTGTACCTTCACCGTTCCAAACATCTCATCCTTTATGTGCCCCCCGCCAAACTCCTTCTTCACTGTGGCTCTGGTGGCAGCGTACAGCATCTTCAGCCGGACCTGCGCGAGGGGGGAGGCGGAGAGCGCGGTCAGAGAGGGGATCCTGCACGACGGGACCGGAAAGCAGCACCTCCCCACAAGAGATGCCCAATGCTCGCGGCCACCATCCCACCGCTGGTTCTGCAAACCTCAGCCCTCCCTGGGAGCAACCACCCAGTTTCTATCCAGGCCGATTTCTAACCGCAGCATCTCCGGGTAGGGAGCAGCCAGAGAAACCCATCAGCGCTAGTTCCAGGACTGCTGGGGCATGGTGCAGCCTCGCCAAGCCCTGCCCGCGATCCGCTGGTTTATTCTGTGCTTTGCTTTCCCATCCCTGAGCTCCAGTGCATCATTTCTCACCCGCACCTGGGTAAGAGGAGGTGCAAATACCGCTGGAGTCACCTAAAAGCGACTTTTGCCTTTTGGCCCTTTTGCATCGCTCTTCTGCGAACGCAGGGAAGAGGTTTCGCAGGTGCTCCTTGGCGCACTGTTCTTTTGCAATAAGACCCTCCACAGTTTGTTGAGAGATATAGATAAAAAATATCTATTATTATATATTATATTTATACATGTGTATATGAACACACTCGCACACGTACACACATAAAATTACATATATCATATATATTATATTATTTTATTGTAATTGTAAATACATGTGTGTATACATATATGCATGTAGATATATTTGTTAGATCTATCTCAACAAACTGCGGAGGGTCTTTTTAATATATGTGTGTTATATATATAAAATAATATATAATAATAATAATAAAAAAATATATTTGTTATATATATATAAATAAATATATATTTTTTATATATATGACAAGTGCACATATTAACATGGCAGTAAATCTATACAGCATATAGATTATATAAAATATATAACAAATATATATAAAGGGGGTGTGTGTGGGTGTGTGTGTGGGTGTGGGGGTGTGTATATATATATATATATATATATATATATATATATATGAGACAAATGCACATGTTAACACGGCAGTAAATCTCGGTCCCGCTGAAAGCCCGTTACGGAGACGCGCTCAACAAGATGGCATTTTCCAAGCCGTACCGCTGAAATCCTCTAGACCACCACCCCATCCAACCGGCCCTTTTGCACCCGCTCTCCGACTCCGTCTCCGACCCCACAAGCCAGCCCAGCAGGTGTCAATGCCGGCCCAGCCGCACGCAGCTCCGAGGGAACCAGCCTGCCCGGCCCTTTTTAAGGCTGATTTTGGAGCCCGGCCCGGAGGTGGGCCAGCAGCCGCTCTGCGTCAGCCCTCAAGCGGAGCAGGGCCAGGCTGGACGCACGGCCAGGCGAGTCGGTGCCAGCGCCAGCTCCTCCCAGCGATGCTTTTGGCCAGAGCCGTGGTGGGACATCTCCATCCTGGCCCCGTGGCCCGTACTGCTCCCCCCTCTACATCCCAGTCCCTCCACCTCCTCACGCAGCGCTGCAGAGGACAGAGACACAGTCCCAGCGTATCTTATTGTGTCTTAAAAAAAATCCCCCATCCCCAAAGCAGTCTCCGCTTCTTCTTAACCCGGGCACAGTGATGGAGGGTGTGAACACTCCTCCTCAGCCCCAGCGCAAAGTCAACTTGGCCAGCATCTCCTCCACCCTCCACCTCCCAGAGCACGTCCGTGTACCCACACTGGGGTGTCGCAGCCCGGCATGGTGCTCACCGGGGAGCTGTCAGGGGACCAGGAGATGAAGAGCCACTCGTAGCCCTGGGCGTTCTGGCTGTCCAGGCGGTACAGCACATAGCACGGCTGCTGGTCATCCAGCAAGGGCAGCACAAAGGCATCGTAGTCGGCGTCCCAGCGCCGGGACAGCTCTTTGTGGGCTCCCAGCACAAGCTGTTCTGGAAGGAGAAGACAGAAAAGGTGGTGTTAGATGAAGGCAAGGCTCACCTTGCAGGACCATGGGCTCGCCACAGCTCCAACACTGACAATGATGCCGTCCTGCAGAAAAACAAATGATGATCTCGAGCCACGTGCAGGAGTGTACGCCCCCAGGGGTGACCCCCCAGGAAATGCCATCGAGGCTGTGGCTGCTGTGGAGGGGCTGGTTTTCTGCCAACATCCCACTGCCTCCTGTCAACCATCTCCTCCCCTCCTGCGCTCCTCACTGCCGAGGTCTCCTCTCTGGTGACCATCCGTAGCCTCCTTCCRCTCTGCTCCCTCCAGCCATGTAGCCCCCAACCATCCCTCCTTGCTCATGGGGGAACRCGAGACCTCCTCCATCCCACCTGGACAAGCTCTAGGGGCACTAGAATACCTCACCAGGGACACGAGGAACCACCTAGATTTCGAGTGCTAAGACAAATAAAGGTCCCATAGCAAGAGCCAGGACGATGAGCCAAAGCTGCTCTCATCGGATTCCCCATAACCTCAGAGAGGTCAAAATCAGAGCTGATACCTGAAGCCCATGTCTGCGGGGACCAGAGCTGTCCCAGAGACCCCAGCCTTGGGGGGGACCACGCTGCCAGGAGAGCCCCAGCCTCTGGAAGCGACCTACATATTTCATGCACATGGTAGCATCTCAAGTATCTGGAGGGTATTTTTTCAGCTGCTATGCAAGCGGTGGTGGGGCTGGGAGCCCTGCAAGCCAGGCAGCGCTCAGCTGGGATTTAAACGCTGGTGCAGGCATCCTATGAACATGAAAAACCCCCCTGTGAGGGTCAAACCAAGCTTTGGGATGGCTGGATGGAAAAGCGACAGTGTTGGAGACGATTAGTGTAGGTTGCTGGAAAACAGCCTGTATTTTTATTCCATTTTTAGATGCAGAAAGGTCTAGGGGGAGATGTCGGGACTCAGAACAAGATGTAGGAAAATGCGGAGGTGCCAAAGCAAAACGAGTTGGGGCCTTGGACAGTTGGCACTCGAGGGGATGCTCAGCCTGGCATGTGCCCTGCCTGGACCTCTGCCCATGGCCCCGCTGCCCACTGGGAGCCAGAGAGCCCCTTGGCTGGGGCACAGCCCTCTCCCTCCCAACCCATCCAGCTCAGCAGCTCCACATCCGATGGCAGGAAAGCTTTTAAGGAAAACAGTTGAGGAATAAAGGGTTTGGGATGACTTACTCTCAACCCCGTTCCCATCCGAGCAGGGCATTCCCCCACCAACAGCAGCATAGCCCTGCCCAACGCCGCCCTGCCACGGCATCTGCCATTGCACACTGAACCCATAATTATTTGCACACGAGGGGCACGTGCTACTGGTACATTAACAAGGACAGCAGAGAAAAAAGGTACTGAAAATACTTTACCTTCAGCAAAACTCCCTGTTTGGATAAAGAGAAGCATAAAAACCTCAATGTACCCTGACAATACACATAAAAAAGCCCTGCAAAAGGATTTGTGCATCGCAAAGACCTGGGTTCCCAAAGAGACTGCAAGGAATTTCACCCGGCCAAACCCACTGGCAGCTCACGGGTCTCTCCGTCTGCCAAACATCCCAACACCTCATGCATGAGGCAATCTGTGCCGAGTCACTTCAGGCTATTCCTGGGCTGCGCCCAAGCTGGACCCCGGCTCTGCCGCCGTGAGCCAGCAGCCTCCAGCTTTCCCCCGGCCTGGAGGAGCCTCTTATTCCCCTGCCTCCCATCGGGCTCTTCGCAGTTCAGCTCAACCCATTCAGGGCCAAATTTTCCTCCCCGGGAAGCACTGCGAAAGGGAAACCCAGAGCAGCCACCCTTCAGCAAAGCATCATCGTCAGCGCCGGCTATTTCAGGCTTCATTTCTGCAGGGTGCTGCTGCTGGGAAAAGCACAGCTGGGAGCGTTTCCGGCCCTCGAGGTGCCCCCAGCGCTCAGCCGCAGGCAGGCTGCCTTGCTCCGAAATGCCCGTACAAGGCAGCCCTGCCTGCAGCTCTGGCGGGCGCCGCGGGGGGACGGCGCACGAGCCGGGAGTCTGCAAAGCTCAGTGCACAATATCACCTACCTGCAAAGAAACACACCCAACGGGGAAGTCCACAAAGCCAACCTTGTCCAGAAACCCGCTGACAGCGAGGAGTAGATCATCATCTAAAAGCACGTTGGACCGCAAGCCGCTCTCACACCAGGAAACCGTTGCCAAGCCTTGGTGCACAACCTGCTCCCCCCCACTCCTCCTCCATCCAACCTTGGCTTCTCCCGGCAGGCCCCCAAAGGCAACATCAGTTCAAAGAGCTCCCAAAAGGTTGCTCAGCCACAGCTGCTGTCCTGGAGATGCCCGGACACAGAGCATCTGCCATAAGGCTCCTTGCACCATCTTCCTCTCCTTCCACCCGCCGTTGCCTGCTTCAACATGCCCCAAGACTAATGCCCCATAGGGCAGAAGGTCCTCTGCAAGCCATCGAGCAGGGCTGGAGGCTCCTCTTCCACGTCCCCTGTGCAGGCAGGGCAGCTGGCATGTCCTCCCCAGCCACCTCGGGACACATCCCTTCCAGGGTCAGCCTGCTTGAGTCCGTCTGTCCAGCTGTGACATCTGCCTGGCCGCTCATTACTGCCYGAAGGTCCTCCTCTAGTGGGTAGCAGCAGGCTGATGTCCTCTGTGTTACAGAAAAGAGTGGTGGCCCAGAGGGACCAAGCACCTTGTCCCAAGTCACGCAGGAGGGCAGACAGGAGGTCCCCGAGCCAGGCTGGTAGGACCACCACCACCTTGTCCCCAGCAGACCAAGCCCTTCAGCGCAGAGATGCTCCTGGCTCTCTTCCTTCCACCTCCCCAAGGGAGCCTCAGGCTCTGCTGCATCTCAGAGGCTTCTGCAGACACCCAAGCTCCTCCAGAGCTGCCCATGGCTGGTCCAGGCCAGGGGAAAGGAGCCGGCAGGGTGGAGGAGCTGGACTGGGAAGCACAAAGCACTGCCGAGCGAGGTTGGTCCATAAAGCAGCTGCTACCGACRACAGATGGACAGATAAATATATCCATTCAGCCCAAGCGGAGATGGTGGGACATGGCTTCCTTTGATGGTAAAAAGTCTCCCTTGCTGGTGTTACYGGCCACAACCCAAAGCCCTAGCACCCTAAGTCCAGGCTTAGGGGCATCCATAACGTCCTAACACAAACCTCACTCCTACTTTTTAAAAGCAAAAGGAGCCAAGAGAGCAACATGTTGTCAAAGATGCTCTGAAGAAACAACACAGATGTCGCATCCCAACACACAGGGACCTTGCCGAGGACAAAGCCAACAGTGCCAAACCTTCCTTGCAGTGGTCCTGCTGATGCGTCCCATGTGTTTCAAGTTGCACCACTCTTCCAAACGGGGCTTCACAGCCCCTCCAAAGGCCAGCATGGGCTCCTTACGACCACGTCCACCTCAGTGTTTGCAAGCATGGTCCTGGTGGCCCACCCAAGGGAGGTGGTGACGGCAGCTTGGCAGGGCGTTAAATGTTCCCGCTGCCATGAGAAAGAAGTCATTCATATGCAATTGTATGAGGCCGAGGCGATGGAAAACCTACACCACGGAGGCTTCCCGCTGGGATGCTAAATCAGTGCTTTGCTCCGCTTGCTTGTTTGATAGATGTAGGGGCCACCCAAAGGCACCTTTCCATGGGGCAAACATGGGCAGGTTGGTGCCAGCCTGCAAACCGGGCTAGGGGCAGCCCCGTGCACAGGAGCAGGGGCTGGGACAGGATGGGTTTCAGAGTGTAGCATCCCTCGTGGGATGCAGTCGGGGCCCCGTGCTGAGCGCCGCACCAAGCAGCACCCCCCTGCCCACCCCTGCCCAGACCATCTCTTTGCCTGCTGTGGGATGCCACATCCAAGGAGGAAGGTGCTGTGCATCACCCCCGACCACAGTCCCACACCCGCAGGGCTCCCATAATAAMATTTGACACAGTGGCAGCAAAAGCCCCCCAGAGCGCAGCACCGATCCCGGACACTGACATCGGTCTGCCGGCAAAGTCTCTGTTCCCTCCCTGAGCCGCCCCGGGGCTCCAATAGCTGCTCACTAGCACACCCAAATTTTAGGCTTGGATTTCAGCTCCGGGCTGCCACATGCCAGGGAGCCCCAGCAGGATTTTCCTTGGAGTTTCCAAAAACACGAGCTGGCACCACAGTGGCAAAGGGGAAAGGAGGAGAGGCAAAACAGAGAACCAACATGGCGTAAATCAAAGCACTTAAAAACGGGACTTACCGTCCTCAATGATGACCTTGATGAGCCGAACTGAACCATTTCGGGCTTTAGCAAAAAAGTCCCTTAATTCCGTGGTGGCTGAAAGAACCAGAAACATCGTGATCAGATTTAGCAGTCAAAGCAGGTGCTGAGCTGCTCGGCGACCGGCCAGGGAGGGGAGCAACTTGCCAGGATAGAAGTTTAAAAATTTAAAAAAAAAAAAAAAAAAAAAAAAAAAAAAAAAAAAAAAAAAAAAAAAAAAAAAAAAAAAAAAAAAAAAAAAGAAAAAAAAAGAAATCTCTGGTGCCAAAAAAATGATAAAAATAATAACACAAAACCCAAACAGCTGGGAGTGAAGTGCTGCGTCTCCCCAAGGCGTCAGGGTTAAATAGCAGCTGGGAGCGCATGTGATCCAGAGAACTTGATACTTGGCCTGGGTGAACATAATCACCCAAATTTAGACGATGGCTTGGCCGGTGCAGGCAGGGAGAGCTCAAGTGACAAGTTTATTCGCTTTACAGAGCGGCAGGCTTTGCATACGGGGGGTGGCTGGAAGATGTCCCGACAGGCTGTGATGTCCCAGGCTCGTGACACGCGGTGGGGACGCTGGTCCTGAGGCGGCTGGGGACCAGCACAGCTCCAAACTGGAGGCACTGGTTTGAAGCTGAGCCCCTGGAGAAGGGAAAGGCAATGGCCCCGGGGTTTTGCTCTGGAGCCGGCGGGGCTTTCGTTGCAGAAGGCTTTTGGGAAGTGTTTTGGGGAGCCACCTTCCTCCTCATCCCCCCTTGCCGAGCACCAGGCACCGGCAACTGGTCTTCAGCATCCTACCAGGAGGCAACAGCAGGCAGCAGATACTGAAGGGGCAGCCCACAGCCAGCGTCGGAGGCTTAATCTGCCCACCCTGAAAGCATCACCAGTACAGAGCTCCCCATCCCACCCGGGACATGCTATGTGCGAAGGCAACACCCAAGAGATGCAGCTTGGAGGGGCCGAGCCCCCTGACAACGAGCATCTCCCAGCCCAGAGAGCACCCAGCCATCTCCCAGCTCCCCCTGAAAGCTCCTTTGATTGCACGCCCGAGCCCCTTCCTGGCTGCGGCCATGCAGCCAAGGGGGTCCTGGGAGTTCAAAGCCGCAGGCAGCTTTGCACTTGTTAGAAATACTAAAGAAACTGGCGTTGCAAAGACTAGAGACCCGGGCAGACGCCCCTCTTAGTCCATGCCAGGATCCATGCTCGGAGTTGCTGTCAGCAACCCCCCAGCTCCTGAAGCTTTGCCGCACCACCTCCCCATTAGCAATCACCGTGCCGGAGCAGCCCGCAGCAGGAAGGAGCCCTGCTTTGGTCCCTGAAGTCTGAGAGCATCCACRGCCAAGGCACTTCGCAAAGAAAGCCATTGCTACATCAGCCGGAAAGCTGTGGTGGCCGGAGAAGCCATCCCCTGCTGGCAGGGGCTGTATCCATTCCTCTTCAGTCCCACTGGCAGCGGGTACCACCCTTAGGCGCCTCGCTGTGGGAGGACGTTAGCCATCACTCACCCAAGGGACGTGCGGGGCCACCGACTCTGTCACACGCTGGTGCTCTCTGTCCCCCGGAGGCAGACCCCGGGCTGGGGCACTGCCCGCAGCTCCCCCAGCCCAGAGGGAGAAGGGGCGGGCATGGATTTGTCCCCACGCACAAACGCTGATGATGCAGGCAGAGGCGGACAGGGATGTCCCGGGGAGCCCCCCAGGGAACTCCTGCTTGTCCCCCCCAGGCGATACATCTGAGATGCATCTGCCCCACCAGCTCAGAGCCTGCCCTGATCAGAGGTCCAGATGGTTTCTCCTCCCACGGAGAGAAGAGGCACAAATGAGGAAGACCTCCCAGGCTGGTATCCTGCAAGCAGCGGCGCTCCCATACAAACCCAGAGATGCCACCCCAGCAGGGTACGGGCACGCAGACACCCCAGCAAAGGCACATCAGTCCCTAATGGCATTTTAGGGGGGACGCACAGAAGGTTTGCTGGGGCAATCCCACCACGAGCAAACCATCCTTCTCCCGCCATCGGCATCGAGGCATGTGGCTCTCCCAGTTCCCAGYGCAGACCTTCACCCTCTCCCAGCACTGGCTGGGAGCTCAGCCCGCTCCCGCTGTTCCCATCCAAGGCTGCTCCGATATTTTTAGCCCCTTTCCCTGTTGAGAGTGGCTCTTTCCTTCCGGCAGCATCTGTGATTATTGCAAACACACGAGGCGGAAGAGGAGGAGAAAAAGAGACATTTATACACACAGGAAACCTCGTGCAGGAGACAAAAGCTCCTGATAAGCATTAAGTTTCACCGATTCCTATTGCACTGCCAAAATAGGAGAGAATAACATTGGTCTTGGATGTTTCTATAGCATCAGCTTTGGGGGAGAAAGAGGAAAGCTCTGCAGAGCTAATGGGCTTGCAAATCCCTCTGGCCTGACCCCATCCTTCCCAGAGCCCAAAGACGCACAGGGGTCTGGAAAATCAGGAGTCTGGGCAAATGCAACCCCCCAGCCCACCTGGAAATGCTAGGAGTGCCCAAAAGTATTGGATCAACAGCTGGGATGATTGACAGCTGAGTGATTGACAAGTGACGGCCAAGCACTGGGACCTGTGTAGGTACAGAGGGGTTTAAGGGGATAGGGAGAAGCACAGATGCTGCCGGAGGAGCCGAGCGCACGATGGGAAATACCGCAAAGTCTGCCAAGGAGGGAGATGCTTTCCAGAGGAGACAGCAGCAGAGCTTTCAAAAAACACAGAGCAGGCTTCCGAGCTTTAATTCTGCAGAAATAACAAAAAATAATAATAAAAAAGCAATTTTCATTTAAATGAAAAAATCACCGGGGTGTCTTTGATGTCCCCTTCTGTCTCTCATGAAGCAGTGCCAAGAGTCAGCAAGGAGGGAGAGGAATAAGCTAGYGAAGGTTTTCAGCACGAGCTCAGCAACTGCTTCATTGCAGCATGATTACGACTTAATTGGCACAGCAGACTTGACGAGATGGCTCGCATGCCTGAAATATTAATATAAAATTCCACAGCCAGCTCTGGAAGAAAGGCAAGGAGGAGACCTTACCCTGGAGATGGAGGCAAGTGGTACCTCCGCCCCGAGGCATCTCCATGCCGGGAAGTCTCCAGGACCCAACTCAAGGGCTGAAAAACCCACGTGTGGGGAAACCACAAAAATCAGCTTCTTTTTCTGGTTCGTCTCCTTCTGCGTTTGACAACCAGGCGAGGTGGGAAAGAAGATGCTGGGCACATATCAGCACGGCCAATGCACGGGGTCAACTGCGACCATCCTTGTGTCCGGATGGGGAAGGGAGAAGCAATGGGGCAGAGGACTGGCGGGGGACCCGCGCGTCCAACTCATCCTCTAGACATGGGTTCCTGGAAAATCCTCGAACAAATAATCCACAAACAAACCCAAGGTGGGCTACAGCCAGCGGGGATCTACCAAGACCAAGTTGCATGAGATCAACCTAGCTTCCTGCTGGAGCAGAGCCACAGACCTGTGGGCTTCAAGGGTCTCAGCTCAGCTTTCTAAGTGTCTCCAAGGGTTGGAAGCCGCCTTGGGAAACATGGTGGTGGTGAACCTCTACAGCACCAGCACAAACTGCACAGATAACTCACTCTGGGAGGTATCAGAGGTTGGATCAAGCAAGGTCTCCTGGGGACCTGTGGTGGGTCCAGGTTTAGTCCACATTTCCATGAACACTTCTGGCAACTGCAATAGTGCTTTCTGCAGCTGTAAGGTGGGAAGCTAGAGGAGATGCAAGCACATGCTGGAGAAGAATTCACCGTTCTCTCAGGAGACTGGAGAAACGGGCTGGAAAAAAAAGAAATAGGTTGAAACTCAATAGGAAGCAAAGCACTGTAACTAGGAGAAGGACCAGCTACACTGACACAGGGCAGGGTCCAGCAGCTCCAGAGAAGAGAGGTGGGTTGCAAGCCAAGTTCAGGTTAATCGCTTCATGTTGTTGCAGGCAAAGTCATTTGTGAAGGCATGAACAAGAGCATGACCATGTTATTTGGTGCTGACAAGGCTGCAGGCACAGCACGAACAGCATGTCCAGGCTCAGCATCGTGCAAAGAGCGAGGCACAGGACGGATGGCACCTATGCCAGAAGGTGCAGCGTGCAGGAGCAACCGAAGGAACCGGGGCTGGTCAGCCCAGAGGAGACAAGAAAAACAATGAACAACTTGTACTGGTTTTCCAGCCAGAAACATCAGGTCCCACCTCGGCATTTGGGAAATCTCGTGACGAGGGTGATCAAAGCCCAGGAACGATACCATGCCTCCATCCCTGCCCTGAAAAACCTCCAGAAACCCTGCCGGGATGCTGCTGCTTTGAGGCAGGGTGAGCTCGGTGGCATCTTGAGGAACCTTCTGGCCTTTCTACAAGGCAGTCCTGCCATCGACCCTCCTGGCAGACATGGCGGGCACAAGCACCCACGCCTCCTCAGCCACCCTCCCATGACAGCCCAAAAATCACCTCCAGCCACCAAGTCGTGCAGCACCTCCCTCTCCCACCTGTTCGTAGGCTGCAGATGAGTTGTCCCCTATTCATGAGCCACCCGCATTTAGCAGCCTGCTAACAGCGTGTCCCAGGTCCCCTTGTACCACAAAACCTCCCTGCCCAGCGGCACCTGCCACCCATTTGGGATGGAGGGCTGAGCAGAGCCGGCCGTCAGCACCAGGGCACCCAGGCCGGGTGGCTCGCGGCACGACCGGGAGGTTACGGTATGGCCAGCGGTGGCCTTCAGGTGGCCCTGACCACGCAGGCAAACTGCCAGAGGAGAAGAGGAGCTCGTGGTGGGAAGGCACGGTGGTGTCTCCCCTCTCGGCAGCATCGAGTAGGTGCKGACCAAAGCCTGAAGACCCCACGCCTCGGGGACCAGCAGGACAGCCAGATCCTTGCACCTACTCAATGGAYGTGCTGTTTGCAGCCAGAGCAGGCACCTGCCCTGCCCTCTGATGGGGCCGTTTGGGTCGGTCCCCGGGAGATGTCAGTGCGGGGCTCAAAGCATCACCCTTCCCCAAAAACGCTGCAAGATGGAGCAGCGAGATGGTGCTTGCGGGTACCACCCCACCACAAAAGCCATCCCCAAAGCCGAGCCTTTTTTTGATGTTTACAGCCCAAATTAGCTTATCTGAGCAGAGCGAGGCTGTAACGAGGCTGGAGGGAGACAGAGGCACCACGCAGTGATGACAGCTGTAGCCACAGCAACGGGCCGGTCGTTCCCTGGGGATGCCAGGGTGCCAGCGGAGCCGCCTGTGCAACCCCCAGGGAAGCACCGCGGGGATGGGGATGGAGGCGACAGCCACGCACCTTTCCCTTCTCGATCCTCTCGCTCACTTGTTGGGGGAGCAACAGGTTTTTGCTTATTCGACCCTTCCCAATCCCCCTCAACCCAATGACAGCGCCCAGCTCCCAGATCAATAATACATGCTCCCTGAAAGAGATGCCTCTCTCAATACATCAAGTCACCTCACCCTCCCGACAGGAAACCCGAGCCTCCGGCCATCAATCTTTCATTCCCTGGACATAATCTTCAAGTCGATGCGACTCCAAGTGGCTGCTTCCCTTTCACCATCCAGGGCACAGCGTGCTGGGGATGCAACAGGGAAACTCAGCCAAAAATCCAGGCACAAACTTGGGCAAAACTCCAAGCTCCAGGGATGCTTGGCCAGAGCAGTCGAGATGCTGATGGATAAAACACGGTTACACCTGCACCACCCACACCTTCCCTGCACAGGCAGCTCTGCCCAACTCCTGCCGGGGCATCCAGGAAAGGGCACAACTGCAACAGGCACAAAATAGCTGTTGCTGCTGCTAAAATTCCTCCTTTTCAGTCTATCCCAGTGTAACTCCATCATGCAGCGCCTGCTCAACCCGCTCGCTGCAGAGCGCTTTTCTGCTGACGGACGTGGCTGGCCGGTTTAAGGGCTAAGAGGATTTTATTTCTCACCACAAAAAAAAAAAAAAGTCCTTGCAGGGAATCTTTTCTCTGGGAAAAAGCTACAGATGTCAGAAGAAAATAGAAAGAAGGGGGGGGGGGGGGAAGAATCTGAGCAAGAGAGGACACAACCAAAGCTTTTATCCCAATTTTCCGTGGGGCTGGGCTGTATCCTGCAGGATTTCACGTGGATGACTCCTGGTCCATATTGCAAATCCTGCCCGGAGACTTTCAGCCACCCGCCTGACACCAGCCGTTTGCTTCTCAACACCTGATTTTCCACGTGCGTGCCCCGGACCCGTCTTTTCCCCACTTTGGCACCTCGGATCAGAGTTAGTCAGCCCTTCCCTCACTCCAGGGTAGGTAGCGCCCACCCTGCAGGCAGCATGGGTCCGATTCAGCCGGCGACACAGCATCCTGGAGCCAAGCATGCACAGTCCTGCTTTGCCTGCAGAAGTTGCTGGTCGCTGTTCCTCTTCTCTGCCCAGTAAAGCCACCACTGGGAGTACTGGTCTGGGCATTGCAGGGGACAGGGACCCAGGGACAGACCCTGGCAGCTCTCATTTAGAGCCTCTTGAGGCATGCTTTCCAAGGGGTTTCCTCTACTCCACAATTTTAGGTGCTTAACTTCAAGGGGTTTGACATCTCAGGGTGTTTGTCTGGTCTTCCATCCAGGTCGCCGCTCTGGTCACCCTTGCGTGCCACCGGCTGGGACGCAGGCCATTGCCCCAAGCAAGGCGTCAACCTCTGCGTTGGGTGCTGGCCCCAGAAAAGAGCTCACAAGTGGGGACCAGCTCCTCAAGACCATCCTTGCAGCAGCCCAGTGCCCTCTGTCCCCCGTGGACACCAGGGGCCACGGACCAGCCATCCCTTCTCCTCCTCCTCCTCCACTGACGGCATGGTGTGATGCGTCCCCGGGTAGGGGGTTACCCCCGGCATCCCAGCCGTGAAGCCACCCCCCAATTCAGGCGGCCAGGCACCTCGGGAGCCAGCGCTGCCTCTCAGCACGGTGGGAGGAGAGGGGCCGAAGAAGCAGTGGATGGGGAGAGAAGCTCCTTCTTTCTTCTCCCAGGTCTCCCCTTTCTGCTCCTTTTTTCCCATCTGACATCATTCCTGCCTGCACGCATCACAGTTATGCTTTTCCCAAAGCAAACGGCCATTCCTACCAGATGCTTTCTCAATGCAAGATCCAGATCTAGGGCAAAGAGGAGGCTCAGCCGTGGATGGGAGCGAAGGTCCTTCCCCATCCCCACATCTCGCCACCTCCCCCAGCTTTCTGGCACCAACCTCTGGTTTTTTGGTTAAAGAAACAACACGCATTTGATTTCTTTACTTTCTAGATGAAAAAAAATCCCCTTTAAGAGACTTTTTCCCTCTACCCAGCAGTCAGGAAAGAGCACTCGGAAGCAACTGAAAGCAGATGACCTCCCACCAGCATCAAAGCCCTGGTTCAGCATCGCCTTTCTAAGGTTTTAAACTCGAACAGCCAATGCTGTCCCCATCTAATGCCACTCAGGGCAGAACAGGGACTGCAAAAATACTCGTTGAATCCTCCCAGCTGTAGTTAAAAAGCAGGTTTCCAGCCCCAAGAAGCCCACAGCAACCCTCGATAGCTTCCAACCCCCTCCCCAGCCTGGCAGTCTCCATGGCAGCCCACTTTTCTCGCCAGCACCTTTGAGGGAGCTGCCACRGATACCTAAAAAAATAGTAATTAGCCTCTTGCCTCTGCGTGAAAGGCTCAGCCCTGATTAAACAACCCGAACCTGCGGCTCTTCACTGCCATCACTCCCCCTCCCCAGGGACCACCTGCTTCTCCCCAAAAGCCGGGATGACTCGGTAGCACCGCAGCGGGGGGCTGCTCCAGGGGCTCCCCCGTCTCCACGTCGCCCTGCTCTCACGCTGATCTAGCATAGTGTCAACCAAAATCTCTCGCCAGCTTGCCCGCAACCTCCCCTAAGCCAACCGGCAGGTCTAATCGTAATTCCCCCGGGAGCAGATGCCTTCCTGCAAATGGGGGGAGAAATGGGAATGAAAAAACACAAAGCGATGTGCGCACACAAAAACAATAAGGCCCCAGAAACCAGGAAGATGCAGAAAATCCCTCCTCCTCCTCAGCAAACAACAGTCCTCAGCGTCTCAGCAGAGGGGATGAAGGTAGCAGCGGGATTGCTGCTGCTCCTCATCTGGTATCGAATCTGCTGTCTGCCGAGCAAAGGAATTAATTTGATAACTGTGCCAGGGTGGGGGGGACTGAAATACCCCAAAACCCCTCCGGGGTGGTTCCCTTAAAGCCTGGAGCGCCCCAGTTCAGCATCGCAGGTGTCGGAGGGGCAGATTTGCATTCAGAGAGGAAACAGCCGCTTCCCGGAAGAGGGCCCGCGCAGCAGGGGATGGAGGAACAGACCCAGAGGAGCCACCCAGAGATGTCCAAGATGCTGCGAGAGCAAGACCACCCAACACAAGTTATTCCTCGTAACCACGGGGAGGTTTTTACACCACCCCCAGCTTGGAGATCTGCTGCCTGGGCAGAGCCGTTGGGTCTATCCCCACCCTGCACCGGCTGCAGCTCCGCAGGGGAAGTCCGAGTCCCTTCCCCTTTCCAGCTGAGCGCTGCTGACAGAGCACGTTATGTCCTACGGGCAACCATAACTCGCAGCGACTCAGCACTGGTCCCGGCAGGGTTTGCCAAGCGGTGGGCAACCAAGGTCGGCGCTCTCAGAGAGCAGCTCAACGGCTTTGCCATGCCAGCGCATCCCCCCACCAGGGGTGCCAGGCAGGACGGCATCAGCGGCGTAGGAGCAGGCGGGCACAGCGGCAAGCAACAGGCAGCAACCTCTTGGGGCACAGGCAGCACAATGGGCCTTGCCTGCACCAAACCCCACGGGAGAGCTCTGCAGAGCAGGGCTGGCACAGCGAGAGTTCAGGTGGGTGCTGGGGTCCATCCCACTGATTTTTTTTTTAAATTTTTTTTTTTTTTTTTTACAGTAGAGGGAACATTCAACTAGAGCCTGAACTTCAGTGTCTCAGCTTAAATTAGAAGCAACGAATCTGAACTCAAACGTCGTCAGCTACCAGCACTCCCAGGTAAAGCAGGAGAAACATCTAAGCACCCTCGTTAACTGCTTCTCAACTACAGCTCCTTCAAGAGCATCTGAGAGGGAAGGATGCTCTCGACCATGCACTCAAGCAACAAGGATGCTCGTGCCACAGAGGAACAGCAGCCACAAATTCAACATCCTCCCGCAAAGGTGCTGGCTGTGAGGAAGGGAGTTGCGAGGCCAACATCCCAGCTCCCCTCCTGGGGCATGCAGCGGTGCTGGATTCGCACCCGACTGGCGTGGAGGGGCGGCTGCTCTCACATCCCTGCTCACATATTGATTCGGCTACATAAATTATGCAGCACCTCTACTCCTGATTAATATTGTTAATTGAGTTGGTCGGTGGGGAGCAGGAGGGAAATACCGTGAGGACACACAGTCATGCACCAAACACACCCATAAACGCAAAAGCTATCGTCTCAGGGTGCTGGCCAGGTCCTGTAGGGAGTGAGCAGAGAAAGCAGGGAGCTTCCCCCCAAATACAACAGCAATGGTCAGGCAGGAATTTATTCAGGCTCTCTGCAATCCCCCTGGGAGGAGGCGCAGCGCTGGGGGCCGAGCATCACCGCAGGATGGGAGATGTGGCCGGGGCTGATGTGGGGCTGCGGCGAAACAGATCTGCATGGATTATGGTGCTGCCGCAGCAGAAGGCATCTTTACGAGCGGTGCCACGGCAGTTTATCGAGCATCAGGCCAGACAAAGGATGCAGGATCGCCCCTCACCGGCAGCATCCCCGGAGCCAGACCCCCTCCTTCGCCTCCTAAGAGCGCCCAAATGCTCTGAGCCTGGCTCAGCGCCCCCTCCCCCTCGGCTACTCGCAGGAAAACCTGCCAGCTCCTTCGGGAAGCTTCATCTTATCGCCCTCATCATCGCTACCGCGACACCGACACCGCCCGGCAGCCTGCCGCGGCGGGGCCGGGGGATGCTCAGGGCGCGTCCCCGCTGGGTGCCTCCCGAGGGGACTGCAGAGCAGCAGCCCGGGGGGTGGGGGTCTGACCCCTGCCGAGCCCAGCACGGCAGCGGGGGCTGCGGGCACCCCGCGGGAAGGGGCGGGAGGGGACCAGCGGCTCGGCGGGCGCCGCTTACCGTGGATGCCGGTCTGGTGAGTCATGGCTCCGCTGGGCTCCGTTCCACTCCGCTCCGGCTCCGCCGCGTCCCGGGCAGGAAACGGCTCCGCAGGCAGCACCGCCCGCTTCCGGAGTCTGGAACCCACCGCCCACACCGCCCCGGGGAGGAGCCGCCACCGCTCCGGGGAGGAGCCGCCGCCGCGCCGAGGCCGCACTGCGGCGCCGCCTGGCGGAGTTCGGCGGCGCCGCGCGTGCCCGAGCTGGGCCCCGCCATGTCCGTCGAGTGGCTGCGGCGCTTGCGGCGGGGCGGCTCCGCGGAGCGGCCCGGCGGCGCCCAGGGTCCTGGGCCGGGCCCGCCGCCCACCGCCCTCCGCTACCGCCGGCCTAAGTTCCTGCGTGGCGGCGTCGTCGAGGAGAGCCCGCGGGGCGGGCGGGCCGTGCGGGGCACCGGACCCGAGCTGTCCCTGCCCTGGGGCGCGGGCTACGCCGAGTGAGTGCGGGCCGGCAGCGGGGCCGCCGCGGGAAGGGGCTCCGGGAGGCCCCCGGGGGGTGGGGTTAGAGGGGCTCCCTCGGTGCTTGTAGGGTTTTGGAGGGGTAGTGCAGGTTTGGGGGGACTCCAGGGTCTGCGTGGGGTTAGGGGGCTCTTGGGGGGCGTAGGGGGAGCGGGTGTTAGGGGACTCCTGGGTTGGTGCCCGGGGGGGTGGTCGCACCCCATTTCTTCCCCCCCCCCCCCACTGCTCCCCTCGGCTGCAGCCCCGACCCAAGCACAGAGCTTCAGCCTTCCCCTGGAGAGGGACGGCTCGCAGGCAGAAATCGCCCCCCCCGCCCGCATCTGCTTGCAAGGAGGGGAGCAGCTTCCTCCTCCAGACACAGCAGCAGCGCGAGGTTTGACGTGGCAGCATGTTTCACTCGGCCCTTCTCCCTTCCCATCGGTGGCTGGCAGCAGCGTGGGACACACCTGCCCACCTCCCTGCCTGCATTTAGCTGCCTGCACCCTGCCAGCCGCAGAGCAGGTCACCATTGCTTGTGACAAGTGGCAGGGGCCCCTGAGGGCAGCATCAGGTCAGCTCATCCCCTAATGCAACGATGTTTACACTGTAATTTTACCGCTGGGATGTCACCCGTCCCCTGCTCTACGCCCTGGTTGTAGGGTACTGGTCAGGCAGGGCTCTTCCATGGGGCTGCAGAAAACCCTTCCTTGCAGGGGGAAGGGATGGGGGAGCAGGGAGGATATTTGGGGTGGTGGGCGGTTTTTGGGGCTAGTGGCACCGGGTGTCCATCCCCTTGCTCCTAGCAAAGTGCCTTAAAAACAAAGTGGGGAGGAGGCCAGAATTTCAGAAATCTCTGAGCTGTGCAAGGAGAGCAAACTCCCATCCAGGGACAAACATTAGCAAGGCTGGAAGGAAAAACAACGATGGTGGTTTTGCAATTCACTGTGTCGCCAAGGAAATAGCACAGTGTGGGCTGCTGACAAAGGCTGCCTGAGGCCAGGGTGCTCCAAAACTACTTGTCCCTGTGTCCGTGGCCAAGCTTTTTCCCGCTGCACATAAAGGTCTTGTTATTTAGGTCCCCAGCAAAGAGATCCTCAAGTTTGAAAAGGGAGCAGGGAGCATGGGGCTGGAAGGACTGGGCAGCTGGCTGGCGGCAGGCGAGGTGCAGTGTGTCCGCACACCTTACCTGGAGCATTTGCACTCCCAGGGTTATCAATGCCGAGAAGTCGGAATTCAACGAGGACCAGGCGGCCTGCTGTCAGATCTCCATCCAGAGGAGAGAGCCGGGCCTGGAGGACGAGGAATGGCTGATCCTGTGCTCCACGCAGGTATGGCCCACGGGCAGGCTGTGCTAACCCTGCTGCCAGCCCTGGTCTGCACCCAAGGGCCCAGGTACAGGAAACACGGGGTTGCCCCATCAGTCCTACATGCCCACGCACTGAAACCCTTCCTTGGATGCATTTAGGGGACCCATGTACCCTATGTCTGGCCAGCAAACGCCCAGCTCTGCCGGTACGTGCCATTTCTACTTCCGTGGCCCATGCCTTGCAGCATCTGAGGTCATCTGAGCCCTTTACTCGGTGCCCTCACCTTTCCTTTACTGTCCTTGCTCTGATTTCAAGGGCCAGTGTGTGTTGTCAACACTCGGGGACAGCAGCGTGAACCAGGTACACGGGATGCTTTCACGTGGGAGCGGCTCTGCCTCGCCTCTTGTAAAATGGAGTAGCCCCATGTCCTGGTTCCGGCTGGGACAGAGTTAACTTTCTTCCCAGTAGCTAGGGGGGGTGTGCTGTGTTTTGGGTTAACATTGTTAACTAATGTCCCCCCTGCCATTGGAAGGGGGCATTGACAAAGCGATTGGGCAAGGGGCACAAGTCCTCAGCCTCTGGAGGCRACTCCTGTCAGGCGTGAAGGAAAGGTATCCCTTCAAGGAAGATGTTATATGTCACCCAGGCAAGTGGACCACCATGGAAGGAGGTATCCAGTACCTGAGGGAATTAGCCGTGCTGGAGGTGATTTATGATGACCTGAACAACGAGCAGTTACCCAAAGATCCAGATGAAGTCAAGTGCACCTGATCCATGTGGCGGAAGTTTGTACGGAGCRCACCAGCATCGCATGCCAACTCATTGGCAGTAATGGCCTGGAAGGATGGAGAGGAACAAACGGTGGATGAATTGGCTGGCCAACTCTGGCAATATGAAGAAAGTCTCTCTTCCTCCCTACGGGCCTGCATCTCTGCTGTGGAGAAACTGTCTCGGGAGGTCCAGCAACTCAAAGAGGATATGTCCTACTCCCCACCTGCACGGACCAGTATCTCAGCCATTAGGAATAAGCGTCCCTCTGCTCAAGAGAGAAGAAATCGTGGATACACACCCCGGGGCAACCTGTGGTTTTGCCTGCGTGACCACGGAGAGGGCATGAGGAAGTGGGATGG
>JAYKAV010002840.1:623131-855669 GCA_035582835.1 Phoebastria nigripes | reverse complement strand
TTTTTTTTCCGATTCTCTCCCCCATCCCACTGAGGGGAGGGGGGAGTGAGCGAGCGGCTGTGTGGTGTTTGACTGCCTGCCGGGTTAAACCACAACACAGGTAGTTGTAGAGCACGATAAGGTCTCCCCTCAGCCTTCTCTTCTCCAGGCTAAACAACCCCAGTTCCCTCAGCTGCTCCTTGTAAGACTTGTTCTCCAGACCCTTCACCAGCTTCGTTGCCCTTCTCACCCTTCACCAGCTTCATTGCCCTTCTTTGCGTTAGTCCTCTTGTAACGAGTTTCACCCATAATGAAGATGATTTCTTATGTCATTTCGCTACACAGCATCTGAAATGAGCTTCATGGGAGCAAGGAAGTTGTTTTCTCACTAGTTCACGTGGGGCTCCAGGGTCTGAACAACAGTGGCTGTTAGCTATTAGAGGTATACCAAAACAGCACCAAAGCAAGAAGAGTTTAGTGAAAAGAAAAAATGTTTTGCTTAAGAACAAGAACAAACACTCAGTTTGGTGGGAGGCATCTCATACTGTTATAGCTGTTTTAAGTTAGGCTTCTGATGGAGAAGGAAATGTTCAAGCTCCCCCTACAATCAATGGGGGTTGGCAGACACCCCAGACAATTCACCAATTTTAAAGGCACTTTCAAATGGAGATGTTTCTTGTCCTCTACAAGTTATGAWGTAAGCCTACACGACTGTCTTAAATTAGAAGCCTAATTTTGAAGGGTGAGATGAATCCCATCTTGTAGAAGAGGCATAGTAAGTGCTCATAAATGAAATGTGTCAGATGCAGTAACTAGAAAATACAAGTCAATGAGAGCTTATCAACTTAACATGATAGGTGAAGCATAGACCCTCATTATGAATCCTTCTCCAATATATATAAATACTAAAACTTTCAACTATGTTTTTTTTTTCTTAAAAATTGCATTTGCGTCCTAAGGTCATGACTTTCATGAAAATGCTTCAGCCTGAGAACCCATTAAGTTCCATTAAACTGGATGCGCAGCTGAGCCAGATTGTACCTGGGTGCCTCTGAACTCTGTGAAAACAGTATATAGGGATGGATAGTTCAGTGATGCCAGAAGTGCTTCACCCACCTACTAGGAACTTGGGATTTTACTCATATGTCCATTTCTTTACAACCAGTCTTCATATGACATTCATGACAAAGAAAAAAAAAGCATTTCTGAAACCAGAAAAATAACATAGAAAGAAGTAAAAAGTTACAAATACGTGTTGCAGTATGTTGAGTGTCAGCTTGTAAAACGGAAGCTATTACTTCTTGGGGAAAACAACCCAAAATACAGATATTCCATGGTATATAGAAGTCTGTGAAAGTAAGGGCAATACTGATGGACTAAGGTTGGTAGTAGACAGGAAATTAAACATAAGTTTACAGTGCATCCTAAAAAGACAGCAGTCTGGGGCTCCATTCAGAAACACGTTCTTGCCTCACAAAAAAAAGGTCAAGCTTTGGTAAGACTTTTCCTGAAACACTGTTTTTAGTTATTGGCACATAGTTAACAGATAAAAGCAGGAAAACAGCATAGAAATGATTGTGATAGAGGAGAAACTATCAGAGAAAAATGAAACACAATATGTAGTTTCCTCCAGCTGCACATTAACTGTGAAAGGGTAGCCCCACTAAATATCCGTTGCAAAACCTCTGGTCAGCCTGGATAGAGTGTCAAACATGGTGTAGGGGAGCCGATGCAGAAACTCTTATTAATATTTGTCAGAAATACAATGTAGGGTGGAGTAAAAGGACAAAAGAGAAAGGAGCAGCACAAGGAGAGTGTGTCAGAGGAGAAATTCAGAGGAGATCTGAGTTATTTCCCAGGTCTGCATAGACTTTCTGTATGATATTGGCCAGAATCACCAAATTTATTTTTCTCAACTTCCTTCCTCTAAATAGCTATGTTGTTGTCTTCTATTTTGCCTATTAAGATTACAAGTATGATCAGTCTCTATGTACACTGCTTCCTGTAATGGAACTTGGTCTATACTGCTGCTATAACTTCTATTACTACTTAATCACTTTCCCTAAGACATGGGGGAATGTAGAACAGAGGAAATGGATGTGTTATTGTGGTCCCCAGGGGTGCTGGAGGACTTGTTGCTGGCTTTGTTTTAAACTGGACTCAGTGAAATACTGTGAAATTTGCTGTTAAGAGCTCTCTGGCAGTAGGAAATAGGAGACGAGCCATACAATGACGTTTCCATCCTAGGGATGTTATGCATAACTGTGTAAGTCTTTCACTCTCTTTAAACACACACTTACAAATACACTCGCAGTAATCTGGATGATAGAGTGCTAGCAATCAATCTATGCAGGTGTTTTTTAAAGCAATTCAGAAGTATTATTTCTCAATAGGACAGAAATAACTGCTATTCTATTTTTTAATATTTTTTTCATTTCACTATGAAAAGAAATCCGTAAGTGATGGCTCAGATGATTGTCATTTTTCTGGTTTTCACTTACTATCAAATAATATTTACACTGAAGGCTGCTAGGTAGAAAAGCTAGTTGTAATTAATACACTATCAAGGAAAATTCTTCAAAGCTCCTTTTCAGACTCCTGGATAAATCCTGCAAGTTTCCCTGTCAGTGGTCCTGTTACAGATCTCTAGCTAGAATTGCCTGGCAAGGATTTAGTTCACAATCAAACATAAAGTTAGAATCAAACTTTTGAGCTTCCTTGTTTGTTGTCTTTGCCCTTCTTTCACTTATGTCAAGATAAGAAGACAGAGCTAAACTCAGAACTCTATTCTTCCAGAGGACGCTGTTTTAACATGCGCATTGACCTCCAGGGAAAAAAACCACACATGCACACACAGAAAAAACAAAAATACACCCCCCAGCTGCCCCCCAGATCCTTACTAAAGCACTAATTCCAGCTTTAATCTGGCCTATATTATTTTCCTGGGCATTCAAACTTCTACAATAAAGCCATTTATAGAGTAAGCAGTTTTATTGTTGCACTAAGCACACTATGCTGTATGGCCTGTATGCTTTGAGTGAGCCTAGRAACAACAGTGGAAGAAAATACTAGATTATTAGGTTATACTCCACAATTTGTGTCAACAAATAGCTTCTACTTTTCTAGCTATGCTACCTGTCTTTCTCTGTCAGCTGTCAATGGCTTGCTTCTTTTTAACGAATGCTGGGGCCTCCAAAGTTCCCCCAGGCACACATACATCAAGAAAAATGCTGAGATTTGTCAATTCCCCTAACATCCATTTAGGATTATTGTCAACATTTATAAATCTATAAGCAAAACATTCCCTTGAGACTAATTCTTTTTGACGGTTAGTTGAGGTAGGTCACCCAGCAGGGAAAATTTTGTTGGTGTATAGCAAGGATGTGCTTTCTTTTTATCAGTGATCTTTGAGTCTTTTGACTGCTTCTAGGATAGAATTTATCATTTCTATATGTGTCAAAAAGCTTGATTTTGTAATGGTGTCTGTGCATTTATACAGAAGTGCCCTTTTGGGTTTGGACTTGGGATGGGAATGAAGTACAGAAAGGCATAGAAATACCTCTGTCCATAAGAATAACATAGGGGACTTTTTTTTTTTTTTTTTTTTTTTTTTTTTTTTTTTTTTTTTTTTGGCTCCTAGTCTTTTGCGTAGTTTGCTCAGGTATTAAAATAATTATCTAATAGCTAGGAAATTGTTCTAGTTTAAGTCCACTCAGGAATTTGCCAGTTCTTTAAAAACAGGAAAGTACTACTCTGTTACACAGGGTGAGGAAAGCAGGTACACACCGAGGAACCGATGTTGTCAGGCCATTGGTTATGGTAGGTTATATTAGTATCTTATATCTAATATCAAGAAATCAGTTTGGTGTAAAGGATCCCTAAAGTACATCAGAATTATTCTTAGAGACATCTATCTCCACTTTTTCAATTGCTCATACATATACCAATTTACTAGGTTTATTAGGACAGTCTCATGGCATTTCAGTCAATGAACAAATGTGCTTATTAACAAATATTCTTAGAAAGTCCATTTAAGATGTATATGTAGATCTATAGGTAGAATCAACGCTAGGAAGCTAATTGAAATGCTTTCCAGCCTCCTTGAACATCCTTGTTAATGCAAAGTAGCTGTAAGTTGGTTGAAAGACAGGTGAAGATTCCCAGTGTGCAGAGGAGTCCTGCGTAGCACAAAGCTTTGGAATATAAACGGGTTTGTAATGGTTCAGGTCAAAAGTTCATTTAGCTCAGTACTCTGCTACAGCAGGAAGAATATAAGGACTGGGCAGCGTAGAGTAATTTGTCATCTGCCTATGCTCCCAGCCTCCACAACCTGAGGTTCGTGGGCTTCCTGAGCTGGATGTATGGGTGTAACAGCTCATTTCTCACATGAAGAACTGTCCAGCTCAGTTTTGAGCCCCTGTGAATCATTAACTTCAGTGGCCTGTGTTTAATTTCACATCATATGAGGTAGAATTGTGTGAACTGCCGCTATGTGAACCTGCCATCTACTTGCTACTTAATTCCTGGGGAGTCTCAAAGAACCTGATATGTTTGCTTTTAAGGAGTCTTAAGACTGGCAAAATAAGAATGGTGCATCAGTTCATAGACTGGGAAGATCATGAAGAATGAAACAAACAAACAAACAAAAAAAAGCAGACAAGACTCAAGACTTGAGGCTTTAGCTGAATCTGAATGCTTGTTATTAGGAAAAGCCAGCACCACACCTACAAAATTAAAATGTTTTTGAAAGTTTGGTGAGTTAGAAAAGAAAAAGAAAAAGGTTCTGATACTTGATCCAGTCCAGTAAATGGTGGGTTATATCTGTTTATTCTCCTGTTAAGATATGCACACTTTTGAATTCTGGTTCTGAAGTGGTTGTCCAATGCGCCTGTTATTTTAATGCCTATCCAGTTTGGTCTTCAAGCATTCAGTCATGGCTGCTCAGGCTTTCTGAAAATCAGTGAATGCCAGAAAAGGGAAGAGTTATGTGCAATCAGCAAAGCTTGCTTAAGAGTACAACATTTCCCCACAGATAGAACTGAACTCAGTATGCGATTTCTAGCATATAAAGTATGCAATTTGACTTCAGTATTTCTTACCAATGGTTGTAAGTGAACCTAATAACAACTATGAGAAATGACTGGTTACTAGAGATAAGGAAGCTATCAAACCCAGTGTTGTAAGAGGAATTTAATGAGAGTGCATATTTGATTGCAAGGCAGCAGTATTTGAGTAATACTGGAATTTCTCTGCCTCATCCAGCTAATTAAAATTTGTGCCAAAGGCAAATGACCAACAGTGGCATGAAAGTCCAGTATCTCAGTGAAGAAAGCTGGGCTACAGTGGAGAAAATTGCAATATTTGGTTTTGGCACTAGCAGAGTTTATTCTTTGTGCTGCAGTATACTGCCATCTCCTCAGGGAAGTTCTCAACAGTACTCTAGTAAAGTGCTCAGGCAGCACGTTTATGTTTCTGTATCAGAGAGAAGGGGGAATTGGAGCAGAAAGTGAGGAGAGAGACTTCAGAGCAGGGAGAGAAAGAAAAGAGGAGCCTTAGTGTACAGAGAAGGAAAAGCAAAGAGAAAGGCATGAAGAAAAATGACCCATGAAAGGTTAGAGCTCACAAAGGAAGGGATCGTGTGTATGGCAATCAGGGGAGCAGAAAGTCCTCCTAGGTTGACTAAGCAGAGCCAGTTAAAAGGCATTCAGTCATACTAGTGATTATTAGTCCTTTGAAACCTATTAATCCTATTATGAGGCTGTGGAACAATTTTAGAATTTAAACAGACAAGCAACTCTATGTTGTGTTTTTTTTTTCCCCCATGTATTTTCTTTTGCTTTCTTTATTTCCTTTCTGCATTTATTTCTTTCCAGTTTCTTTTTTTTTTTTTTCTTTCTCTTTTGCATCTTTTCCTTTCTGTCTTCTTGTTTTCCTACCTCTCCTGTTTCTTCCTACATTTTATTTAACTGGAGATTAAAAGGGAAAGGCTGTGTGCCCTTTACTACTGGCA
Source organism: Phoebastria nigripes (assembly GCA_035582835.1). Lineage (NCBI taxonomy): Eukaryota > Metazoa > Chordata > Aves > Procellariiformes > Diomedeidae > Phoebastria > Phoebastria nigripes. The sequence goes on along the minus strand of JAYKAV010002840.1, from coordinate 849,680 downwards.
TTCCTCACATTAGGAGGATGGGGAGGCAAAAGAAAGCTCCTGGAATCTTTCAAGCAAAGCAGAGTATTATTGCATACACAGTAAAACAGTTCATAAAAGGAGTTTAGAAAGGATACAGTAAACACCAGCATAAGCAGCAGAGTTTGGCCTCGGCCCACAAGCTCTGCCAGGCAATTGAATGCTCATCAGGCAAAACGGTAATGTAGCCAAACAGCTGTGTGTTCCTCAGAGAAGCTGTAGAAACACATGGTCTTAAAAGAAAAAGGGATCTTTCTCCTCTTTAGGTTGACAGGCATTCTGTCGAAGAGTCAATTTTTTAGTCTTGCCTTAACCAGATCTCTGTTTTGCACCTGGAGAACTGTGGGGGTACTTGGTGCATGGACTCTAGCTTTTAGATAGTCATGATCCACATGTAATGTTGAACCTGTAATTACTTGCTGAATTGTAATGAGGGACATTTTGTCAGCCCAGACACGTCCCATTCTCTAACTGCTCCAGCTATTGCTATCCCAACGCAGAATGATCCTTCCCTGGGCCACAGGAGTACCCACCGTATCTAGTCCACATTTGCTTTCAGTTCGGAGGCCAAAGTCACAAGGCACACAGAAAATTGTTCTGGATCAATTTTAGCCCATGTGTATATAAACAGACAGCTGCTTGCATACCACTTTCTAAATCAGAGCTGGCATAGCAAAGACATTCACAATGAAGAATCAGGGGTGCTGTGAAATGCAAGAGCACTATGCACTGTCATCTGCTGGGATGAAGGACAGCTTGCCGATTTACTATAAGGTCTCCATGATCTAAGTGGATGATTGAGTCAAGGTGTCCCCAGCCCACTAGATGTAAGGTGAAGCCATGAGAGGCTCAGGAACATTTCCCTCCCAATCTGCAAAAAATATACAGCCAAGGGGTTAGAAAACCAGCCAAGCAGCATTTGTGGAATTCACAAAGGGCAAAGTGCTATTCTCCATAGCATGCATATTTATTTTGATGTGGTTGTCTGTGGGCAGCAGGGTATGAAATCAAACCACACAACTGACATTTACACTACGGCAACTTCACTGCGGTCTGGCAAGGGGGAGAGACCCGAGTGTGAATATAACTAACTTTGCTCTCATCCATGTTCCTTCTTATTACTAGGTGTAAATGAGAACAAGAGCCAAGCACTTGTATTAAGACTCTTGCTGTAACTATTGGGGAATTAATTGTTTTCCCATCCACTCTTTTTTTTGTAATGACAAAAGGATAAATCCTTCTTGCAGGTTGACTAGTGTAAGCACCCTCTGTTTCCCAGGGCCTTGTGTTTGAGGGAAGAATCCAATGTGAAATGTGTATGACACTTTCCCCATGCTAATGAATGTCTATAAAGCCTACATAGGGGTGAGGGTCTCTATAAGGTAAGTTCATACACGCTGTTCATCAATGTCTACAGTGCTGAAAATGTAGACGGTAGATATGTGTGAGTCAAACAGTGTTACTAGCATTTCCAAGATCTCATTAGCCACATGATCCATTCGCTTGCTATTAGTTCATTAATCATTTTCTAGTGTAAAAGACTGTTTCATAGGAAAAAAATAATTCTTTCTACACCACTTGTTCTCATGTATTCTACATTGTAAGATGACAGAATTCAGATTTCGTTTTTTTACACACCTAAAAAACCCATTTTCTAACTCGATGAGTACTGGAGTTTGCCATAATAATAGGCTATCTCAGCTCTTCTGCATGTGTTAATACTGTTCATATGAGAAAGAAGACACTTTTCTGACAGGATGGTTAACCATTGGAACAAACTGCTAGTGGATTCTGTGTTTCCTGAGTGCTTCAAATAAAGGCTGTAAACCTTGCCAAAAGATGTGCTTTATTCAGATACAAGTTACTGGTCTCTATGGTAATAACTAGAAAATATTATCTGACTACATCACTTAACTGCCTCTTATATTCTTAAAATAAATGAGATCAGGATTTGAACAGAGGAAAGAAAAGATTCCTGTTTCTCCTTCATAGTCTAAATTCTACATATGAATTCTATATATGAAGATGTGTGATAATACTAATACAGTTTGTTAGGTATTTTCTGAAGTGATGTAATGTTTTTGCAAGAAATGTTGTGTTGTAGAATAGTACAAGTTTCAACAAACATGAAAAGGGAAAAAATAGGAAAAGCACGGGATTTGATTAAAACAAAAAAATAATAAACTCACTGATAATCAGTAGATAATTGGCACTAAATATATTTATAAAAATAAGATGATCCTCTATTATTTAATCAAAGGGGGTTTTAATGTTTCTTCACTGAAATTTATGATAAATATTTCACTGGTATATGCCAGTGTTTAAATATTTATGGAAGGAGAAGAGCTCTAACACAAGAAATTGAGATTGTACTTAAAGCACTCAGACAGAATATTGGGGATCTAGGTTTAAATATCTGCTTTGAATCAGATGGTTAAATAACCTTGTCATTCTTTGAAAGTTCTTGATTTTCTTCCATTTCAAAACCAGGAAAAAAATTCAAAACTCAATAAATGAAAACTATTTCCTGCCTTTGCCTGTCAGAAAAATTTCATGGCAAAATCAAATTATTTTATTTCACAAGCCTATGGAGTTTCATTTCGTTGACTTAGGCATTGTGTAGCTACTGTTTTTCTTTGCTATAGAAGTATCTATTTAAAAAGAAAAAGCTGGTTTACTCTACTTGTTGTATTTTATTACCAAAGTAATGATCAAAATGAATGAGGTCTACTTAGCCTAGCATCTCTTTTCTGACAGTGACCAATGCCTAATGCTTCAGACAAAGGTACAAGAAAATCAGTGGTCTATTATGCCACACCCCTCCCAGAGCACAAGATTTTTTTTTCTGTAATTCTTATTAGTTAGTGGTTAGCATGCACCCTGTAGCTTGTGCTTTTACATCCCTTATGTATTATTTATCTTGTCTGATGCATCTGTGATGTTCCTAGTCACCATTCAGATGTTTAATCTTCTTAAAAATCCTGTTATGTTCCCAATCTTAACATCTTGTGGCAATGAGTTCCACAGATAACTCATATTTCCTAAAAATGAAATATTTYCTTTTTATCAACCAAAAAAATGTTGCCTTTCAATTTAAGTGCATTCCCCTTTTGTTCTTATGATGTAGGAAAGAACACAGAGAAAACACGTTGCTGGCAGAGGCAATAGCAGTAGCTCTGGATTTGATTTACGCCTTTGTTCCTGATTAAGGAGGCTTTAGCCATTCACTGGACCAGAAGCACTGGTTCTCACTAACTTTTGGGGTGTTTTAAAAATTACGATCTCTCCTGTTCTGTCTGGCCCAACTATATGAACTTGAGGTGCAGATAGCAGTGTCCTTTGGTACCCCTGGTTAAAGTAGGAAGGTGATGGGAAAAGCACTTTCTAACTTCAGAGGTGGGGGAATGAATTGAGCTTAGGTTCCCTGTTCTCTGAGAACATCACGAGGTCACACTGTGAAGAGAAAGCTGGAGGAAAACCTAATTATGAATCTCAATCAGTTATAGGCATGAGTTACTCTGCAACATGCTAAAAGATACTTAGTACAGCAATAGCCAAGATTTCAAGCAGAATGTGGAACCCAAAAGTCTTTACAAATCAGGRCATCAATCACTCAGTGCTAGTATGGATATGTTTATGGGAATAAATATGAGAATAGATTTTTAGGCACCTTGGGAACTTCAATAAAAAGAGGTTCTATCAGTCCTTTAGTACTGTACTGCCTGGGCAGCCTCAGACACTGTGTTATGAGAGCCTATATTTTATATGCAAATGCAGAAAATAACATTTTAATATGAGCTGGGTTCCTACATAATTTTGTGGGTGAAGGTCCAGACTCAGGAATGCATTAAGATTCATAACTCTTATTTAAAGTCTAAATGTTGAACAAGGCTAAAGCCGAATTTGTTGCTGATTTTCCACTAACGTTTATTATTTCCATCATTAAATGGAGATATTATCATACATCTACCTCATAGAGATAGTATGGAGGTACAGTAAATATGTCCAATGAATGATTCCCTTATAGAGAAGTAGACCATGGATGAAGAGCGCATTTTGAATACACAGTATGATCAATGGCATAATAATGATATCTGTTTTCTTGTGTATTTTTACTTATATAATCTTTATAGACACACAGGTGTCTTTATAGCCTCAAAAGTGCTGAGAACAAAAGCAATTTGAGAGTCTCAGGTTTGTAGAGGGTACTCTCTAGTTCTGCTCTGGCACTGACAGGAGGGAGATTTGCTTTCTTACCAGGSTTTTAAGGGGAGCATTGTCTAAGGTTTTGAAGGGCCGAGCACTTCTCCTCTATTCACATGGTTTTGTTTTCTGGGGTTTTCTTGGGGGAAAAAAAAAGGAAATGTCTAAATAGTTAAACTGACTAGATACAAAGAGACAGATTTGCAAGATTCAGATCCCATTTAGGCACCTAAATAAGTGGCCAGATTCTTAAAAATCTTGGCATCTGGCAGGTCCCGCTAAGACCAGTTTGCTGGGAACAATGGCAGCCGCTGCATGCCGAGCCCTTTTCAGAACCTGGCCTTTGTGCCCGACCAGTTTCAGTTCTCCTCCTATATGGTCAATTAATGAGTTCATTTCCCYTGGTATTTGTGTGGGCTTTTGACACATCAATGAGGGAGAAAAGAAACATTTCCTAAGAGGAATTACAGTAATCACTGGCAAAGGCTTAGGAACAGCAATACTACTTGACCCAACTTTGAACGTACTATTCATGCCACTAAAAATATTTGTTGAGGTCTGGTACTCTTTTAGATAACCTTCTGCTGGTTTCCAGTCTCCAAATCTGAATGAGTGTCCCCTGTCGCCTGCTGAGTTACTGGTCCGTATGAAATCAATGTACATAATACTGGTCCCTGTTCATAACAGAGCCATTGCTTATACAGGGTGGACCCAGGCACCTTCCTCCGAGAAAAGCAAAGCTGCTCTGAGCTCTGCACTTAAGCTTCATAAAGGAGGGGCCTAGCCACCATCGGTGGATTCCTGTTACAATAGGATTAGACAAAAAGCTACTACAAAAGATTCAGAATATAATGATACTCCTGATGCTTTCACTTTTGATGTCTTAAAAGCTGTCTTTGCATTATATGCTGCTGGCTCCATTGCAGACTCTGGGGCATTAGGGTAAGTGAACATGCATGGAAAAGGAAAATCAATCTCCAGCCTCAGATAATGGAACTACTGGTGCAGATGGTCACTAAACACCAGAGGTTTATAGGCTTCACTCTAGGGTTTGAGTTGCCGAGATGATTCCCAGTGGAAAAGAAAGAGGAAACTTATGAAAAAAAAAGGAATGTCCTTCTCCTTATCGGGATCGTATGTACTTCATTGCACTGACTTTTAGTATTTGATTGTAGCCTGCTCTGCATTCACAGCTTGTTGCAAATTTGGGGAGGGCTCAGTTTTGTTTGTTTTAATTCCACGTTCAGTCTCTGCCTCTTTTAGGTCTCAGATATCACAGTTCATACTGCAAAGTGTCAAATGCACGGCCAAYGTCCAGGATGATGAATTGCAGTGTTGTGCGAGTTACACAGGAGAGCGCCATTGTGTGCGGTTTTTCGTGTAATTAGCCAGGAAATAGACCTTGTTTGGCACATGCAGCCTTTGAAAACAGAATTTTTATACTTGCATCTGACCCTTTCCAGGGGTMTCACCAAGGTTTCATTATCAACAACAATAATAAATGCCAATATTCTTATGTACAGGAAAAAGATCAGAACTTAATGAGCACAACTCCATATGTTTTAAACAAGTAAAATACATATTTAGGAAATAAATAAAACTTTGAAAACATGTTTCCACTTCCCCACTTAGCTAAACTGGCAATTCAGGTTCTCATGATTAAAATTCAATGTCCAAATTCCTTTGGGCTTCCAGTAACTTTTCCTTTACTCAGACATATGTATGTATTAATGAATCTAACTTTTGCAACCTGATTTTTAAAATAGCATTTTCAAAAACACTTAATTATTCCATTAATAGCAGATTTGGCTCTTCAGTGAACATCTTTGAAACACCCAGCTTATATGAACTTCCTGAAAGTAATGAAAACTCAGGCTAGACAACTTGTGTGCCCAAAATTTAAGTGGAAGAAAAAAAAGAGGGATAAGAAAATGAGTGAGATTTAAAGGAAGAATAGGAAGACATATTCAGAGGACATCTTTCTGCAGACTTTTTAGCTTCAAACTTTTTTTAACTTTTAAAAGTTTACATACCTTTTACATTTTTTACAGCCATGACTATATGTATTTTTATATACTGTGGATGTGGAGAAAACTAATGGCATTATATGGGAACAGCTGGATTCTCTATCTTTTGTCATATCACATGATGTATTAATGAGGACCAGAACAATAGTTACAGAGCTCTGCTAATTTGTATTTTCAATTTCATGTGGGATTTCTGTGGAAACAAAATTATTTGTTAAATTATTTTGCTACTTACTATGTAATTTTCATTTATTTTAATACAGTCTATGTAGACTTGTTTAATTTTTTCAGACTTTTAAAATTAATTTATCTTTTATTAATGCATTTATTCTGCATGGTTTTCTTTTATTTTAATTGCTCCTAAAAATGATATGTTAAAGTATGCAATAAGGAATTTATATACATACTTTTCATTACTTTTATTTGGAGTTTATCGATGCACAACTCTTGGCAGGGCCTAGTTAATTCAGCCTGGCATTTGTGGAAGGCTTTTCTGTTTTTTATCTTCTGCCGTTATGGTTTTTTGGGCATCATTTTACACAGATCAATACAAACCTCTGCTCACGTACAGCCGTAGGGAGGAAATCTTATAAGATGTCAGTATGGTTTCCTACATAGTCGATAGAGAAAGGCAGGGTCCTCCAGGGAACGATTCAAAAGCTGCGCCCTCTTCTCTTCCTCTCCTCTTCTGTCTCCAAAACGTTACTGCAAAATCAAGGGAGTTTAAGGAAAATCAATAGTAATGATCAAGAACCTAAAAAAAAAAATTTTCTTACTAGAAGTAATAGAAAGGGTAGGTTTTTAAATAGACACAAATCAGGGGGCCACATGATGAAAAAATGTGATCTGAAAATCAGAATGGTCTGAGTCCATTGACTGAGAAAAGTCCAGGGAAGATGAATAGGAACTTCTCTTCTGTTTCCTGGAATAAGAACAAGGAGGTATAAAAGGTGGGAAATTCAAAACAGAACCAGCAAAATGTTTTTCCATGTAGCTTTGTGATTAAACAGTGGAACATAGGGAAGTAGATGAGAGCAAGCTTTTGGCCAGGTTAAAAAATGGATGTGCATTTATAAGAGTGCCAGTACCTCAATTAAGAAAAACAAATACTTCCAAAGGGTTTTTAAACATTTGGGWCTTAAACCTGTTAGATGACAAAATGAGATTTTGCTGGAGAGCTGTTTTATTCCATATACGCCTGCTACAGGGTTTTGCTAGGTCTTATGAAGGAACAGTTTTAGTCCTGATGGAAAAAGGTGCACTGCCATAACCAGCTGGGGCTGGCACTGCGCCTGTGCTACATTTCTAAATAAATACATAAAATTTCATGTACTTGTATTTGCTGAGATGTGAGCGTTGGCCCCACCATAACACAATGCTGTTTGTATGTTGGATTTTTCCAGTTTCTCCTGTTGCAGGGTTTCTCACATGCTGCTACTTCATTTAGAAGTTTGAGGAAGGAAAGGAAACATCTGGAGCAAATGCAGAGGGTAAAGAGGTTAACAACTGATGGAAAATACTGTACTTACCTCCAATTCAGTAGCCACAARGACTCCTCTAATTCTGCATTCCTTTCCACAGAAAAACTCATGCACATGTTCCCAAAACTATCAGCATTGGGTGTCAAAATGCCAGACCCCCTTCACTTTCTTGTAGCAATCTGGATGTTAAGGTTTTTTTTGTGTATCTAGGACCAGACTAAGTGGCTGCAAGGATGATGCACTGATTAGTGAGAGGCAGAGAAATTTGGTTCTCAGTTCAATGTGGGAGCTCAGCACTCGCAGGGGTGCAAGGGTGATGATAAACTGGCAGAAACTCTCTCTTCAACTGCAGCCCTCGAGCCGGGCGATGAGCCTTCTGAAATCGTCCAGTTTAGAACACCAATTCATAATATAATACCAATTATAATATAATACTAATTATAATTTAATATCAATTTATAATACTTCTTATCTGGGGGACCTCTGCACTGGATCTCTACCGGTATTTGATTTTAGCAGGGAGAATAAACTCCGCTTGTGCCAAGTGATTTCAGAGGTAGCAAACTGTGGTTTTTAGGGAAACTATACCATCACTTTGGTTTCAAGCTGCTGCTTTCTCTGTTTAAAGGAAGTTTTATATTGTGCCTTCCCCACTTTCTCTGGAAACGGCAAAAATGATAGCATGGCATAATTTAAAATGGAGATGAGCCTTTTTTGCCTTTTAGACAAACTACAGTACATTATAGACTCATTTTCTCTCAGCTTTGATTCCAAAATCTCCCTCCTTTTAGCACATTAACTTTGGCAGCCCTGTGTTTTGCTAAGGCAGGCAGGCTGCCCTGGATTTATATTCCCCTCTGAAATCAATAAAATAGTAATGAAGCAACAGAGGACACAGTCGGGCTCTTACACCACAGATTCAGACCCCATGCTGGGTTAATGTACTAAAAGATTTTGCAGCAGCCAGATTTTCATTTAATGAGTTTCCTCTTTCTTTTCCCCCTTTTTCCTGAACACCCCCACTTTTGGGTTTGCTGCCCTCTCTCTCGTCCGCTTGCTCCCTTTCATGTGACAGCAAGTCAAACTTTGCCAGCTGTTGCAAAATATGAGCTGTGCGAAAGATTGCCAAGCCAGGAGGGGTGATGACTGGCTCCCCTGGCATGTGAGGTCCGAGCGAGCGGATCGGGAGGTGAGGTCACTTGTGTACCTCTCTGCCTGGAAGTCACTGCCTGTCAGCCTGCAGAGGTGTGCGGTACAAATGGCATGAGCCCTCCAACACCAGCGGGGGTTCAGCTGAGAGGAAGGGTCCCACGAATATTTTTGCATCTCAGGAGATGGCCTGGGACAAGTAAGGAGAAGGGTTTGGGGAGTGAGGGCATTAGGATGCCTTGCAGAGGGTGGTGCAAGCAAAACGCATGGCACTTTGTGAGTGATCAATAATCAGCATGGTGTGAGAGTAATCAGTGCCAGAGAAGTTAAAGAGCTGCTAAAAAAAGCCAGATTACAGTTCAAGCTCTAGTGTTTGAAAGTGTGACTTCAGGGCATTTGATTGCAAACAGCAAAGGAGCACGCAAGAGAAGAGGTGAAGGCTATGTCATAGACTGTTTCTGAAGGCTTACTACTACAATACAAGAGTAGCAATCATTGCTGCTACACCTAAGGGTGAATATCGTTTTGTCTTCTCTCTCCTTGCCTGAAATGACTTCAAACTTTGTGAAAATATTGCTTCTTAGGTTGAAAACCTCCAAACAAGGGTTGCGTCTTAGGTGAATTTCATTTTGTTAGACATATTGGGGGTCAAAAACAGTCAAAGAATTTATGATCTTATATCACAATGAAACCTTCTATTTTGAAAAAGTTCCATTTCCTCCCCTGAAAAAGGAGAAGAAAAGAAAAATTCCTGTGTCCAGAAATACTCAGAAAGCTTCTGGTGTGTGATCTGCTACATGATTTGTATTCTTGCCAACACTATTATATTTGCATGTTTTCTCCCTACCTACCGAACATCTCTAAATCCTGGGCGTAAGGCTGGTGTGCAAGCAAGGAGCAACCCTGTCTCACATGTGCAGTGACTCTGATACATCAGGGTGCATTTGACTATGCAGTCTGCACACCGGCCAGCTTATCTGCACTTACACAGCAAATCCAGCATGACTCGGGCATGTGTCACGATTCGGGTGTGTGTCAGAGTCAGTAGATGTTTCTGTTTGCCTAGGAAATGGCAGCTGGAGAGGCAGGGTCCACTTCTGAATTTTAAAAGTTGGCAGGCATTGAAGATTTGCTGAAACATTGGAAAAGACTGCTGTCTCTCAATGCCAGATCACGTAAGCAGAATATGGGTGACTGTAATGTGTTTGGCAGTACATACCTTTGCATCTTCTGCTAAGTCTGTGTGCACCACTTCACCTGGCYGGGGGAGTCCAGCCACGCTGCTCTGACACCCCCTGCACAAGCTTTTGACATTCAAGCCCATCCTTGGAAACATAAAATATACTGCTCTCATAACAGGTCTATCTCAGATATTCCCAGCACTTTAAATACATTGTTAAAGCTGACTGCTGACCTTAAAAACAGCTTTGAAAGCACAGGACTAGTTCAATCGTCCAGGACATAATGAGTGTGTGCTGTCTTGACTGGTCTGTGAATAACCTTTCATATGGATCTATTTCTACCATCACGGAGAGAATATTTTCATTAAGATTAATCATTGTCGCACATGTTCCCTTGTGTAATCACCACAATGATGCTTAATGAAGCCTTAAATTCCTCTGTGCCATCTATTTTTGCCTATCTTATTTCACACACATTTTTGCAATGCAACCCAGCAATCTGCACTGGATTGTTAGTGAGGACAGGGAAATCTCATTGCTGAATCTTTAATTCTCTCATACGGTATAGGACCAGAGAGAACTGGATTTGCAGAGTGGAGAATTAAGGGAAATAAACCACCTTCTAAAAATACCTCTTTCTTTCCATTTACAATAAAGGAAGTCGTTCTGGCACCTAACTTTTCTAAAAATGACACAAACAATCTGAAAGAGAGCTAGGAGAGCAAAATTAGGTAGGTAAACTCACTAGCTAGGTACTTGAACTCACCGTTTTCTTGTCAACTATTTACTCACGTCAGCCTACRTCAAACTGATTCCCCATCTGAGGCAGATGTCTAACAGGAGGAAAAATAATCTTTTCTCTAGGAAGTACAGTGATTGCCTGGGAAGTGCAAGATCTGGATTTGGCATCTTCTCTGCCCCTCCTACTGAAGCTATACAACTGGCCAGAAAAGCGTCAGGGGGGAGCACTAAGTGAAAGCGTATCTGACGGTAACACACAAAAAAGACTTTGTAGGGTGCTGTTCCTTATGCTGCTTATACATTTTAATCTATGATATTAAAATGAAAAATGCATAAGGAGTCTCTCGAGCAAGACAAAAATCCAGCTTCTTTTCCTAGCTCAAACGAGAGGAACCACAATTGTCTCTTGGGCTCACAGTTAAATATTCACCAGTGTGGAAATAAAAAAAAGTGTCTGGGAAGTTCCTCTTTCTGATGGCATTTAACTACATGTAATTTTATTTAATTCATGTCTCCCTATGTATGTATGCAACACCGGAACCCAGAGATAAATTTTAAAACTAGGTAAGGTAAATGACAGTTTGATAAAAGTTAAATGTTGCCTAAGTATAAATAAAATGGGAGGTTGTACTATAAGATTATAGACCTTGTCTCTGAATTCTACTTGTGTCACAGCACGCTGGTAACAAGTGAAATTCATTGTGTTGTGAGAAGTATTTACATGCATCCCTGTCCTACGATAAACATCAGACAGCCACAGTAGAGCAAATCTGGATTTGGCATCACTGGCATCTTATAAAGGGAGGACAACTGCTCTCTGTGATCAATAGATGCCTTTTACATTAAGCTACAAATTACTTAAGTTATTCTGACAGTTTTAAATTGAACATAGTAATCAGTATGTTTAAAACAGATTTTTTCTTTTATTTCATCTGTGTAGAGAGCAGATAAAGAGGATATTTCAGTCTTTACTCAGGCAGAACTTCCATTATGCTTTAGATAATTTTGCCAAACTAAGGACTAGCAAAAGAAGGTAAAAATAACTCTGATGCAGCTGAGATTTGCACACGTTTAGAAAAATGTAATAAGTATAGTGTATACAATGTGTTTAACATAAGGATATTGCTCACATGTTTAAAGTTATGTGCATTCTCAAGTCTTTGTGAGAGCAAAGACATAAGGTTGAGACAAAAATCTGTCTACTTTTGTATATCATGCAATTATGTCATACAGAAATGCTTGGTATTACTGGTCATWCAAGTTTTCCATGTGTGTCCTTTGGTTCTTTTCAGAAATGTGTCCCACAACACACTGTCCTGTTTTTTTCGATAATAAGAATAGTGTGCATATGTAGATTTTTTTGACTCCAACTTAGCATTCATTAAAATACCTTTTCATATCAGCATACACATGTATATTTGCTCTTTAAAGCTTCATTTACTTTCTTGCTTTGTATATAAGTGAAAAATAATTTTGTAGCTAGAATTGCTTTTTTGGTATGGTTTGATTCAATCAGCTTTTAACTGTACTGACATTTACCGGATGGTCATAAAAAGAAAGCAAAGTGAAAATGACAAAAAGCCCCATGTTTTGCAGAAGTTCACATTCAGTGCATCCAATCTGCAGTCCCCAGAGACAAAAAGAGAAAAGAGCAGGTCTGCAATGCAGCTGCCAGTTTAGTGATCAAACCCAACAGATTGCGGTCTGGCCAGATCTGGTGTCCAGATAAAAATGGTATTCATGCTAACCATCTGCCTACAGGTCAGTAGGGACAAAAATTAAAAATAATTACCTCTAATGAACGAATAGACAATGACAGTCCTGTGTGAGGTACGGTATCATCTCTGTGCATGCACACACATACACACACACACACGCACACCCGTATTGGTGAAGAGTGGTTGGGTTATTTTTTTTAGAATGCTGTCAGCTACAGTTTTCCTTTATGTTTTACTTTAATTGTCTCACTCTCTGGCTTTATGTTATTGTAGTTTTAAAATACATAGCTGTTTTTCCTGCAATTAAATTGTGTTAATGATGATGATAATAATTAGTACCTTGATTATGTCCAGTGCAAGACTCAAAAGTCAGCTTTTTACTCCTAAAATCCAACTAAGTCTCAATAAGCAGAATTCTAGACTCAAAATCTCCAAAAAGCAATTTGGACTATCTACTTTCAGGTACAAACCATGTGGAGAACTAGGAGCCTTGAAAGAGCTAAGCTGAGCACTGACTACCGTAGCTGGAGCTACATAGAGGGGGGAAAAGGAGAGGTCCTGGAGCGGGGTGTGAAGCTGCCTGGGGCTGTAGGATCCACAGATCCAAATCCACCATTCAGAGCTGCAGCTGGCATCTATGTGTCGCATACTCATTTTTTAAGAAAAGGAAAGTATTGTATGTGATGAAAATAAAATAAATCACTGAGATTCATGAGCCTCTCTTCTTAATAGCCCCTGAAATGGGGCTGTTGTTGCTACAGGGAGACTAGATAGTCAGTAGTCTAATTTCAAGAGATGATGCTTGTTTGTTTGTTTGTTTCTACAGCTATGGGACAAGATTTATTTCTATGTTAATAAGTACATTCTCCAACCAAAATTATTCTATTGTCTTCTACATTGAGCAGCCACTACTAACTCATTATTTCGTTCAACTATTCTGGAACTAAACATGCACTGAAGATATACTCCAATTTAACCACTGTCTGCTGAAAGTGTCTTCTTTGTACATCTCCATATAAAAAAATCTGAGTGCCCACACAATTCATGTAGCCGTAAAGGAGGCCAATAAGAAGTGATTAAAAAGACTTTACTTACGTCTTAATAGTATTCCCTGGGTCTGCTTCCCCATTGTTATGTTAGACTTAATCACTTAGGTAGGAGGTCACTGCATAAAGGGTGCAAAATGCTGCACTTTGTTTGTACTCACTGTTCCTGTGTGCAAATCTCAATGCAGAGTTCAAGAGGGTGAAGAATAATAAGCAGGAAGTGTTGTCAGGTGGCCAGAAAGTTAGTAAAGTGGACAAAAAAAAAAAAACAGAAAGAAACTAAAAGTGAGGGAGAACACTAAAGAAAAAGACAAAGTCAAAGCACATTATCTGGCTCTGCAACAATTTATTGGGTTATCATACATAAGACCGAGACTGAAGCAAGTTAAAGGACACCTGTCCCTAAGAGAAGCTCATGAGACCCATTATGGGCTTTATCTAGATATAAATTACCTCTTTTCTATGTACAGAAAAGAGATTATGTATTGCATAATGGTAGAAGATGAGTTAACCAATTGTAGAAGTCAGGAATGACAGAAAATATATAAGGAATATGTATGCAGAAATGCATATTTCAGCTTTGATAGAAGAAGCCTAAATTTCCTGACTTCCAAGAAATTACAGTTTCTTGGAATCAGAGTGAACTAGGCTTCACTATTCGAATTTGCACTATGCAAAAATTCAGCAAGAACTTCTAAGCTCAAGCAGGTTGTTGTAAATTAGATTTTCACCAAAGAAAGATGAACTTGTTTCTCTCAGCATCCAATATCCCCACCAAGTCGAGCACTCTGCCTGTGCACAAATTGCTCCCAAAGAGTCTGTTCATAACAAGTCTCCTCTGAAAGATCCAGAGCTGTCTCTGCAGGCTCAGAAGAGCCACATTGCAGAAGGCACTGCACTATATAGTCACTTCCTATTTTGTATCAGCTGAAGTTCAAGGCCAAGCTGTTCAAGAGGTTCTGGGCTCATCTCATTGCCTACAGCTCTGCAAGAGCAGCACCGCTCTGTGGTGGTGCATTCCTCCCCCCTTCTCCTGGACAGCTTGTTGGTCTCAGAAATTCCCGTGGAACCTTGACCTTGGTGTACTGAGTCTGGCAGTTGAGTGCTCCTTGGCTGTATCAAACTCCGCATAGCTGAGGCTGGGAACGTACTCCCACTGCCTGGCCCAGGTGTCATCCTCCGATACACTTATCTGGTTTTAGCTCAAGTGAAACAATACTGAAACCTTCAGAATTTTAGTAACTACTGCCTCGGACTGTGGCCAGGATGGAAATTTACAGATGACTAAAGCCAATCATCTTGTGAACCTATAAACGGTGGTCCTACGTGAGACCCTTTGAGCTCTCCTGGACCACAGCGGGCTGCGCTCAACATCTGCCTCTGAGTGGGACGACCCTCAGAGCTCACGACCTTTTGAGTCTGCGATATTCAGAAGACCGTTGCTGAAAGCTGGTGACGGGACCTGGGCTGAAACCCTTCACTCCTCAAAGCTCAACCCTCGCCCGTTGAGAAAAATGCTGAGACATTTTACATGAATATTCCTTCACGGAACTCGAGGGGAATTTTTAACAGGTACTTTTGTACATTTATATATATATATTTCTGTGTGTGTGTGTGTGTGAACTAATAGTAAGCATAATTTGTGACTATATCATGATTGTAGTAGACTCTACTAACTTCCTTTGTAAATGTTAAATTAGTTAATGATTAAGTGCTGCTAAAATATTGTGATCCACCTCAAACTGTAAATGAACCTTAGACTGCTGCTAAACACATATAATCCCTTAACCTTTTCGTATTAGACATAAACCGTTGACCAAGTCTGAGACTGGGGGTAGATCCAGCCGCACCTAGACTCCTCTCTGAGAAGGAGTTTGGAAAGCAAGGGGGTCTACTCTGAACCTCGTGACTCAACAGGAGGGTCTCCCATACCTTTTTCATCCTCGGTCTCTGTACTAATCATTCTAGCCCAATTAGAACATGATTTTCCTTCGTATACTTCATCCGTTTAGTAAGTGATAGAGTGAACCTTGCCATCGAACTGTTAAGTCACGCTTTTATAAATCTCTATTAAAATCGCTTTCTGCTAATACCTTTGACAGTGATTCTTTAAGTGGTCTCCAAACCACTCCTTCGCGACACGCTCATGTCTAACAGAACCCAGCAGAGATTTCTCACCAAGGTGCAGCCAAACTACTGCTCTATGATTTTTATTACAAGGCTGCTCAGACCATTTCTTTTTTTTTTAAAAAGAACATTTTGCCATGGAAACCACAGAAATAAAATTTTGGGCAATCACATCTGTGAAACAAACAAAATTACTACAACTCGCAGAACTACAGATCAGTGCTAATTTAACAGCTGCCTTCATATGCAAAGCTCACTTATTTGAACTAGTCTTCTCTGTACCTTCCAGAGAACAGTATTTACATATACCTACACAGACATATACAGACATTTATATATAAAAATAAGAAAAAAACATTATCTATCAGAGTAAATTAATGATTATGCATGTGATACTCCTTCTTGGGACAGGATGAAAGAATCGCATGTGGCCAATACTACTATTACATTGTGTAATGCAGTATATACAGAAGGCACTCAGACACAATAGAAATTGAACTGTGATATAAGAATGTGTACACAATGAAGTAGAATGCTTAATTAACTTCTTAAAATAGTATTCAAAACATTATGTTGTGCCTGTCACCATATAAGATCAGGATCCCAGAAATCCACAAGAAATATAGCTGAGCTGAAACAATTGTTTGCAAAACAGCATGGCGAACATGTTCCTCTGGGTTTTTTCTTAACATTTCTTCAAACAAATCAGGTTGATGACCAACCTAGCAACCAAATGTACTTACACATAGCCAGTCCTCACTGATTTCAGTAAAACTTCACATCAACACAAAATCTAGTTTCCTGGATTTGGTTACCATCTCCTGGTCTGAAAGACAAACAGTACGCTTAGGTATAACAATGGATTAGCAGAGTTTTCTGATATTCACAGAAAAGAAAAATCATGGAAACACAATAAAAGCTACAGCTAAACCTCTAGTAATTTAAAAGGTATAATTATCCACAAAGCACTGCAACATAGTGACCATGTAGTTACACTAATATTTTTTTTTCTTCTAGAAGCATTGGTGTTATTGATCAGTTTTCCAGAGAAGAAACAAAGGTGTAAGAACATGCTGATGGTTAGATAAGAGGCTTCAAACTTCTAAACTTTGAATCAAATCTTCTAAACTAAAATACCAGTAAAAAGACTGTTATTTTTCTGTATGACTGCTTGCCTTCAAGATTTTGCTTTCTCTTGCAGAAGTTTGCGAGATCAATTTCTCAAGCATCCAAAAAACTGGAGACTTTTAGAAGTTCAGAATTGGAATAATATTTCCATATGTATGCTGTGACAGAGTATGTATACACCTTGGAGAAGTTAAATAAGTTAAATAAAAATATAGCCAACAAATTTGGACTCAGAATCACAGTACTCATTTTTAGAAAATTTCCAGCATTTTTTCTTCTGCCTCTCCTGGAAATATGGCACAGATGAACTTTCCCTTCACATGTACTGAACAGATGTAAGAACTACAAGAATAAAGAAAAGTACCTTGTTAACTTAACTAAATTATTTAGAGCTCTGTAAATATGTTAGAGTTCAATCTCTTTTCTTTATTTGCTTACTACTTATAATGTGTTCTGATTTATCCTAAATCAGCAACTGAGTAGCAAAGAGGCAAACTTTCACTCTTGCTATGGCTGTTGTAGAGGGTCTTTTCCTACTCTGTGGAGGAAGGAAAAGGTTATGTCTCCTTTAAGAGTGATAGGGTGTGCAGAGACTATTAAAGCTAGGTCTTATTAGCACAATCTAGAACAAGCTTCTAGAAAGTAAGAGGTGGTACGAATAAAGCCAGTGACAGTTTGCAAAGAGCCATAAGTTTGTGAGGAGATTAAGACACTGCTGAGAAGAACAAAGCACAGACAGCCAGGGGTGGAGGAGGTCATGGCAAGGAGGAGACTGCTAAAGCTCCTCTCTGTAGAGTTGTTGAGACTGCTAAAGCTCCTCTCTGTAGAGTTGTTGAGACTGCTAAAGCTCCTCTCTGTAGAGTTGCTGTGTCTCAGAGAAACACTAAATGTCAGTAGACCAAGAGCACGATTGCAGGAAAGAGCTCACTCTGCCTTACTCCGTGTGGGTTCATTTCCCTATTTCAAAAGTATCTAGTTCTACATTTTGTTAAAATAAAACTAGCTTTAAAGTTTAATAGCCGTGCCCCATGGGTTTGTTGAAAGAGAAAAAGGYTTTGTAGTTCCATCTTAAAAATGCTGGCATCACATCTGCATATGCTCTTCTTATTGTATTAGTGCTTTTAACTCATCCCCATCAAAGCTATCTACAAAGATAATCTATGAAGTGGGACAAGTTCTCTTCTCCTTTTGTCTTCCAATTTTTTCTCATGCAAATGTGGCATTTTTTTAAATTTCACATGTTACTGTCTCTCCATATTTTCACATCCCTTCAGCTGCTGGCTAACCAGGTTCTGATCCTTTTGTAGACTGCACATTTTCCAGGAAATGAAGACCATTAGCCTGAGATGGCAGCTGGCTCAGTGCTTCTAAAGTAGATTTCCCTGCTGTGTAGTTAGCATTTGTCCTTGCAAGTAATGGCTATGACCATCTTGTCACACAGTGTGCATCAGCCGCAATATTCTTCTCTAACAAGGTAATCACTTTAAGCCCGATACCAACTTGTATGTGATGTAGTGGYGACCCCAGAACATGGATTTTTTAGGTACTATTTGCTTTTGGGGACTCAGTAATGTCAAATGATATATGAGGAGACATTTGTTTCCAAGCTTCTGTGCCACGCTTGGCACAAAAAAGAAGCTTAAGACATTTTATATGCAGTGTTACACATACTGCCCATCTAAACCTATTGTTGCTCAATGTCAATGCCCAAGGCAAAAGTTTTGGCCAGCTTCTGCCTGGGCATCATGCCATCCTGACAGATGGGTATGAGTGTAGACAATCAGAAAAGTATGTTTGTTCACCAAATAAGTGTGGTTGGGGCATTTTTCCCAGCTGACACTCTAAAAACAGCTGTCTTCCTTGAGAATGCTTGTTTCTGGTTAAAAGGTCTGTGATATTAGTAATTCTTCTCTGAACTATGCAAACTGTCAATAAATAAAAGAGTCATTTTACAATTAGCTATGGTTACTATGTTTGAGGCTACTTTTAAAGAGTGGCCTCAAATAAGCGTTTATTTTTGCTTCCAGAATTAGGAAGTGAGAACCAAGTGTCCATGACTCATCTGAGTTGCAATTAAACAGAACTCACAAATGTGTTCTCAGTTTTTATGCAACACTGTGCAACAGGCTGCCTTCTCTATTGATTACCGAGGTGACTGGGAACTGTGATACCTGCACTCCTTTCCCAGCTCTGCTTTTGGCATACTCCCTAACCTTAAACAAGATGTTTGGTTTCTGTTACCCAGAGAAGAGGAACTATGAAAGATTTACCTTTATTTTCCAGTGAAACAACTTGCTTGATTTCATTAAAAAACAGTGATAAAGTCCTTTATGGTCTACGGATGCATTTCAAAATCTTTCTTTCATGTTAAATAGAGTCACTCACAAATTTTTGCATTTCATAATCTTCACACGTAGCCATGTGATATTTATATTCCTGGGAAAAGATTTTATCCAGCAGCAGGAGGGAATGAACAACTCAGCATTGACTCATCTACCAAGACAACAGTGATTATGCTATTTTACCGAGTGTCATAATGATCTATATGCTCAAGATTTTTGCTGTATAGCATACAGTGATTTATAGATATCACGTGTTTATACAACCGCAAGCACAGTGGCTCTTCATGAAATTATTTACTTGCCATTTTGCAACCCTTTTAACACAGCTGGTCAAAATTGTTCCTCCTGTAAATTGGTGATATTTTACTAAAGTCAATGGATTTACATGGGATTAAATGATGAATGTATCCTAATGTGGTGCCTCAGACTACTATCACCATGGCACACGACGAGTATTCTGAAGTCTGTGTAATCCCAAATTGTTTTTGAAGGACACCCCAGAAAAAGATCTGAGACATGAAATTTCAAGGTTTAAATCTCAACAAGCATGTTTCACTACAAAAAGTCTTGTGTCACAATACAAACACTGAATGCCAGGAGGCATAATATGCACATATACAAAAAAGAATTCACAGCATATCATGGTTTCCCACACCAAAACCTTTGAGTCTGCTGAAGTTATGCAGAATGTTTTGTTTTCCCAGTGTTTAGCATAAGAAGCCCAAGCCCAAGAAGAAGTGAAATACATGGGGCCACTTGGCTGTCTTCTTGGGATGGCAGCACTCCTTTTCCTAAGGAAACATGCCGCTATATCTATCACACATCCACATTTGGACCAAAGCCTCCTCCTCAAAGAGCTTCAATATTTACAGTGAGGACCCCTGGGAATCAAAGCATTAACTCACATGGCTATTTTCCCACAGGTTTAATGGGGAATATCTTTGCCCTTGAAAATCTGCCAGGTCTAAGCTGGGCTCTTGCAGCATTTACATACTACAGGGCACTCACTGACTAATCACAGGGATGAACGTGCCCGATTTGGTCCTTGCCGATCTCACTAACATATGCAGTTACTGGCTTCACCTGTGAGAGGTAGGCATTCATCCTAGCCCTTCTCCATGCCACAGTGCATAGCATGTCCACCAGGCTGGCCTTGTCCCCCTGGACTGCCACGCGTCTTGCCAGGGGAAGATGCTGACCCACTTCCATTGCAAGAAGCACCTGATTTCCCTGAGAGCCCTGGAATGGAGGAAACAATGAAAAAGGAGAGCTCAGGTGAGTCTGGAAAGGATACTGGGCAGGAATGGGACAGTGGGGCACTGCTGCCTCTCTGGTGAGTGAGGCACAGGCATGCTGCAGTCATTTCGTGAATGGAAAAAAAATTCCCAGGAAGGGGCAATTAATCCTGTGCATCTTTTTTTTGTTGTTAGTAAATAAAACCCTATTTTTAGCAGGATTGAGATAATATTGGGTCACTGCACCACAAGCATACCTGGGCAAAATGATGAAAGGCCAGCAATTACAGCTCTTCCTTGTCTTTCAGTGATAGGTCTCTGATCCTGGACAAATATGGAAGGGGGAACTTTTTCCAGCAAGCTAATTCCTGAATTATCTGAAGATACTTTAGCAGAACCATGGAGCATCCAGGAAGAAAGGTAAAGGAAAATGTTTATTTTACAAAGACAGAAAAACTTTATTCTCTAATCCTTCCTCCCACCCCCATTCACAACTATGCTTAAAAGGGGAACCTTCTCCCAGTTTCATGAGGAAACTAGCTTCAGGACCACCCAGAGAGCTCTATTCCCTCCTCCTTGTCTAAATCACACAAAGAAAAATAAACAAATGAACACAACATTTGCCTTCTCATCCCTTCTTTTCACTAAAGGGTCAGAAGGGTCGGGGATCCTTCTTTTGCCATCTCTGGACACCCTCACCCTCTCCAACAACCAATCCAGATGGATCATGGCCTTTGAAATCTTAAATCCTTTAATCAGTTTCTCCAACTTTCTCTGTGGCTCCTTTATGTCACATTCCTGGGCTAATTCAGGTACCTTCATACAGCATAGGATTTGGATGACAGAAAACACATGGGGAAGTACAAGTCCAGAGATCTGTGCAAGTGGTGGGTTGATTATCCTTAGCTTCATTAGGGTTGCTCAGCAACATGAGCTGGTATTAATCATGTCAGAGCAGCCGCATCCTGACAAGCTATCTGCACTGCCAGGATACAGACCCTTCCCGCACACTGCTGAGAAAACGTTCCCATGAACTGTCCCTCTGCTGTCAGCAAGGTAATGGGTGAACGAAAATTTAGACTTGTCAAAAATTTCATGAAGAATTATCCTTGCTACAGTAATGAGTCCAACAGGAAAGGAACATAGGATGTTGTACAAAACAGTTTTTCAGTGACCGCAAAAGAAAGACAGGAAGAGCAGCAATTGAAATATTAAATAGTGTAGCTAGATGATCTAGGTAATTAAGCAAGCGTAAAAAATTCCCCAATAGATAGATCACTGGCTGCACAGTTCACAGCTTTGCTATGCCTGGAAAGATGGAGACAACGTATTCTTGAGAGATTCATCATAAGTCCGCAGTCATCATTTCCAGCTGGATTTTTTCCATTTGATAATTTTGTACTGTTAATCAGAGCTCATCAGATACTGCAGAAATAGCATTCAAAAAATTTGGTTTAAATTCCAAACAGCTTCCTCATGTCTTTCTATTTCTTATTAATATGATTATGTTGCGCTCACAAATGTTCTTTTTTTATCTCAGCCATTTAATGATTTCAAATTACCAGCCATTCAGTGGAGCAGCACCTAAAGTAGCATTACAGAAGAAGGCTGAACTCTTCCATGAACTACCCTTATGCTGTCAAGCCAAACGGGAACTTCTGCAGACTTCCAGATATTTGGTATTGACACTATCAAACTACAGCTGGGGCTTTAAATTTGGGGTAGGGGTTACTGAAGAATTATTTGATCAAGTGTTACTGGATTCATATTTTAGTAATGGCATTTCTGGAAATGATTTCCCTTTAATGATATGTGGGTGAATTGAATGGGAGTGATGTCAGCCTTTTAAAATGATGTGGGGGTTTCTCAGACACCTTGCAGATGATTTTAGGACCCCATCCCTAAAAGCCACGCAGATAGCACTGTACCAAAGCCCCYCTAAAGTCAAATAGGATTCTTGAAAAGCCATAGGGTTTATTCCCTTACTACAAAGGCAGAGAACTTTGTGTTGAAACACTCTAGAAGAGATATATACCCATGTCTCCATACACATCTACTTTTATTGTCTACCACCACTTCATTCGGTACAAAACGAGCTCTAATTATAAATTGAAGGATTGTGCCCCAAGCAGTGTATAACTGACACGCCGGCTGCTACTGCACCAAAGGTGGAAAACTGTCAGGAACGCCTTTGTTCCTTTTTTTTTTTTTAAATCTGTCACTTCACGTAGCAGGAAAAACCAGCATGGAATTGCAAGGAGGTTTACTTGAAATAAACAAGCAAATAAACAAACTCAGACTTCAAAAGACAGTTTGGAAACCTTAGGAAAGGTTTGGCTCCTATACTCCTCGCACAAAGAGAGAAAGATTCCTATTAGTTTGTTCATACTTGAACATGTGAGTATGAAATAGCACCTAAATCAGAGATACTATTGAGGCAAGGGTTTTTTGTTTGTTTGTTTGTTTGCTTGTTTATACAATTTTGCTGAGGCTTCAAATACTTTCAAATAAAGAACACCTCAGGTCATTGAATACTATGTATACACCCACACACTTTTTTTTATTGTCACACACACTGAAAGAAACTGTTTACTGGGAAGGAAGACTACTCTTGGCCTACTGCTCTGCAGAAAAAACTCCAGATCTCTGAATCTCCATTAGATTTAATAAGACACCTCAGCTCTGTGTCGTTGTCTATTTTTTTTTCCCAGCTGTAAAACTAGAACAGTGCAGTTTCATTTGGCAGTCACTATTTACCGTCTAGACTGTAAATTGGAGCAGTCAGGGACTGCCTCATCCTATACATAGTATTAACATGATGGACTTCTACTCTCAGTTGAACTTTGTTTATGCAGCAATTAAGTTAAATACTATTATTTCTAAAATAACTTGGGATAGCCAATAGTTTTTAGCACTTGAACATCTGAAATATTAAAACAAAGAAATGTAACTTCCGCTAGTAATGTGGTTACTAGTTACATGGCTGTGGGTGAATCCATTAGGTATGGAGAAATTCTGTGTTGTTAATATCTCTAAATGTCACTTATTTCAAGTTTAAAGAGTTGCTGTGTTGCCTGTTAAACACATCTGCAAATTTTTAGATTGAATTTTCTTTTCTCTGCAACCTGACCAAATGACTTTTAAGATAATGCAAATCTGAAAATCGATACAATATGTATATATAATGTACCATTTTAGATCACCATTATGTTATTAATGGTTTATTCATCATAAAAATAGAGTATTATATCAGTATAAGTATCAGTTGATATATGTATGTGTGTCATATATATATAGCATGGATAAATCTTTCATTTTCCATCTCAAAAGTCTTTTCATACAGAGAAGTGGTCCATCTCGTTCACAGAGTTCCTGTTCTTCCTGCTTTTATTTCAACCAATCTTCAATCTTAGGCATTAGGATAAGATTTTACTCAGAGCAGATCATCTGTGTCTGTCAACTATGGGAGCTCCTTACTTTCATCTGAAGAATGCATCAGTGGCTAATGTCAGAGTTAGGATACTCGAGTAGATGTGTCTACCGTCTTGTTATATCAGGAGAATTTTAAGTTGGAAAGGTATTTTCCTATTGACTTAAAACATGGAGAAACTATCTAGCAAGGTAAGTAAATAAGTTTATGACGTCCCCCCAGCCCGCACTCTACTACCTCAGTGACCAGGTCTGATACTCACAGGGGTCAGTCTTCAGCCAGCTCAGCCTGTTCTGCTCCTGTGCGAGGGCAACACGGACTTGCTAAGGGCAGAGCATTTTCACCTCCATACCCCACATCCGGGCAACAGACGCTGCCCTCTACTCACTGCACACACAGTGGTTTAAGAAAAGTGAAACAAGAAAGAGGAAAAACAATTTAGGGAAGCTATGGGAACTATGGAAAAGCTTGAGTTAAAGAAAACCCCTTTGATGCACTGACTCTGGACACTTGATGTAAGACTTAGCTAAAGAAAATTCACAGGGCAGTGTCTCATTTTTATTTTCTCTTGTGTGGTCTATAAAAGAGTCAGCTTAGTACTAAGTGTAGAAAAAATCTGCAGGATAGGAGGAATGAAAGAAGAAACAGAAAAAGCATTTGTCTTGCTGTAGGAAAGAGAATGGAGTGCCAAACCTGGGCGGAATAGCCATGCCAATCAGATCACAGATTTTGGAAGCTGAGAGAAGCTATAAACTGAAAACAGTTTGATTGATGGTTGGATAGCTGAAAGCACCTTGTGGCATTAGAAACTATGTAGGAAGTGTTTTAGCTGTTCCACAGTTGCACTTAATCCTGGCAAAATGTGTGATCTTTGTGAAAATTATTCAGAAAGGGTTAAATTCATCTGACATTTTATTCAATCCACCAGATATAATGATAAATTTATCCTCCGGGTAAGATAGGTAGAAATAGAATAACAAGCAATTCACCTAGGAAGGAGACATATGCTTGTGGCTGTGAAGAAAGGGGGGATCCTGATTTTCAGCTGATGACATTATTCTTCTTGTATTTATTCACATAGGGTTCTCCCATCTACTGCCCTTCAGGGGAAGCAACCTCTTCTGTTCTTATACGTCTAACAGGTGAATCTCAGAAGATGGAACAAAGAGTTCAAAAAGACCAAGTTGTCCTGCCCTTTCTTGGGGTTGTTGCTTCCATCTGGCAGTTGAAGTACAGTAGCTGGATAGGAGAAAGAAGCTGGAATTATTGCTGCCCGTGCTGCTTACTGAAATACCTCTCAGAGGCATTGGAAATGAGGACCACTGGCATTGTAAAACCCCAGAGAACTAGAGGACTCTTGAAAGGGGGAACTGAGGATTTAGTCCTCTGCCCAGAGTAATGTAAGAAGTGCAAATCAGAGCAGGTAAGTTAGCTTGGGTGTCCTATGACTTTATCCCACTGCCTTAGTAGGGACCATGGCTCTTTCACTTCTCTGAGCAAGCTGAGACTTCATTTCTTTCAGACTGTCAGTGTGACTTTTTGCAGAGGACTTGATTCCACACCCAAAATTTTCAGGAAAAAAAACCCACAGAGAGTCTGCACATAAAATCTTTTTAAAATAATGCAAATCAAAGTGTCTTTCCTTCCCCCCTTTCTTTCCATCTCATATACACACTTTAATGGGGACTATTATATTGAAAATACTGATGTATAAATAATTTCATCCTTGAGTTACTCTGAGCTATGAATTATCTGTGACTTTCCTTCTAGCGCTTTCTTTTGGATGGAGGAGTCTTTCCTCCTTTGCAACTGCTCTCATCGCAGAGGGAACCCCGTCAGATTTCCTGCCTCTCCATGTCCTCCCCCTGCAGCTCTCACTGGAGAGCTCACCCCTGAGACATTCCCATGCTGGTGGGAGTGGAGGAGGGCAGTGCTCTCCAGCTCCACCCTCTTCCAGAGGAAATGTCATGAGAAAATGTTTTCTTGAGGTCTTTCCTGTTAACATGCTATGAGAATGCTTGCTATCAACTGTGCATTTTTATGGCATTTTGACTGGAAGTAATGTGAGAATGTTCTTTCTCACATTATTTCCAGTAGAAATACCCTGAGAACATTGTTGTTTGTGATATTTCTACAAAATATACTTAGAGATTGGATGTGACTAAATTTGTCTTTATAATTGTGGGTTTTTTTTCTTTCTTCCAGCTGAAATTTGGGCAGCATCTAATGTCTCTCCATTTTAAACATTTCTTTTATCATTAAGACTTGTCCAGATTTGTGCTAAATGAAGCCTTTAGCTGAAATAGCTGATTTGTTTCTTTTGTGCCCTAAGACCTATCCAAACTGAATCAAAGGTTAAGAAACCAGATTAAACTCCACAGCAATTACAGTATTTATAGGATTTCCTTCTGAGATGAAGTTGTTTCGACTGCCCTTTCTGTTTCAAAGTGGACCTACAATAGGGTTGAATAAAACTGTAGAGGAGTAGAGACCTGGAAGAACAAAGACCACATACTGTAAAAAAGCCATTCTAATTAAATCAGAATGAAAACACAAGAATGCCTTTGCTTTCAGAGAAACAAGTAAGTGACCTAGAGAACCTTATGACTTGGCAGTCTACACATTTCTTTTTTAAAAAGCAACTCACATCTTTAAAAAGAAATAAATCCTGGAAAAAATATAAGATGTGTCAAGTCAATCAGCTATTTATGCCATTTCCTCTGATCCTGATGTTTTGCTCATGAATTATGCACTTTCAGCTGCCACTACTTACATATGTGGGCCCTTGTGGCATGTTTCCCAGGACCAGCATGTGATTTCGGATCATAAAAAATGAACATACACATTGCTCCTTCAATAAAGGCTGAGATGCATAATTCCAACTGCTCCATGTTAGAAATCTCTCTTCTATTTGAAAAATAGCAGCTGTTATTAAAAACATCTATAGCTATAATAGCTGCAGCCGTGAAAACTAATCACCATATTTTCGTTTTAAATTGCAACAAAGGAATTAAGAAACAGATGCCCATTAAAAATGAAAAAGGTAAAGTAGCCACTAAGAGTTTCCCAATAGCCAGAAGGTGGTGCTACATTGTAATACAGTCGCAGGGGGTCAGGTTTGCATCTTTGATAACTTACGCTGTTTTGATTCACTTTTTAAAAGTGAAACAAAAGGAGAGATTAAACCATCACAACTGCGCTGCGGGGAAGTGTTCAGCAGAGGTAAAATGAAGTGCAGAATTTAGTTCCTGATATATTGAAATCCCGTGGTTGCGGTGATGTAAGACTGGGTCTTTCAGTGAAAACTTTAAGTTACCTCTCTGTGTTTCTTCATTGCTGGTTATATTAAACTCTCCTGCTTCCTTAACTCTTCTGTTTCATCAAGATAGTCAACAACACAAAACAGAAAAACCCTATCAACCATCCTGTGATGTGTTTCTTTGAAGAAATCTTTCTTCTTGTGGCATTTCACATAATTTTTACTAAGAAACTCTCGGCTTTTTCCTTTCATTAAATAAAAGACCAGATATTCAGCCCCAGGTAGACACTGTTGACTTTGATGAAACTCTGACAGTTTTTGCCAGCTGAGGTGGTACAATCACCTTCTTTAACAGCAGAAGAGAAAGAGAGCAGAGACGCTGTCACATCGTGTATATCTGCGCAGCGGAGAGCCGTGTTGTGCGGAGGTAGAGGGCTGGATCCCAGGGATTTAGCTCAGGTAAAGCAGTGTGGGTGCCTTGTCTGCCTGGTTAGACTCCCTCAGTCATGCTGCTCCCCTGATCTGTGTGGATGTGTCRGCAGAGCTGTTTTCTTTATGGGTGGAGAGTGAGCCTTTGAACCAAATATCTGGATTGCCCCACTTTCTGTGCCTTGCTCTGCATTTTGGAGTAGTCCTGGAGAGCAGGTAGTGGATGACAGTAAATGGGCAGATGTGCTCCAGCAGCTCACCCAGTGCACTGCAGCTCCAAGGGGCGGTCAGGACACAGGATCCCTCCCTCCCTCCCTCTCCTGAGTGCTGCAGAGTTGGGATGTAGGGCCTCAGCACCAAATGTTTCTCTCCTACAGATTCGCTCCTATTGATCTACTTTACTGGCTCATGTGGATGTAGCCCATGGGCATCTCTGCATAGGCTTGGGGTCATATGGACAATTCCCCTGTGTTCTCTGATGAGAAAGATACTCCAATTTGATGTGTGGTTTTTTTGTTTTTTTTTTGTGTGGAAAAAAAGGTCACTAAGAATCAGGCAGCTGCCTCATGGGGATAAAGTTTTGACTGGGAGGAAAATGACCYTGACCATCAGAACAAATCATCTCAGGGACATGGAAAATTATTGCCGAGTAATGCCATCATCGTTGTTGTTTGCATTGCCGAGGCACATTGAAGTCACGGGCCAGCACCCACTTATACTAACTACTAACAAAAACATGATGTATTCCACAGCAAGGGAATGACTCTGGATGTTAAAATCTTGCATGGATTAAAGGAGAGACACTGCAAGTTCGTGGAACTGAAATCCATTGAGAATTAATGAGTACGTAGAAACAACATCTAGTTCAGGAAATTCACTGGGCTGAAAGTAGCTGGAGGCTGGGCGAATAGTGAAGGGGATGGTCAGATAGACGTGCCCTCTTCTTATTCTTTTCTATACACTGCCTTGACCACTGCTCAGACTGGTTTGGGACAGAAAAAAAGAGGTAGTCCTCTCCCATGAAGGCAACAGCAGCCCCTTTACATGAGATGGGCTTAGGGTTGACCACCTTCCTCCTGCTGAGGGGCCTGATGCTTCCCGGGGAGGAGCCTGTGCAGCTCCCCTGGGTTCAGCTGTATCAGCCTCTCTGCTGCTGGGAATCAAAAGAGGATTTGGTCCCCTGAACTTTCAGGAAAAAAATTTCCATCAACTCATTATTAATTGCAGCTAATTTATCCTTGGCATGACCTTTCTGAGTGACGGCTACTCTCACATCAGCACTGAACCTGTGGGTATGCAGAAGGTGAGATATGTTTACCCAGCCATGGCAGCAATGGAGAGATTATCCAAAAGGGAAATCACAGAAGCCCTTTTCCACAGGAGAGGCCACCTTTGCACTTTGCATACTGTCTATGACAGGTTGTAGGGCCTTTGTGGATCCACTGCAGATTTTTTCCCCATATTTACAGTGCCAGAAAGCTGCTTCCAGTTTGGTGGAAACATACTAGTTCTGCTGACTGCGGGGGTTAACAGACATGCAAAAAAGGACACAGACTTTGATCCTGGTGGAGAATGAACAGTATTTTCTTTCATAAGACAGGGTCATGGGGTCTGACTAGCCTTATGTAGAATAAGTTCACAAAAACTTTGAGTTCCCATAGAAATAGATATGGCTTCATTTTTGGAAAGCAATGCAAAATTATGTTTTTCAATGTAAATATAACTATATATATACATAGTTATACAGTAGCTTTTAAATTCACAGGATGCTTAATGACTGCTTTCGATCAGAAAAGTGGCCCATCGCAGATGGAATATACCTAACCATTTCCAAAACCATGGAGTTTTATTGTCTTAAATAAAATGAATTTTGAACAATGAGGGGGAAAACTGAAACCTTCTTTAACTTACGTAATGACAAAATACCCAAGCTATTTAAATAAAATATTGTTTAAAGCATCTATAGATCTAAGACCTGTACTGGCAGAGATCATATTCAGCTTGGGATAAGTGCTTGTGTGAGTTTCTTATTGCTGGAAACACAGGCCCATAATGGAAGTGGTGACAGACCTTAAATTAGTGCAGTGCTACTGTACAATAATGTGTATTCTCAGTGCCATATGGTTATGATATGCAGCCGTTTTCCTATGCTGATTATAAATTTGGACTGTCTGGCAGACATTACAGAAGGGAAAGACATTATTGATCATTTTATCCATCCACTCTGGGTCAGTGAAAGATCATTCCTGACAGTCTTAATTTCTATTTTTTAATTATTTGCATTGCTGTAGTGCCCAAAATCCCCAGGCAGGTCAGCGTCCCCTTGTTCTGTGCATTATACATCAAGGTAAGTGTTGCTTGCTTTGAAAATGCAGAGCAGCTAATGTGCAGATGTAATCAGAGGCAAGTAGGGACTGAAGCTAAGGTGGCACCATACTTAATGTAAAAGCTACAAATTCTTAACCTTTGTTGCTTCACTTTTTGTTCTTTTATTATAACCCAACTATCTTAGTTTGCTTACCAGGTCACCTTAACTGGCTGAAGTTTCGCAAGCATCATGGCAGACCTGGTGTGTGGAGAAGCAGCCCCCTATGATCAAACGCAGGAGGAATGTTCCAGAAACAAGGACCATCACAGGCAAACTTGAGTCATTTGTCTGAGAAGCAAACAAGACAGAATATCACAGGAAAAGCAGTGGAAAGGCAATGATGGGACAGAAGAGTGTGTAAAAACATATACAGAGATGTGAAAGACCTCAATGTACAGAATTACTGAAAATTTGTCTGTGCCATAAAATGGACCTGTGGCAGAAATCCCACAACTAGTGGAAACTCATGTCATTAAGTCCAGACTGTATATGTAACATAGCACTGTGCCACAGTGACCTGTCACTGCATTTTTCTGGCAGGGCTTATTAGCTTGGGCACAGCACTGTCTGATGTGGGAACAGCGCATCAGATGTGAACTGGCTCGGATCCAGGCAGCTCAGTGCATCCGTGTATCACACGCCCCAGCACACCGGCTCTGGGATTAGCTTGGTYGGACCTCACTTGGGTCTGTTTTAATTGGTCCATAAATGATAAGAAGCCCTCATTGCTTCCCTTACCCAACTAATCTCCAGTTTAATAAAGGAAGTTCATTCTGATGACCAGACGGGTCTTTTCCTTTAAAAAAAAAATCTCATCCCAGTATAAATTAATTGCCTTCCAAAACCAGAGTAGACTCCTTTGAAAAAGAGGCATCCTGGCAAGCCAAGCAACCGTGTGTTTTGTTGCCATTTGAGGGGACTTGCGTTGAAATCCCAGCCTCTGCTGCCTTTCTCCTGCTAAGGAAGAAGTACCTCATATCACAAACCAGCAGCCCCTTCAGGCAATTGCCATTTAAAGAGTGGCATTGATGGACTCTGTAAGGAGTCCTATTCAGTGCTCTCTAGCTGGCAGCATGATGTCAGTGATGTGGGCGGCAAACCCCTGAATTTGCTTTGATGGTATTTGTGCTCTTTTTTTTTCATTTTTCACGAATGAGTGATTCATTTCTTTGAAACAATGTGTTTGGAAAGCCTGCCCCACTAAGGAATTGTCTACGCAGTGGGGGAGGCTTGGAACATTGTATGTCCTCATGGAAGTACCAACAGGGGTTGTGCCAGATCCCCAGTGCAAGAGGTAACAGGGATGCTTGTATCAAAGCCAAAGCTTCATGAATCAAAGGCGCTGACTCTCGAGCACAAGTGCCAGCATTTGGGTAGATAACCTAGCCCGTGCCAATTTAGGGTGAGAGGAATGCCCCAGACTAATCCTGTGGATTCAAAGAAGCGCAACATAATCAATTTTAAGTATCCCACAGCCCTGAGAGTCTTCTTTTCATTTATAGATGTTAAAGGAAGAAATGAGGGTAATGATGTGGTCTCGTTTCCCAAATAAGAAAAAGCAGAATATTTTTTGCACCATTTTCGACCAAAAACCAACGTTAACTTGGGTGGCTTGTTCTAAAACATAGCTGGGTGGGGGGAAGCAGCACTGGAAGAAGAAACTGTGGATGTCAAATCACATGTTTTGCAAGTGGATCAAGTCCAACTCAAATGTTCATGTGGCAGGTGACCAGAAGCAGATTTTGGCCAGTATGAGGGCTGTTGAATAATTCTGTGCCCTCTTCTGTAGTAAGCACCTGACACTTGACACTCACTAGCAGGGTGATTCAGACTGCTTAGAATAGGCTGTCTAAGGCAAAACATTATACGCAATGGAGAGAATAAGGCACCCATGAAAAATCATCGAATATCCTACATGCAGAACGTAGCTGGAGGCAGCATTAGATTAAACTCTAAAAGCAGGGTCACATCTGAGCTTCTGTCACTCTCTATCGATGAAGTTCCTGAATCGGGCTGAAAATTATGTGCCTGTGTTCACTCAGAAAGAAAATACGGAATCCCCTTCTGCTCAGACGTGTGTAATCAAGCATTTCTCATTCTTTTAAAAAGGTATCTAAAAGACAAGGTGACAGTCCACATTTTGCATAACATTTTTGTGATTCTAAAGAGGAGTGTGAACATAGCTTTGTAGCTTTGGACAAATACAAGGAGCTTAATTAATTTAACTTTGTATTTCATATATAAAATGTTAAGTGGTTCATTGCAACAGCTGATCTCTACCTCACCGAAACAACAGGCTTCCTCTCCTAACAAGCCCTGCATGGGGAAGTCCCCACAGGAAAACTGATCCCCTGACCACACAGCACAACCAATCTCTGGTTCAAATGATTGATCCCAAACAGCAGGACAGAGAACTTCATATTAGTGGAGTCCAATGCCATCATATATCTAATCAGTGTTTCCTTAACCCTTTGCATAACGGCAAACTGCTTAGATTACTTGTTCAGGCAGTGGAAGACCTGACTCCATCCTCTTCTGAAGTTTGAATCCATAACTCCTACATTACAGAAAAGAACCTGACCCAAGTCATTATTAAAATGGCCTGTTACAGAAACCTAAAATTTGGTGAGTGAGTGCTCAGATTCCACCTCTGCAACACAGGATGAAATCAGTGAGTTTGCAAACAGAGACACTGAATTTAATGGACTCTCCAATCACACAAGAGCAGAAAACGCCCTGTTCTCCTCCGCCTTGCTTCCCTCTCCCAGAAGACAACATATGCAAGAAGATGTTATCCACAACAGCTGCCGTGCTCTAGTTTTCTAACTCAGTTTGTCCATTAGTTTCCTTGAGCTCAGTGGTGCTCAATAAGAATAGAGAAAACACTGTTCTTGTTAAACGTTCAGAAGTAACTCCCCATTTGTCCTGCAGTTATGTACACATCATATAATGAGTAAAGACAAGGAAATGCTTTGAAATCAGACCTGTTTCTTATTTTTTGGCTCTGGAACTTGGTATTCCATATGCACTGAGTAGATTTTTTCCTTCTGGTTTTGACAATAAATGCCATTACAAGTCTGAGAAACCTGCCTGGCTGAAAACGTTGTCAAAATGCCACATAACAAAAATTCACTTTCTGACAATCATTTTGGTAGGAAATCCCCAACCGGCCCCCTTTACTTACTTGCAAAGTCATTTTGTATTCTCTAATGTGTGGAGCATTGGATTTTTCAGTGCAAATTATATAGATATTATTTTGAGTTACAGGAGTAATAGCCTTTCAAGAGGAAATATTCCTGGAATCATGCTATTCCATGTTTTTTTCATAATTTTGATACAAAACAAAAAAATCAAGTCCTTTGCAGAGCAGAAATTCTGAAAAAAATCAACCAAAATTGTTACCTCAATGATATTGAATTACTAGAATGTTAAATATTAAGTATTGAATATTTAATGTTTATCTTTATATAAACCAGTTTATTTTATACCTATGATACTCTATTAACATCATCAAATCAAAATCAAAGGACTTTCTCATTTTTTTTAAAAAAAAAAAAAGTCAGCATTGCCAGATTCCTGACAAATGTTTTGGTTTTCATGGAACTGCATTTCCTGGTGGAAGTCAGCTTAGCTCAAAAATTTTCAGCCAACTCTAGAATTATACATAAAGGAAAAAACAACTGAGGCTGTGATTTTCAAAACACCAGTGGAAATTAAAAGCATATGGATTCTATTGAAAATTACCATGATTTGGGTACCACGGTCCCAGAGGATGATTTCTCAAGCACAGTATGCGCTCACTGCCTATTATTTGTTAAAAATAAAAAGTGTCTGAGGTACACATTTAGGAAAACTTGAAGCACTGTACACTGTCTTTAACTTTTAAGTAGCTATAAAACAATACTTTCTTTTGTTATCCTGATGGATAGCAGGACTTTCAGTACTGTTATATGCTGTTCTTGGCAGCTTTTGGATTTCTGTTATACACTTGTATCTCAAAAAAAAAAAAAAAAAAAAAAAAACCAAGAAAAACAAAAAATATATTGCTCTAATGTTAAGCAAAGACAAACCACCATCCAAACAAGAAATGCTTTAGAATTTTATTTGAAATCTATTAAATGCTTTGAAATTTTATTTGAAGTCCAGAAAGTGACGTTAAATCATCAAATGAGATTCCCTGCATTAGTATAACTGATTGCAATTCATTCTAAACTTCAGTTGTGTCTCTGTGCATACTAACTTCACAAACACAAAACTTCCCACTGCACTTTTATTCACAGGCTTGTCAATCAGGTGCTCACCGTTCCTTTAAAGTTTAAGCCTTATTAACCTACACACTGGATTTGACTGATGATAGGCCACAACAAACAAAGAGCACCAACTCTCAGGTTCCAAATCCTGTCATCCTAGTTCAGCGGGTCCCTGCAAACCCCCTGGAAGAGATGAAAGGATCACTCAAATGTCTGATTATTCAAACACACAGGCAATGAGGGCTCATTGTGGAAAAAAAAAAGTTAGCGAAGTCCCCTGCTGATTGAGATATCTTCTAAAAAAATAACTTGGTGCTGATCTTTGTACGTAGATAGCATTGGTTTCTAGCCCAGGTCTTCATGGGTTATATCAAATGCACGCTGGGAACACCATGTGCAAGATCTGGATTGAACGTATATTTGGCAAATATTGTCAAATTGAAATCACCCCATGCCAGTGTTGCCCAGATACGGTTGGAAGCCAGCATGTTAGTTACTTCAGAGGAACTGAAAAATCACCATAAATCTAGCAAGAAGAATTTTTATTTCATTCATTTTCATATGCAGTTTCATAGTTTAGGGCTTCAGTATAGGCATATACTTATGCCCCGCTTTGGTATATAACAGATTATTTTATTATGAAAATTCTGCTCATTAATGGCCTGGCCTGTTGGGTAAATGCAATTCCTGCTGACTAAGCCTCACTGTATTTATCAGGATTTTCATTACTGTTAATTAATATTACAGCATTGCTCAGAGATCCCAGTCAGGCATAGGATCCTACACATAAAAAGTAATGGTCTTTTCCTGTTCTAAAGAACAAATCTGAATAATAATTATGCATTGCAGAATACAAAGTAGAAGAGCTGAGGGGAAGAGAAGGATAATGTTAATGAAGAAATCTGGAAGGTTGGCTTTTAAAAAAAAAACAACAAAACTCTGGACTTTAATATGAGAGAAGTCAAGGGAACAAGAAGCAAAAAAGGGCCACCTACCATGAAGACAGACTATAAAATAGAAGCTGACCTCACRTTTTCCCAAAAACATTCTCTTATATTCCTGCTTTCCTGCTCTTTTTGATTTCAGTTTTCTTCTAAGTAAAGAATAATAACTGTGCAGGATAGCAACAACTGTGGAGCCTGCATGCAAACAGCATTCAGCTTATGACTGTGATGGTTTGTTAGCTTCCCACTGAGCTAACTACCAGTTAGTAAAATGTAAATGACATGATAAACAGAGCTGATGAGAGGATCAGATCATAAGTACAACAATTTTATACAATACCTTTTGAGAAGGGGGAAACAAGTGCAGGTTATAGCTGAATAGTGCAGAGAGCAAGTGTCAACTGTTCCTTTATTCTGTCTACCGAAGCAAACTTTTGTTTTTCTGGGGTAAAAAAGGTATAACAAACTGATGGGTCAAATACCTTTGTCACTGAAAAACTAGTTTTCCATCCCAAAGTGGCAGATTCAAAATCCAGCTGGCTTTACTGACATGTCTCAAGACAATACATTCAAAAAAATATGAATAAATGAGGGTGATAAGAGAAAAACAAGGACAAATATCTCATCAGGATGTGACTTTCTCTTAACAAGTTGAGTATCCCACTTATACAGTATTAGGTCTTCTTTCTGAGCCATATTGGTATAAACCAGATGATTTAAGAATATTATATTTCATATTTTTTTGTATGATGCTGTATCAACTCTCAGAGCTACAAAAATGTACGTTTTGCACTTGTTTTCTGTTGTCATTCTATATTTTGACCATTTCTTTAGAAAATGATAACACTAAGATTTTAATCTGTTTTCTGTGTCAGCTACATCTTAATACTTCTATCCTTTAAGAAGATTCCTGCCTATTCAATAAGCATGTTAAATAAGGAGTAAATGTATGAATAAACTTGTGCTTATATGATTCAGAAGCTCACAGCAAAAAAGCAACCAAGCATATACAAGTAATACGCTGTTCCTCTGGGAATACAATACTTGTACCATAGCTTTGGCTTTATGTTGCAGTGTTGGACCGAGCCTGAGAGATGAATGTAAAAGATAAAGAAGCATTGTAAGGTCAGTGACTGAGCTCCTCTTTTTGCTAATCGGCTTCCCTTGTTATCCATCTAATTTACCAGAAGTTTAACCTTTTCACTACTGCTAGAAACTAGCTACAATTTTCTATGAAATGGCGATGGTAACAAATTAAACTTATTACTGTTCATATAGCTCAGTAAATGATACTATAACCCCCCCCCCCCCAAAAAAAAAAAAAACCAAACAGCAACTCAGCAGCATTTTTCACTCCAAAGAGCATTCTAACGCAAATGGGTTTACATGAAAAGAGGTACCAGGCCTTCATAGGCAAAATATTTCATGGAGATARAGAGCTTCTAAGGCCATGGAAGGAATGCCAATGTCACATATTAATTAAGAAAATATTTAAGATGGGCTGACCTGGAATTTTGCAAGGGAACATATTCCTGTTAAAAAAACATTTTCTTTTGAACTAAAACTTTACATGGAGACTTAAAAAAACCCTGCTCCAAATGAATTTTAAACATTAACTGTATAGAATATTGTATTTCAATATTTTTTAAGTGTAAAGATTCATTTTCCAGGTTGAAATTATCACAAAAATCAGAAAAAAAAARCAGAATAGTTATAGATAAGTGAATCAAAACTCACAGTGAATCAAAACTCATTATGTATCCACAAGCTTTTGTGAGGTTTTTCCTTTCTTCTTGGATCAAGACAAACAGGTAAATTTGTTGAAAAAAATTTTGAAGTGCAAAAGTTAGTTTCTTTTAAGCTATATTCTATATCC
This sequence comes from Phoebastria nigripes, assembly GCA_035582835.1. Classification (NCBI taxonomy): domain Eukaryota; kingdom Metazoa; phylum Chordata; class Aves; order Procellariiformes; family Diomedeidae; genus Phoebastria; species Phoebastria nigripes. Next base: position 812,728 of record JAYKAV010002840.1, on the reverse strand, counting down.
AAAGAGTAAGAATGAAAGAAAAAATTGAATCAGGATGGGTAATCCAAAGGTGAAGGTTTTTGTCTACAAATTGGAAGATCGAGGTTGAGTGTTTGGTTCCAACACAAGCTGGCTGTGTGGCTTTGGCCCAGACACTTCATTCCATGTTCATCTGTCCTAAATTCAAGGAAGCTGTAGATCTAAGGATCTAAGTATCTAGATCTCAGACAGCACCATTTGTCCCCTAGGAGCACATACAAGGAATTAGTACTTCTGTTCTAGAGCATACACAGGGGAATGTAACAGGGCAGGTGGCTACATACTCCTCAGGAAGTGCTGGTCCTAGGAGAAGAATTGGTCCTAAGTTACAATTCAGGATTTTGAAGAGGCTAACAAGGAATAAATGTCCCCAGAAGGACCACATTCATTAGACATACCCTGGCTATGGGTAATTTATGTAGGCAGCACAAACTGTAATCACTCTGCATTACAATTTCTTGTATTAAGAAAATGAAGGTGGTGTATAAAGGGCATCCCTTACTCAAAAGTTCACTGATCGTCCCAGTGATTAGTGGGACCCTCCTGCCACAAAGGATCAGTCTAGGGATTAATATCCTAATTAATGTGACCTCTGCAGAGACTATAGTGATGGAAGGGAGGGATGGCAGTACCCTAATACAGAAAACTCAGAGAAATGTCTATATTTTGCCTTTCTTAAAATATATATATCAATGCAGAATGTTAGGGAGGAGAACATATGAAAACATTTAAATTATATGGAAGCAGAGCTGCAAGTGAAAACAAGAGAATTCAGAGACCAACAGTGATTACATGGCATATTAAGCAAATTCAGCTCTAAAGGTGAAGCAATTGATGCAATGGCATCAAACACGAAAGGACAAGAAAACCTCAGTGGCAGTTCCAGACTGAAAACTGAACTGTCAATGTTCTAAAAATGTGATCTTTACACTGATAAAGATAAAAAGAATTCTCAAATCCAAAAGATATCTTTTCTAGGAAAATCTCCAGGGGCAAAGTCWGTGTGTCGTATTCTGTTTCAGGGGTGAAAGAAGAAAGTTGAGAATTTTTCTGAAAATGATAATGAACCATTATATTTTAGTCATAACATTGACTTGTCTTGCATCCTCAGTCCATATACCTCCACCTTCTCTTTGTCCTTTAGTTCTTACTATAATACAAATAATCTGTCAGCTGCATCTCTGAAAATCTTTATTCTTTTGGCCAGGTTTGGTTTTAATTATTCTTCTTAGAATATTATAAAACAGTGGTGAAAAGAAATGAACCATTCTGTCCATTAATTGCAAGAGTAATTTTTAGGCATCTGAATAGGCCTATTATTTTCAAAACACCATTAACTATTAAGAGTATAAAATATRGAAGAAAAACTAAGTATTTGTAAGTAAGTTCTGTATCAAGTCAAGAAGAYGATCCTTAGGCAGCGGAAATAGGAAAAAGCTTTGGAATAGGTTTCAAGTGAGACAAAAGGGAAGGATAGAAAGAAATTGCAGGAAAGTGTTCAGAAGTTTCAGTTTAGGAGTTTAGCATTTGATAAACGCTCCCACCCACTCCAAGGCTTCACAAACCTAACCTGACCCTTTGTACTTTCTGAGTGCACAAATTTTTAATTAAGAAGTAGTTTTGTGGTCTTTGTATAGTCAAAAATTTGCACCAGTTTTGAACATTTAATTTTGGGATTCCAACGTGCAACATTTAGGGATAGGTTTTCATTCTAACCTCAGTATGCATTGCAGGTGCTTGACATCTCTAAGTACTGCGACTCATCATCTCAGTTTGGATCCCCAACAGTTTAGCCTTACTATTTTGACTTAATGTTGGCATTTATTATAATCATGGTTAATTATGTATAATTATAATTAAGCTCTAATCCTCCTCAATTACACTGACATAAATTAGGCATAAGGCATAATTTAATCAAAATTAATGGATTTGCGCCAGTGTAGAGCTGACACAAGGATAAACCCAGATCTGGTATCTTATTATGAAGTATAGCATTCTGAATATGCCAGAGTAAACCCATCTTAAGGTCACTATTGTTCAGTTACATGAAATGTTTGTTATTCATTGACTTTCATTGATAACAAAAAGGGAAAAATGAATTAATTCAGAAAATAAGCAAAAATTGCAAAGGGAGCACTGAAATCTGAAAGAATTTCAAATCTTGTACATAAGAAAAAACATTTGTAAGATCATAAGGATGCCTATGAAGATTACCTTTGTTAAAAAAAAAAAAAAATCAAAGGAAAATTCATTCCCTTGGGCGTTTTAAATGTATGTGATAGAAATACTCACATCCAGATGCTAACTTTTCTAACTGACCAAGAGTGGCCTTAGAGAGGCTGGTTGGGGAAATGATCCTTTACAAAACATGGGATACAAAGCTTATGTTGTTGAAAGGAGAAGCATGTAATCAGCTAAAGAATTCCTGAGAAAGACCAAGGGCAGCAGATACTGAAACCTTGAACTTCCTTGCTTCAATGCATTTTTCGCATGCTTCCTGAAGAAAGGAACAACCAAGGGAATTTATTAACTTTTAACTTAATTAGGTAGATGCCAAAAAAAAAAAGTTCATTCCTGGAGTGGTCTATTTAGACATTGCAGCCTTCAAAAAAATGTAGCTCCACTCTAGGACTCCAGTGGAGACTTTTTTTAAGAGGCTATGTGAACCTTTTTGTCTTCTAAATATAACACAAGAGAAGTTTTAAATGAGAATTTTAACTGCACAATTGCATTGAGAACATATCTAAGGCAACAGGCAGTGTGGTGTATATATGTGTGTATGTTTAATTGAGACTTTCCATGGAAACCTAAAATAAACCTTTACAAAATAATATAACAATCAGTTCCTGTGAAACCTGACATATCTATCTATCTATCTATCTATCTATCTATCTACATATATATATAAACATGCTTTTTTTTCTAACTATGATTCCTATTCATTGCTCTCTGTGATCTTGTATATAACCTAACTCTACCTTTCCCAAGCAACACTGTGGCAAATCTATAATATAATTTAGAGTTATGCTCTCCCTTGGCTTACTTGTATAAAACTTATATTTTTTAATTTTAGTTGACTCTTACTGTGAAATTGTTGATGAAATAAAAAAGGGACGTTATTTTAAACTTCTCTCCCACTTTATGCTCACAAATAATTGTTAACAGAAGCAACAGCCCCTGAACATCTACTGTCTTTATTTAGAAGTGTGCAAAAGTACTCAGATTCCCAGTTTCCCCCTAAGCTACAACCTCTGTTTCACATGGTGTCTTCTGTGTCAATCAACAAAGATGAGGAGACGGGTGCCGTCCCTGGCAATGGAAACTCCACGCTGGCATTCCAGCCTGACAGCAGCCATGAACTGTGCATGACTGCGTACAGGGCTAAGAAAGAAAACAGGATTTTAGGAACCTCTTTTACAGCAAAAACAAGCTATAGGTGCATAACATTCACTGTATGCTAAACCATAATCAGATTAATTTTATTCACTGGGTTGATTTAGATTATCAGCATTGCAAAGTATGTCGAAACAGGTCCTGTTGACAGAAAGTGCCTAATTCTCTAGCCTAACTCACCAGCTACTGGTGGTGAATTCACTGGACTACTTCCAAATAAAGTGTGTTTGAATTAAGAACAGACTAATTACAGTAAAGCCACCAGAATTCCTCAAAGCCAGGGCCTAGAACTTCAAGGCAAAATTTATAAATAATAATTTTGTTTTCAGAATGGATTCTTAACTCCATTCACAGGTATTCTCTGTTGCATCCCTTTTGAGGCATAAACCTTATATAAGGAACAAGACACAAATGAAGGACCTATATCACAGTACTGGGATAATAAGAAAAAAAGCAACTGTAGCAACTCCCATGTTACAGAACTGTTGGTAAAGTATGTTTTTTGATTATCATTCATGGTGGATGCCACAGTCTTGTCACCGGTCTTGTAACCTCACTAGCAAATCCTACTGTTTGCTATCAGCCCTATTAATATTGTCACCAGCTGTATATTCAGTCACTGAATCAATAGTTTTAATCATCTTTATGGTTGCCCTTTTATTCATATCTATTGATTACAGTACCACAGTATAAAACAGCAGGGAATGAAATGACAGAGGACTATTGGGAAAAAAAAAAAAAAAAACCCACAAACAAAACCAAGAAACCTTTGAAATTGAATAATTCTTCCAAAATGCTATCTCTGAAGAATTTTGATGCACCAGGCATTACAGGTAATTAAATTATTTTTCTAGAGGCCTTGGTAAAGTTTTATATACAATACATTTCAGTAAAGTCAAAATTAATTTCATTTGGGTGACAATTCATATACATGATGATTTTTCTTAACCATAGAAAATAAATAGCAGATAGTAACTGAAAAGTTGAATGAGGTTAACCAGCATAACTGTAGGATGGCTTCTGCTCCACTTTTTTCTGTCACCGAACTGTTAAGATGCCCAAATACTTCCTTGTTTATTTTTAAACATAATTACTTAGTTTGTCTGAAATCCTTCAGCAGACTACCCATCTGACTAGAACCACATGGTTGTACATCACTTGAACAATACCTGAGTTATTCTACAGAAATTATCCTGGCTTTGGACCTAGGTTCACAAAGGTAGAAGATGCCTGTGTGTTCATGTATTCTTTTGTTTAACTCCTTTTTTTAAGTTAAGTCCTTTGTTTTAGTCTTGGGGAGGCCCTTTGCTCCAGCTCCTTACTGTCCAGTTAGGAGACAATCTTGAGGACATGACAGAAATTTTAATTTTCTGCTTCTATCAGCATTACAATACTATCCTCAGCAGGGGGAAATAACCGATAACAACAAAAAAACAAATAGGAAAGAAGTTGCATTGCAAGGATGAGTCTCAGAGCTTTGCTAAAATCTGGATTACCTTTGGGCTAGGAGAACTTCTACAGTAATCCTTGATTAAGGCTGTGTCTGAGCAAATATGAGTCTGTTAGCAGTTTCACATGGGTGTTAGGAAATACTAGGTTCAAACCCTTAGAATTTACCTAGGAAAGCYCTCATGTAGGTTCATAGGAGTTTCGATAGAATAAAATGTTTTGAGAAGGAGATACATGCACATACATAGAGCTTACAGATTATATCCCTTGCAAAGGAAAGTGGAAGAATGAAATCTATTTTGATGTGCTGGAAGTCAAAACAGCTTACTGCATATGATTCATCTGTCTCTGTTACATTACACAGAACTGGATCAAAATAAGCTTTCATTTTTTTTCCAGATTGAAATGTGGGCGTCAGGGGCCTAAAAGAACAGTTTTCTCTCTTTTTTCTCCTCAAACATTTTTTCCCCCTCTTCATTGGAAACATAATGCTGTCAGCTGTCCCTGCCATCTTCCAATTTCAAGTTCTCTCTCTCCATCTGTGTTCATACTTTTTTTTAACTCTTAATCAGGTCCTGCCTTGTCTTTGTATAGGAATTCATCATCATATGGCACCAATTCAGACCTGTAACATGAATAAAGGTTGGTATTTATCATACCTGCTGTAAAGGAAGTGCCTTTAAAAGGAAAGGGAGCATGTAATTCCCTGCCCTTCACTTTCTCCTCAACCTTTCACCTTTTAATCAGTAGCCATAACCCGAGGAGATCTCACAATGGAAAGTTAATTATGAGGTCATGAAGATGAAAGCATCTGACTTGCATTTTCTAAAGGTACTTTACTTTTAAATTATCCCTGATTTACCTGCATAAAAGGAAAGGAAGTTCCCAAAGATTATTCTAAATGGACCAGACTTTCAGATGCCAGCATTTCCAAGTAGAAATGGAAATGCAACCCTGTCAAAATGTCCTTTGAATATTTCTTATGAAGGAGTCTTCCATTTACCAATATGACCTGACTCATAAATTGAAGATATGTTAATGGACATGAGGCCATAGAGCACTCAAGGGCAATACTCCACAGCTATAAGACTAGTGCGTAAACTAGCAAGATGTCTGCATGCATTTTCCTAGGAAACTAAGAAAACCACAGAATTTAAGCATCTGTATCTATCAGCTTTGAGAATCCGGTATGTACTGTTGCGAGCTGCAGGGAGAAGTGTGTTTGTAGAATATTGTCCCATTCCATGATGGAAATTCCAGTCTTATCCTGTTTTAATAATTGTATACATTGAAGGCAGCAGGAATAACTGCAGAAAAAATATTTGTTTTATAGCATCTAGTGTTCGGGATGGTAAGATGGAAAGTTTGCCAGTTGTATCTATGGCTGTAAATAGTAATAACACATATTTAAAATTGTCTTTTATTACATAAGAATGAAGATACTCTATTCAGGTAGTGGTTAAGGCTAAAACCCCAAAGAGAATCAAATAGTTAAACAATGTGTTAATTTTAGAGCTATAGCCAAACTGAATTACCAGACTACTGAATACATGGTTTATCCAGCTGACCTGAGCCCTATCAAACTTGAAATGTATCCTCTTTGAGAAATGAGGACTGCTAGAGAGAAAGAGGGACTCCATCAGACAAGAGGGGCTAGAGCACCTTTGCCAACAGGCCTGTTAATCTAGAGAGAACACTTGTCAGCGCATGATGGCCAAAGCATGAGGAGAAGTGGAGGCAGGGAATAGAGAGAGGCTGCCTGGGGGCCACTCACACTTTCCTGGGGGAAGCAGCATGACTGGAGAGCCATCTCCTCTGCACCCAACACATGAACACTGTAAAGGACAATCTGCTTTTCTTCTTGAGGATTTGACATTTTCTATAGGCAACAGTGTCTTTTCATTGAGTTTTCATATGAATTACTGACTAAGAAACAGACCATATTTCCCTCTCTGATCATAAATAGTACAGAGATACCAGCTTTCTATGTTGTTATTATTGGCTCCACTGTTCCTCTCCTAATACTGCTTTAAATTATGTCTACTTGGCTATTAATATTTCTTAAGTTGTTTTTGTTTCCCCTAAGGAATGAACAAAACATTTTCTTTGGACTTTTCATGACAGTTAATAGTAGAGGATGAATGGAAAAAGAAAGGTTGTGATTTGAGTTGGCAAAAGATTAATTATATATTGCTTTTACTGAAATAGGGCTTCATTCCGAGAACTGAAATCAGCAGTTAGTAGAAATCTCAGCTCTTCCAGGATCAAGCCCAGAGTGTCTACATTTGATAAAGTAATAGTCTTTTAGCAAGTTTTTTAACATGAAGAAAATATTTTGTGCAACAAAGTTTTTCCTTACAATGCTATAAACCATGAGGTCAGCTGCAGTAAATAAAAAGAAACATGAAACTTAAACAAGAGTCTTATGTCTCTGGCATTTCCTTGAAATGCCTTGAAATCATCATTTGATAGCACTACCTCATATCCCCCTTCTGTAAAATGCAGATGCTGAGTGTATGTGTGTGTGTTCAGAGAACTGTATCTAAAATGCTATATGAGGATCACTGAAGATTTGGACTAATAAAAAGACGAAACAACTGTACAAAACCAATCCCAATCTAGTCAGTATAATTTGTTGTATATATTACTATTCAATGAAGAAACAGAATGATGAAACTCCTTTTTCTTACAATATTATCAGTTCAGCTGTGACAGGAAGCCCTCTGGATACCATACTCACAGACTTCTTGTTCACATTTTCAGATAAAGGTTGTTTCTGATAGGTTTTGAAGCTAGGCTTGATTATTCAAACCAGAGTTTGCATGAATGAGCAATAGTGAGTTTTTAATCTATGCAGCTGGTAATCCATGCCCGTATCCCTCCAAACAGAAACAAGCCTCTTAAGTTCACCATGGAACTTGGATGTTTAGTAATTTAATAGGCTTAAGCTTTATTCCTTCAAGGTAATTGTGCAGATACCTTTAATAAAATACACTCAACACTGCCAGCAAACATTCTAGATAAATGAACACAAGAAATGTTAGATGCAACTTTATTATACTGTTAATCCTTGCTGGAAGGCTTCCTGAACTGTTTGAGGGTAGTGTTAGTAGTGATGATAAACTAATTTGCCATGCCTCTTAAGTTTATGTTATCTTTTCTTATCAGCCTAAGGGTAGGTCAGGAAAAAAAAATTGGAAACATTTGCCAGGGATGGCAAAGTAGGTAATTCAAATACCATTGCAGAGTGTCAATCCACCCATGTCTCCATAATGGATAGTTTAATGGTCCATTTAATTCTTCAAAGCAATTGAATTTCCACCCATATCCTGATAAGGTGATATACCACATTAGGGTTGCCAGAATTTATTTTTTTTATATGCAAGACAAGTTTTCCACAGTCTAACTTCTCCAACACAGATTGAGCTAAGAGCAACAAATTACTTGAGATTTTTGCCCTCATGTTTTCAAAATCAAATAACATCTAAAATGGTGGGGGTTGTTGATTTGACTTGTTTTGTTTGGTTGGGTTTTTTAATTGTCTCAAGACACCAAGGCTCAAAACTATAAATACATTGTGGAGTAAGACATAAAGGAAAACATAGCAAATCACGAGCTGTTCCTAAATGTTAGAATGTATGTTCAACTCAATGATAGTGAGGCTGGTAAGTAAATCTCATTACCTTCATCCTGTGGTGTTTGCTATACCCAGGACCTCTCAGATCTTCCACTGTTTGAACTGGTCTGCAAGATAAAGGATCCTGAGCCTTCTGCTGCCTTTTACTACTCCTTTCTAGGCCACTTCACAAATTCTGCTCATGCTCATACTGTCCCTGTGAAGTCAGTCCGTTGCTTGGCTGTAGCTGCCTTGATTCTTCTACTCTATTTAAGCCAGGTCAGCTTCCATGAAATCAAACCTACCAGATTAGGAACTACCAAAAACGAGTGAAACAAGACTTCTAGACGAGGTCCTTGAGTCTTCCGCCAATTTATAGTTCCCACACAGTCCTTCCATTCCTGTTAGATTTGCATCTATTATGTCTCAGGATAACCTACTTCCTAGAGGCTGTGATACTTATTTCACAATTATCTTCATTTATATATGTTCAAGTGCAGGACCAGGTGAATATAGTTTCCAAAAACTGATGACAGACAATTTCCAAAAGGTTTAACATAAAATATTACATTGAGCAGAATTGGTACAATTGCAATAATTGCAGATAGACCTACCAGAACACAGTTTTCCTATGTGGAAGCATAGGACTCTTTTCTATGTAAAACTTTTACCTCTTAGGCTTATAATGAATGCTTTTGTGTAAATGACCTTCAGCTGAAATAAAGTTAATAAATATTCCCTCTGTTCTATCAATCAGCACAAAATTATAAGATTGTGTGCAATAACATTGAAAATACTCAAATGTATTATCTTACATATGTTGTTACATATTTTTAAATTGTTATAATGTGTGATTTAATTCACACCAGTAATGTTACAGTAACAGCAGTCCATGAATATAAAAAACCTTTACCAGATGAAGATATACTAAGAGTAATGACCTTATTTTCAAGAAAAAAAATTACATTGCACTCAAAAGTTGACAGTGGTGAAATTAAAAATAAAGTTACTTTCAAGTCAATATATATGAAAGGTTTTTTTAAAAATGTTTTTAAGATCTATACTTAACAGTTAAATTATTTTTGAAATCTGGTCAGAAAGGCACCCTTCACACCTCAGTGTTGGATCAGCAGAACTTTATTCAACCTGTGACTTCTTGTTTTCAATAGAAGTAAGAGGTCAGACCTACAGAATCATAGAATCATAGAATCATTTAGGTTGGAAAAGACCTTTAAGATCATCGAGTCCAACTGTTAACCTAACACTGCCAAGCCCACCACTAACCCATGTCCCTAAGCACTCCATCTACATGTCTTTTAAATACTTCCAGGGATGGTGACTCAACCACTTCCCTAGGCAGCCTGTTCCAATGCTTGATAACCCTTTCCATGAATAAATTTTTCCTAATATCCAGTCTAAACCTCCCCTGGCACAACATGAGGCCATTTCCCCTCATCCTATCGCTTGTTACGTGGGAGAAGAGACCAACACCCACCTCGCTACAACCTCCTTTCAGATAGCTGTAGAGAGCGATAAGGTCTCCCCTCAGCCTCCTCTTCTCCAGGCTAAACAGTCCCAGTTCCCTCAGCCGCTCCTCATAAGACTTGTGCTCTAGACCCTTCACCAGCTTCGTTGCCCTTCTGGACACGCTCCAGCACTTCAATGTCTGTCTTGTAGTGAGGGGCCCAAAACTGAACACAGTATTCGAGGTGCGGCCTCACCAGGGCCGAGTACAGGGGGATGATCACTTCCCTAGTCCTGCTGGCCACACTATTTCTGATATGAGCCACGATGCCATTGGCCTTCTTGGCCACCTGGGCACACTGCCGGCTCATGTTCAGCCGGCTGTCAACCAACACCCCCAGGTCCTTTTCCGCCAGGCAGCTTTCCAGCCACTCTTCCCCAAGCCTGTAGCGTTGCATGGGGTTGTTGTGGCCAAAGTGCAGGACCCGGCACTTGGCCTTGTTGAACCTCATAGAATTGGCCTTGGCCCATCGATCCAGCCTGTCCAGGTCCCTCTGCAGAGCCTTCCTACCCTCAAGCAGATTAACACTCCCGCCCAGCTTGGTGTCGTCTGAAAACTTACTGAGGGAGCACTCAATCCCCTCGTCCAGATCATTGATAAAGATATTAAACAGAAGTGGCCCCAATACTGAGCCCTGGGGAACACCACTTCTGAACACCACTTCCGCAGGCTTTCTAAAAATCAATTTCAATAGACAGAGCTGGATCCATTCCATGCAAATTTAGGCACTTTACTAAAATAGCTAGGGAAGATCTCCAAAGTCTGATCAAAATCTTTTCTGTTCTTCTGGAAGTACTGATTTCTCTCCCTTAGCTACAGAGGAAGCGCACAGTGATTTCGCTCCTGGGTCAGGTGTTTCAATGAAATGCTTAGATTTAGAGCTGAGGCCAAAGTTGGATCTGGCCCCTTTTCCTTCCCTTTTAAACTCCCTCCAAAATCCAGTTTTGGTGCTGAAAGGCTGTTACAAAAAATTATGACATGATCAGTGATAGATTGCATCCTTTTCTACAGAGCTGGAACCTCGTCCATTAAATATTCCTTAACTTGTATTTATGAAGTTTATTATTTGCTGTATGTATGTCACCTTACACTTGTCTCTATTAGGTAGCATCCCGGGTTTTATCCAGGTTAACCTGCTTGGGAGTGTTGGTAGTTTTCCATTAAACATTTCCATAATGTTTTTAATAACATGAACATCTGTCTCGGGTTAGAGCTAGAAATAACAAAATAGATGAGAGGCTCTTTTTGTGCTAGTTTTCTGTCCGTTTAATTTAGGAATTGCAACAAGTTTTCTCCATTGATTGTGTCAAGATTTGGCGTACATGAATAGTATGAAATTGCTCATTAAATGTTTAGGTTCAGTAGCCATAATTACCAAGTCTGGCACTTATATAAGGTGATATGATTATATCTAGAAGTAGCTTGCTGAAGTCAAGAAATGAATCCAGATATTAGGAGAACAATGCTTCATCTATCCTTTCATTTCATCCAATTGTTACAATCAATAAATGTGTTTGTGATGAGTATCTAAAAATTTGCCTCAACACAGGCAAAAAAAAAAAGATTTTTCTAATTGTACTGCACAATCATTTCACACTTAAATAATCTGAAACAGATAAATTATCAGAACTTATCAGAACTCACTAAATTACAGTGCCTACATCACAGACATACACTGTTATCACAGTACATCATATATACCATATACTGGTCTAATATAAGCAAAAACTGCTTCCAGTACAGAAAAAAAGCAGCCAGAACTGTTAACACATAATTTGACTATCTATCTGAGAATTTCTCACACAGATCTACATTTTTGCAGGATTACTCATTCTGTCAAACATGTTTCATTAAGTACTTTAAGGAAATCTCCATTTTCACACTAAGAACATGTGAAATCCCTGGGCATTTGTGATTTTCATGTGAAAACCATTACCTTTTTATAAAAAGGTCTCTATTCCTTCACTTGTAAGTAGACTGTATTTTTCTTCCTAATTTTCTCACTTTCACTAGCAAAACTGTCCTTGCTTTAAAAGAAACAGCCCTAAGTAAAAATTTTCATGAAACAATATCCATTTTGGGATTCATAATGAGATCCCAAAAGCTGTGTGATTTGAGTTGTTTTGCATGTTGCTCCAAATATTTTGCACCTGACTTACCTCCTCTCACAGTAGTGTTGTTACTTGACTTCTAAGGTGTCGTGGTTTCAGTTGGAATAGAGTTAATTTTCTTCCTAGTAGCTGGTATAGTGCTGCGTTTTGGATTCAGGATGAGAATAATGTTGATAACACACTGATGTTTCAGTTATTGCTGAGCAGTGCTTACACTAAGTCAAGGACTTTTCAGCTTCTTATACTACCCTGCCAGCGAGGAGGCTGGAGGTGCACAAGAAGCTGGGAGGGGACACAACCAGGACAGCTGACCCAAACTGGCCAAAGGGATATTCCATACCATATGATGCTGTGCTGAACAAAAAAATCTGGGGGGAGTTGGCCAGGGAGGGCGCAGCCGCTGCTTGGGAACTCACTGGGCATCATAGAATCATAGAATAGTTTGGGTTGGAAGGGACCTTTAAAGGTCATCTAGTCCAACCCCCCTGCCATGGGCAGGGACATCTTCAACTAGATCAGGTTGCTCAGAGCCCCCTCCAACCTGACCTTGAATGTTTCCAGGGATGGGGCATTTATCACCTCTCTGGGCAACCTGGTCCAGGGTTTCACCACCCTCAGCATAAAAAATTTCTTCCTTATATCTAGTCTAAATCTACCCTCTTTCAGTTTAAAGCCATTCCCCCTTGTCCTGTCGCAACAGGCCCTGCTAAAAAGTTTGCCACCATCTTTCTTATAAGCCCCCTTTAAGYAYTGRAAGGCYRCAAYAAGGTCTCCCYRAAGCCTTCTYTTCTCCWGGMTGAAYAACCCCAACTCTCTCASCCTTTCYTCRYAGGAGAGGYGTTCCASCCCYCTGATCATTTTCGTGGCCCTCCTCTGGACCCGCTCCAACAGGTCCATGTCTTTCTTGTGCTGAGGGCTCCAGAGCTGGACGCAGGACTCCAGGTGGGGTCTCACCAGAGCAGAGTAGAGGGGCAGAATCACCTCCCTTGACCTGCTGGCCACGCTTCTTTTGATGCAGCCCAGGGTACGGTTGGCTTTCTGGGCTGCGAGTGCACATTGTCGGCTTACGTCCAGCTTTTCATCCACCAGTACCCCCAAGTCCTTCTCGGCAGGGCTGCTCTCAATCCCTTCATCCCCCAGCCTGTATTGATACTGGGGGTTGCCCCAACCCAGGTGCAGGACCTTGCCCTTGGCCTTGTTGAACCTCATGAGGTTCACAGGGGCCCACTTCTCCAGCTTGTCCAGGTCCCTCTGGATGGCATCCCATCCCTCAGGCGTGTCGACTGCACCACTCAGCTTGGTGTCGTCTGCAAACTTGCTGAGGGTGCACTCGATCCCACTGTCTATGTCATTGATGAAGATATTAAACAGTACTGGTCCCAATACAGACCCCTGCGGGACACCACTCGTCACCGACCTCCATCTGGACATTGAGCCATTGACCACTACCCTCTGGATGTGACCATCCAACCAATTCCTCACCCACCAGACAGTCCACCCATCAAATCCATCTCTCTCCAGTTTAGAGAGAAGGGTGTTGTGGGGGACCGTGTCAAAGGCCTTACAGAGGTCCAGATAGACAACATCTGTAGCCCTTCCCATGTCCACTGATGTAGTCACTCCATCATAGAAGGCCACTAGGTTAGTCAGGCAGGACTTGGTGAAGCCATGCTGGCTGTCTCGAATCACATCCCTGTCCTCCATGTGCCTTAGCATAGCTTCCAGGAGGATCTGTTCCATGATCTTGCCAGTCACAGAGGTGAGACTGACTGGCCTGTAGTTCCCCGGGTCTTCCTTTTTCCCCTTTTTAAAAATGGGGGTTATGTTTCCCCTTTTCCAGTCAGTGGGAACTTCACCAGACTGCCACGACTTCTCAAATATGATGGATAGTGGCTTAGCAACTTCATCCGCCAGTTCCCCCAGGACCCGTGGATGGATCTCATCATGTCCCATGGACTTGTGCACCTTCAGGCTCCTTAGATGGTCTTGAACCTGATCTTCTCCTACCGTGGGCGGCTCTTCGTTCTCCCAGTCCCCGCCTTTGCCTTCTGCGGCTTGGGCGGTGAGGCTCGAGCACTTGCCGGTGAAGACCGAGGCAAAAAAAGTCATTGACTACCTCCGCCTTCTCCATATCCTGGGTAACCAGGTCTCTCGTTTCCTTCTGGAGAGGGCCCCCATTTTCCCTCATCTTCCTTTTATCCCCGACGTACCTGTAGAATCTTTTCTTGTTGCCCTTGACGTCCCTGTCCAGATTTAATTCTATCAGGGCTTTAGCTTTCCTAACCTGATCCCTGGCTGCTTGGACAATTTCTTTGTATTCCTCCCAGGCTCCCTGTCCTTGTTGCCACCCTCTGTAGACTTCCTTTTTGTGTTTGAGTGTGTCCAGGAGCTCCTTGTTCATCCACGCAGGCCTCCTGGCATTTTTGCCCAATTTCCTCTTTGTTGGGATGCATCRMTCCTGAGCTTGGAGGARGTGATCCYTGAAWATTAMCCAGYTTTCTTGRGCCCCTCTTCCCTCCAGGGCTTTGTCCCATGGCACTCTACCAAGCAGATCCCTGAGGAGGCCAAAATCTGCTCTTCTGAAGTCCAGGGCATCAGACAGCGGGTGGTGAGCAATTGCATTGTGCATCACATGTTTTGTATATTCTTTTATCATTCTTATTATTTTCCCTTCCTTTTCTGTCCTATTAAACCGTCTTTATCTCAACTGACAAGTTTTACCTTTTTTTCCGATTCTCTGCCCCATCCCACTGTGGGGGAGTGAGCGAACGGTTGTGTGGTGTTTAGCTGCCTGTCAGGTTAAACCATGACATAAGGAAAGAGGAGAATAATGAATGACACACAACAGCCTGATTCCCCCTATGTCGTATTATCCACCCAAGAGCTTAGTTTGGGCACACAATAAAAGGCACCATACGCTGTGACTAGTCAGTAAGTATTTGTGACAGAGCAAACTGACGATGCATTTTCTACCCTCACTGCAATTTTACTGGCCTTGATGACTATGTAGTCCTCATTATTAACATATCATACCCTACACACTGTTGAGTCTCAGAAAGATGCTAAGCAGCTGGAAGCTTGTGCCGAGTGCCAGAAGGGAAACAGGCTCCCACACACAGAGCTTAATGTAACAACAATCCTTACTTATTGGCAAGAAGGGGGGGGGGTGTGATGGCGGTTTAAGAAACTATAAATCTTTCTCATCTTGTGTCAAAAACATCACTCAGGCTGAAGGCAAAAAGGTAGTTCCAGTGCCAGTCCCTGACTTCTGGGGACTTGATTTGGCGAAAGGACCACACTCTTTGCATGTCCTTTCTTTGCTTCTTCATGCTGTGCATCATTTCAGCTGACAGATTTACACAGGAAACCTGGCTCAGCAAGGCCTGCCATAGTTGGTGGCAAACAAGAATATGAGGGAATTAACTTCTGGCCTGCTGACAGTGGCTAAATCTGCCAAAGCAGAGCTGGGTAATTTGGTTTCTTTCTTTTGTTGATTTTGTGCCAGCCCACAAGAGAGGATTAAGCAGCTAAATTCTGCATGGAGAACTCTACCCCTTTCGCTCAAATCCTATTGTCTTGATAGAACGACAGTAGCTAGTTGTGCCAATCTTTAACATCTTGCTGGCATTTCCCCAGAACATATCAGCTTTTGGTCTCTGAAAAGAGGGATTTGTTAAAGAACTAACGCTAAAAAGAAATAAAAAAAGGACAGAAGAGGATGAGAAGCCATGGAGTAAAAGTTTTGCCTTGTATTAATTAAAGGAACAAAGTTCTCTAATCCTGATGGAGACTCCACAATGAAACATGGGTAAGTCCCTAGCTCTCCTGTCGTTGTAGCACATTAAGAGTGCTTGTTCCCTGTTATCCACAGTATTTGTTTAATGCAGGAGCTATTCCCTATTGAGCTCTGAGAAGCTATGCATTCATTTCACTCATTAACTTTGGGTAGAGAACCCCCAAAAATGAGGTCTTCATTTTCACTATTGGTAGAGTATACTTATGTCACAAATAAACTAAGGATGAAGTAATTTTTTTTTTCCAAAGCATCAAACCATCCCAAACCTTCTCTGAAAGTCAGATAGGCTTGTTTAAGTGCTAGGGAGAGTAGGTGGCAAGGGCAATGAGGTTTTTGATTTTACATCTCAAAGCCAACATTCTCTAAAAAGACTTAAGTCTAACATGCTTCCAGACTTAAACCATCATGACTTTTAAGACCATCTCATCTGAGTCCTGTAGCACAGGCCTGAGGACTTCATCCAGTGGTTCCTGCCAAAGGCCTTTCAGGGAGTAGAGAAAACCTTCCAGAAAGACAGGCAGCCTCGGGATGTGGTCTTCAATGGACACAGGAGTCTTGCAATCAGGATTAGATACCCTTCTGAAGGGCAGGAAGGACTGGATTTACTCATATCGCAGTCCAGCAATTTGTACATTTGAACATGAAGAAGTTTGAAAACATGTTTAGGTACTAACTTTAACATAAAACTCCAATGTTTTTGCAGCTTACTTTTTAAAGTACTACATAGCTTCTGAATGAAAACTCCAATGTGAGAAGGAAGCTAATGATACTTTCCTTTGGACTAAGTAACACTCATGTTAACCAAAAAAATACCACTGCAGTATTTCTTCCCAAATCATTCTCAGTATGCCTTCTACAAGGCATCAAGATTTCCACAAAATTTAGTCTCGTATTTCGTTGGCTGCTATCAAAAAATAAGAAAAAGATGGGGTAACTTCCAGACTAGCTCTTCTACTGAATACTATATTTAAGGTGAGACTACTGTAAGCCAGAGCATTATCTTTAGGAAAGAAAAGTGCCAATCTGACATCTAGACAAGAAAATGTTCTTTGATCAAAGCAAACAAATAAAAACAATTCATAGCTCTTTAAAGCTGATATTTTTCTCTATTTAATTTCCTGTTCTTATTTTAATGGTGTTAGTTGCTTATCAATTCTAACACAAAAATTTGGATTAAGCCAAAGAAAGCAGATCCAAATCTAGATTTCACTGGTTTGAAACTACACTTTCTGCATTTTATAAATGTATGTCTTATTATATAGTGTTATATATATAAACATACATATATTTATATCATTCAGATTTCTAATATTAATGTTTAAGAAGTGCTTATGCAGGATTTTGAGTTATGCTTTTGCCTTTGCTTTTGCCTTTTCTTTTTTGATGGAACAGTTCAAGCCATATTTTTCTGAAAGGAGAAAGAAAGCAGTTGCAGAAGGTTGGAGCAAGGTGGTAAGTGAGGGAAACTAATGCATCACTGACAAAATCCCAGTCCACTTAAAGACAAAATTCTTGTTGTCTTCAGTTTGGTCACTGTTTCTCAGCAGTCTTGATATATATTTCCTTTCTTTTGGAATGATACTATTTTTCAATATTAACTTATACCAGAGCCACAGGGAATGATGCTGCACAATGGGGAAAGATCATGGCAAACCAGACTATTGTTATTATCATCAAACCTTGTTTGTGAAAATCTGAACATTTTTACCACTCTTTTTCCCTAAACTATCAACCCTCATTAGCATCTCAGGAGAAGGATATACAACAAACTTGGGTCATGATGACACTTTGGTACATTTTCAAGGTCTTAATCTGGGTTTGTTGGCGAACAGAAAAGGACTTGTGGGTGATGTGACAGTTGGAGGCCATCTTGGGCATAGCGATCATAAAATGACAGAGTTTTCGATTCTCAGAGAAGCAAGGAGGGGGATAAGCAGAACTGCCATCTTGGACTGCCAGAGGGCAGACTTTGGCCTGTTTAGGAGCCTGGTTGACAGAGTCCCTTGGGAGGCAGTCCTGAAGGGCAAAAAGTCCAGGAAGGCTGGACATCCTTCAAGAAGGAAATCTTAAAGGCACAAGAGCAGGCCATCCCCATGTGCTGAAAGACAGCTGTCGGGGAAGAAGACCAGCCTGGCTGAACAGAGAGTTTTGGCTGGAACTCAGGAAAAAAAAGAGAGTTTATGACCTTTGGAAGAAGGGGCAGGCAACTCAGGAGGACTACAAGGATGTCGTGAGGTTATGCAGGGAGAAAATTAGAAGGGCCAAAGCCCAACTAGAACTTAATCTGGCTACTGCCGTAGAAGAMAATAAAAAATGTTTCCATAAATACATTAGCAACAAAAGGAGGGCTAAGGAGAATCTCCATCCTTTATTGGATGCAGGGGGAAACATAGTGACAAAGGATGAGGAAAAGGCTGAGGTACTTAATGCCTTCTTTGCCTCAGTCTTTAATAGTAAGACCAGTTGTTCTCAGGGTACCCAGCCCCCTGAGCTGGAAGACAGGGACAGGGAGCAGAATGAAGCCCCCATAATCCAAGGGGAAATGGTTAGCGACCTGCTACACCACTTAGACACACACAAGTCTATGGGGCCGGATGGGATTCACCCAAGGGTACTGAGGGAGCTGGCAGAAGTGCTCACCAAACCACTTTCAATCCTTTATCAGCAGTCCTGGCTAACCGGGGAGGTCCCAGTTGACTGGAAATTAGCAAATGTGATGCCCATCTACAAGAAGGGCCGGAAGGAGGATCCGGGGAACTACAGGCCTGTCAGTCTGACCTCGGTGCCAGGGAAGGTTACAGAGCAGATCGTCTTGAGTGCCATCACGGGGCACGTACAGGACAACCAGGTGATCAGGCCCAGTCAGCATGTGTTTATGAAAGGGGGTCCTGCTTGACTAACCTGATCTCCTTCTATGACAAGGTGACCTGCTTAGTGGATGAGSAAAAGGCTGTGGATGTTGTCTACCTAGACTTTAAAAGCCTTTGACACCATTTCCCATGGCATTCTCCTGGAGAAACTGGCTGCTCATGGCTTGGACGGGCGTACTCTTCGCTGGGCAAAACACTGGCTGGATGGCCAGGCCCAAAGGGTGGTGGTGAATGGAGTTAAATCCAGTTGGTGGCCGGTCACAAGTGGTGTTCCCCAGGGCTCAGTATTGGGGCCACTTCTGTTTAATATCTTTATCAATGGTCTGGACGAGGGGATTGAGTGCTCCCTCAGTAAGTTTGCAGACGACACCAAGYTGGGYGGGAGTRTTGATCTGCTTGAGGGTAAGAAGGCTCTGCAGAGGGATCTGGACAGGCTGGATCGATGGGCCAAGGCCAATTCTATGAGGTTCAACAAGGCCAAGTGCCGGGTCCTGCACTTCGGCCACAACAACCCCATGCAACGCTACAGGCTTGGGGAAGAGTGGCTGGAAAGCTGCCTGGAGAAAAAGGACCTGGGGGTGCTGGTCGACAGCCAGCTGAACATGAGCCGGCAGTGTGCCCAGGTGGCCAAGAAGGCCAACAGCATCGTGGCTCATATCAGAAATAGTGTGGCCAACAGGACTAGGGGAGTGACTGTCCCCCTGTACTCGGCCCTGGTGAGGCCGCACCTCGAATACTGTGTTCAGTTTTGGGCCCCTCACTACAAGACAGACATTGAAGTGCTGGAGCGTGTCCAGAGAAGGGCAACGGAGCTGGTGAAGGGTCTAGAGCACAAGTCTTATGAGGAGCGGCTGAGGGAACTGGGAYTGTTTAGCCTGGAGAAGAGGAGGCTGAGGGGAGACCTTATCGCTCTCTACAGCTATCTGAAAGGAGGTTGTAGCGAGGTGGGTGTTGGTCTCTTCTCCCACGTAACAAGCGATAGGATGAGGGGAAATGGCCTCAAGTTGTGCCAGGGGAGGTTTAGACTGGATATTAGGAAAAATTTATTCATGGAAAGGGTTATCAAGCATTGGAACAGGCTGCCTAGGGAAGTGGTTGAGTCACCATCCCTGGAGGTATTTAAAAGACGTGTAGATGGAGTGCTTAGGGACATGGTTTAGTGGTTGTCCTGGTTTCAGCTGGGACAGAGTTAGTTTTCTTCCTAGTAGTTGGTATAGTGCTATGTTTTGGATTTAGTATGAGAATAATGTTGATAACACACTGATGGTTTAGTTGTTGGTAAGTAATGTTTACACTAGTGAAGGACTTTTCAGCTTCCCATGCTCTGCCAGGTGCACAAGAAGCTGTGAGGGAGCATAGCCAGGACAGCTAACCCAGCTGGCCAATGGGGTATTCCATACCAGATGACGTCATGCTCAGTATATAAAGCTGGGGAAAGAAGAAGGAAGGGGGGGATGTTTGGAGTGATGGTGTTTGTCTTCCCAAGTAACTGTTACGCATGATGGAGCCCTGCCCTCCTGGAGATGGCTGAACACCTGCCTGCCGATGGGAAGGAGTGAATGAATTCCTTGTTTTGCTTTGCTTGCATGCACAGCTTTTGCTTTCCCTATTAAACTGTCTTTATCTCAACCCACGAGTTTTCTCACATTTACTCTTCCAATTCTCTCCCCCATCCCACCGGAGGGAGTGAGCGAGTGACTGTGTGGGGCTTAGTTGCTGGCTGGGGTTAAACCACAACAGTGGTGAACTTGGCAGTGTTAGGTTTACAGTTGGACTCGATGATTTTAAAGGTCTTTTCCAACCTAAATGATTCCATGGTTCCATGATATATAATGCTGGGGAGATGCTTACCCGGGTGTGTCTTTTGCTACCTGATATAAATATACTTAACAGCTCAAGAGCTAGTCCAAAGGAAGAATAGTCAACATAAATCCACTCTACAGAAAAGATCATGGTAGTCCCTTGAGCCTTATATCCGTGGACATCCCTGTACAGCTCACCCAGTTGGGATTCATACTTAACAAAGACTTCAGGGAGGAGTGGGGGGTGTTGTTTGTGAAAACTTAGTCTTGACTTTTTATTGTAARTTTGACATAGATTAAGAAAGGCTTCAGAAAAGCAAAGCAAAGCTGGTTCTCTGTGGAGAGATACCTGCACTCTCATGGTCTAGTCAATAGGAGTGCATGGGTGTAACTGAGAGCAAGTTTTGGCTCACATAGTTTGAAATCTATTTGAACTCTTAAAAAAATAAGTTTTAAAAAGGATTTCCTTCCTGTCAGCAAAAAGCCACAGACATCAGAGGAGCAGAGTCAACCACATGTGTGTTTCTTTTCATGCTTCCTAATCAGATGTAACGATTGCTCACACTGTATAGATAGTTTTTATTCAAGGATGTGCATTCCTGAGTCTTAGGAGCCTGCCAAGTGCAAAAGCAAACAGAACAAGCCACACATGAGGTGATGTATGCCCTTAGGCTTTCCTGACTGCAGCACGACTAGGGGAATCTAACAGAGTTCCTCTTCCATCCTGGCTGTTGTAAAGTTCTCAAGAGAAACCACAGCTGGCCTGTGTCCAGTAATCATCCTTTTATTGGGCTGGTAAGTTACTTTTCTGAGAGTGCAGAAGAACAACAGCAGAAGGAAATGCACTTACAGGGGCTATAAACAGTTCTGTAGAAAACCTAACAAAGGTGTCACAGTGAATGACTTAATCCACCATTCATGACGCTATTATCGACAGTGATTCTCCAGTCTGTGATGGGGGAAGAAGGGGAGAAATGAAAATGTATATTAATAAACTGATGTGTTGAGGAATTATCGAAATTTTTACGTCATAAGCTCTTAACTAGAGTCCACGTTTTCTAGGTCTGCCTATACTCCAGATACCACAGCTTTCACAGATGTAGCTGAGCTAGTTCAGGTATTACCACCGAGTAGTAACAACAATGCAAAACCTAGTGGAATGAAGTGCCTAACTTTTCACCCAATTTCTCAAGTAAATTTTGCAGCTGTGTGAAGCTCTATGTTATTACAGACAGACTAGTAGCATTACCCAAAGTAGATCATTAAAACCTTACTTAATTAGGTATGTCTACATGATCTGCAGTGATTATATACCCTACACATCTATATATACTAATACTGTGCTTTAGACAGCTTGTAGCTTTGGTTTCTTAAGAAATCTAAAGAAATATATAAATTCACTACTGGTCTGAGAGTCAGGAGAGATGGGATTTATTTGCATTCTTTTTTACTCATCTGTGATCTTAAATATATCATTTCCCTCCATCTTTCCTCTTCTCTGTCAACTATCTTTGAAGAGGGAAGGTTGGTGCAGACACTGTTTTACAGAAAATATTTGTACAATGCCTAATAAAATTGGTCTTAATCTTGGCAACTTCAAATCAACTTTTCCAGTTTAAGTCCTGCTTCTGGCCGGGACTGTGCACATTGTTTCCCTGCTGCACACACACCCCCATCAAAATAGCATAAATAAATGAATTTCATTCAGGCCTATGATTAATGTCAAAACTGCCATTAGTCATGACCTCTGCATCAGGAATCACAACTGTAATACAAATACTTTTCTTCAAAGTGGTGGGAAAAGGCTTCTCATGATTAATATTATGTTACACTTTTTCTGCACGCTTTATCTTTGAGTGTCTTTCTAGCTCCATTCATTCCAAATAATTAAGAGTGAGTGGTGATGGGCAGACAAAATGACATCAGGTGTCTGAAATGAGAAGACTGAGCTTGTGACATCACTAAAATTTTTCTCTGCTTTTGATTTTGGAGACATATGAAGACAGCAGTTCAGGAACATCAAATCCATTCTTCCTTTAGGAGCATATTAAAGCTGTCTGTTCTAAATGTTTGACGAGGCAAAACTAGGTAAAGAAAAAAATTGCTACAATTTGTAGCTGTGATTATATGACCTGGAGAATAAATAGCTAAAGAAAATCTAGATTAGCAGCATGAGCTATTTTTAACCTGAAATGGACTAAAACTTATTTTAAAAAACCAAAAATTCTAAGGTCGAAGAGTGTCAGCTTCAGTACAACCTCACTTTACTGAACTATAACATTCTCCTACCTTTGAGCAGTGGATCCTACCTTGTCTTCATGTGTTGGTTAGCTTTATTGAGATTGCTTGAATTCACTGAAATACCAGTTGTTTAAGTAAGCACAATGAATATAGTTCCCAAAATTATGCCACCTGACACTGCACTGATTTCCTAAAGAGGAGACACTACAGATAGGTATCTAATACAACCACACCATCGTACTAAACAAAATGTACCCAGGGCTGTTCTTAGTTGTGGAGGCCAACTGGCATGGAGCAATCTGTGTACATAGCAATAAATTGCACTAGAAACCAAACTGCCCATTGGGAACAGTTCCTGCCCATATTAAATCCCAAACTGTGCCCAGGAATTTTTGGGGATAGTACTAGCTGGCTGAGGTCAAAATCATGCCAGGGACCATTCTGATAATTTCACAGTCTAGATCATTGAGTACCAGTACCCCGGAAAATTCCTTGGCAGTGTTTAATTTATGAGTATAGATGTAGCCCAGGAAGTGTGCAGCCTATCTGAGATTTCTTCATAAAGAGGAGGAAATAGGCTTGTTTAGGATGCAATTCATCTTATACTTTCGAATATAGTCATGTAAAACAGGTCGAACAAATCAAGCCCTGAAGGTGTCTATTCCTTTTCAATGTCTGTAAAGTGAACCTAGAGAGACTTACTAAGATATAGAAGATAGTATTATAGACATCTAAAGGTATGACTTCCCCTTATATGATTAGAGCAACTAGTTAGTGATGATGCACAGCCAGCAAACATCTTTACTTTTCCAGTATATGAGGCTACCAACTTGGATAACATCTTCTTTCAGGTACAGAATCCAGATCCACTCATAGTTTTCAGATCTCAAAAGGCTTCTGTATAAATCAGTTTGTGCTTATTTACGTGTGCAGTACATGTTTTTCAGGAATCTGAAATGAGCTGTTATTCTTGCAATTGTGGTATGAAATAATTAGACACATGGCAGTAAGAACTTGCATGATGACAAGCTCGAGTAGAAAAGTAGGAACATAAGATCAGAAGAGCACTTTCATGATACTAAGACCAGTCCCCTCCAGTACAGGCAAATCACAGACATTACAAAATACCTTTCTAAATATTTATCTGCATAAGTAGATATTTGTTCCTGTACTCTTACTGAATGATTGAGTCAAATAACCTCACTTCTCTGGTTCTTACAAAGCTTCTTCCAACTTCCAGCCTAAATTTATCTTGACTAGTCTGTCTTTACTTGTTCTTGTGCCAAGTTTGCCATTTATCTTAAATAGTCATTTTACTTCCCTGCTGTTTGCCTCCACGGCATCCTTGTGGAGATAAATCATATCTTCTCTCAGCTGTCATTTCAGTGAGCTATACCAGTGAAGGTCTTCTGGTCTACTACCTGTGTCTAGTCTACCTTCTATGTGTCTGTTCCAGTTTAAATTAGCCTTTCTTGAACACATCTTTCAAAAAATGTACAGTTAAAATTTCTCTAATTTGTTGCAAAATTATTTCAGCTTATTATTTCTTTCAGCTGGAAATAAGCCATCAAATGCATCTGTTGTCATTTGTCTTTTCTGCAGAGACATCATACTGAGTCTGGAGGTTATCCTGGTGCTTATTTTGTTCCTTTATTTGAACATAATGAGATCTTCAAGTTTTTCTCACATCTGAGGTGTGATTGTTTCCATCTTTTTCACATTAGATGAGGGTCTTTGCCCCATGTTCAACTTCTTCACAATTTTTGACACCTGAGGCAAAAAAATGATATTATTTTGAACAATCCTTTATTATCTTTAGTCACACTCTCATCCTGAGCAGCAGAAGTTTTGTTTCTTCTTTCTAAGGTACTTCTACAGCTGAATAATTGTTTCAATTATATCTGCGAGGTTTAACTCATCTTTTTAGCCCAGTCTCTTGCTTTTAATTATTTCTAAGTCATAAGGTTGGTTTGTTTATTTGTTCAGGTTTTTATTCTTTATGGTTTCTCTACTTAATCCTCATATTCTTTTTGGAAGAGGTTATTCATTCACCCATTGATTAGTAGGTTTTTCTTTGGAAGTTATTTCTTTTGCTTGGGATAAAACATCAAGGTAATTTCTGATCCTTTAAGGATATCTGACCCTTTCTTCCCATTTCAGTCACTGAGTTCTGAAATTTAGTAATAGGTTTTGTAAGTCCTAAGCTTTATTCGCAATTGTTCTGTTCTAAAACTGAAAATGTTATTTACTGACTTACTTTTGTTTATCTGTTAATGTAATTTAAATTGAGTAAGTTCATGATGACTTTACCTAAGGTTATTTTCTACAGCTACTGGACTACTAGTAATGGTAAGATAATATAATCTTTTTCAAGGTTCCTTTACACTTTGGCAAAGTGCTGTGTTGGCTGTTGTGACTATACTATTATTAGTAGAATATGTTTTCTAACCTTTATCTGTGAAGTAAAATACCATAATGACTTACTTCTTACCAATATTTATCTTCCTGACAGTAATAAATCTGTTCACATTCAAATCCCACCTCAGGAGCCTACAGCATAACTGTAGTTATGAGAATCCTTCCTTGCATTGAAGGAAAATCTGTCAAACCTGAGATATTTTGACATGAACACTTAAGGTTCAGTGAACACACATACTTCCATAAAACTTTGTTTCATCAGGAATTTTTCTGACCAGCTCCACACGCATCCCCCAGATAGATGATATAAACTTTAATCAAACACAGATCTTACAAACGACAACCAGACAAACTACCAAGCAACTGAGAAACAAAGACGTGCTCCTCCTTCCAAAGAATGCGTCTCATGCTATAATTCCAGTGCTTTCTGTTTTTTGCTCGCTGGTTCCTTTAAATTGCCTGAAACATTTGGTAAAGAGGGAAACTATGTGGAGCCCAACTATAAAAAGTCAATGGCAGGCCCTTTTCTATTTTGAGAGCTTCCACAGAAGGAAACCATATTAAAAGGCTAGAAATATTAATAGAAGGTAATCTGACAGTATAGGACTGGTGATAGTCAGACAGCAGTTTAACACATACAAATAGTTCTGCTAAAGTGATCTAAAGTAGAAGGGGGGTGTGTATGTATACATGTATGTACCTATGCATACACATATGTACATACGTATATGAAGGATAGAGAGTCAGGACTTAGGAGCTTGAATGAAGCAATGGGCTAATTCATCAGTATTTTTCCAAATGCCAAAACAATAAGCCTGCAAGACGTGACATGACTTGATATGAGAAGCATGGCCTTATTGGCTAGCTCTGTAAATGAGAGATCAGGAGTAATCCCTGATACCAAGACTCTGTGGTGTTTGTTGTGTGTCTACATTGCTTAGAACTAGCTCTTTCACATCCATAACACTTCTCTTAGTATCTCCTCTGGACTTCATGTGATGTTTCTTATACTAAGACATAATTACGAATTTTCTGTGCTTTCTAGGTCAAAATGTACAAAATAATGGGAAAGGTGTGTAGCAGCTGCCAAAATGATGTTTTCATGGCATGAAACTTAGCATATGTGTTGTACTGGCTGGGGTGACATATAAGGGCATGTAGGAGATGACTTATATTGCTTTGAGATTGCAAAGCTTACTGGGAAAATACTGAATGACTGTGCAATAAAGAACCTGCTTCAGGTTCATACRTATTGGCCCCGTCTCGGGGGGCAGGGTCCGAAGTGGCAACGCTCACACCATTGCAACCAAGTGGGGGATAAGCCAGGCCAACCAGAGCAGCGACAAATGTTCCTTAGCTGCCTCCCAAGATGAGAACCAGAAGACCAACCACCTCAAGTGTACGTATACAAATGCATGCAGCGTGGGGAACAAACAGGAGGAACTGGAGCTCTGCGCCCAGTCAGAAAGTTATGATATCATAGCAATAACTGAAACATGGTGGGACAACTCACATAACTGGAGGATTGTGATGGATGACTATAGGCTGTTTCGTAAAGACAGGCAGGGAAGAAGAGGAGGAGGAGTCGCATTCTATGTTAAGGAGAACCTTGAATGTATAGAAGTCATTCTTCTATACATCCACTACGGCAATTGTGGAAGCCCTATCAAATGCCTCTCGGTCAAGATCGGAGGGTCATCTCCAAGGGGGATCTTACAGTAGGCATCTGCTACTGACCTCCAAACCAAGATGATAAGACCAACAAAGCAATATTTGGGTCAACTAAGCAAGCTTCGGGTCAACAGAACCTGGTTCTTATGGGTGACTTCAACTACCCAGACATTTGTTGTAAGAACAATGCAGCAGCTCACATGTCATCCATCAAGTTCCTGGAATGCATAGAGGCCTGATTCCTCATACAAATGTTAGATGTGCCAACCAGGAATGAGGCACTGCTGGACTTGCTACTCACAAACCAAGAAAACGTGCTTTGTAATAGCTCGGTTAATGATAGCCTTGGCTGCAGTGATCACAATATTGTGGAGTTTGGGATCCTGCTGAGCACACTGAAGGTTAGCACTAAGACAAAGGTTTTAGATTTTAGAAGAGCAAACTTCAGCTCGCTCAGAGCTCAGTTGGGATGGATTCTGTGGGAAGCTTCCATGGAGGATAAAGGAGCTAGCAAGTGCTGGGAGTTCTTCAGGAACGCTCTCCTGGCAGCACAAAAACAGTTCATCCCCTTTAAAGGTAAGGGAAGTAGGTGGAGCGAGAGACCCCCTTGGCTTAACTGTGAGCTTCTGACTCTGCTCAAAACCAAGAGAGAAGCATACCAGAGATGGAAAAGCGGATGAATACCCATTGAGAACTACAAGGGCATTGCCAGGGCATGCAGAGATGCAGTTAGAAAATCAAAAGCTCAGCTCAAATTGAAATTGGCCAGTGATGTCAAAAACTACAAGAAAGGGTTCTTCAGGTACATAAACAACAAGCAGAAACAGAAGGAAAATATTGGCCYKCTGTTAAACAGGAKAGGTGAATTAGTCAYCARCAAYGCTGAAAAGGCAGAGGTTCTCAACACTTTCTTCACCTCTGTCTTTACCAGCACTGTTGGGCCCCAGGCCTTGGGAACAAAAATCCAGGTTGATGCAAACACAGACCCACCGTCAGTGAAGGAAGAGTTGGTATGTGAACTATTACGGGAGCTTGACCCCTACAAATCGATGGGCCCTGACAGTATCCACCCGAGTGTGTTAAGAGAGCTGGCTGACGTTGTTGCGAGGCCACTCTCCTAATCTTTGAGAAGTCGTGGAGATCAGGGGACGTCCTAGAAGACTGGTAGAAGGCTAATGTCACCCCCACCTACAAGGACTTAAAGGAGGATCCAGGAAATTATAGGCCCAGCAGTCTTACTTCAGTCCCTGGGAAAGTTATGGAACAAATCTTCCTGGGGGCTATCACAAGTCAAATGAAGCACGTGACTGGGAAAAGCCAGAATGGATTCACCAAGGGCAAATCATGCTTGACAAACCCGATCGCCTTCTACGACAAAGTAACCTGCTCAGTTGATGTGGGCGAGCAGTGGACATTGTCTACCTGGATTTCTCCAAGGCTTTCAATACGGTTTCCCACAGCCTTCTCCTAGAGGAACTGATGCGTCACAGTCTAGACAAGTGGTCTGTGCGGTGGGTGGGGAGCTGGCTGACAGGCCACACCCAGAAGGTGGTGGTAAACAGCTCCTTTTCAAACGGGCAACCTGTCACAAGTGGGGTCCCCCAGGGATCGATATTGGGCCCAATGCTGTTTGATATCTTCATAAGTGATCTGGATGATGGGATCAAGGGTGCCCCTATGAAGTCTGCCGATGATACCAAACTGAGTGGGGAAGTGGACACTTCGGAAGGGAGAGCCACCCTGCAGGAAGACCTGGATAGGCTGGAAGAGTGGGCTAACAAGAACCTTATGAAGTTCAACAAAGACAAATGTAAGGTCTTGCACCTGAGAAAACATAATCCAGGGGTGCAGCACAGGCTGGGATCTGGCCGGCTGGGGAACAGCTCTGCGGAAAGGGACCTGGGGGTACTGGTGGACAACAAGCTCAATATGAGTGAACAGTGTGC
Organism: Phoebastria nigripes; assembly: GCA_035582835.1. Taxonomy (NCBI): domain Eukaryota; kingdom Metazoa; phylum Chordata; class Aves; order Procellariiformes; family Diomedeidae; genus Phoebastria; species Phoebastria nigripes. The sequence continues at coordinate 783,872 of JAYKAV010002840.1, read as the reverse complement.
TGCTGTGGCAAAGAAAGCCAACAGGATGCTGGGTTGCATCAACAAGGGCATCACCAGCAAGGCCAACAAAGTATCGTATCCCTTAAGTATTTCCTTGACAAGGAGGAAATTATAGGTCAAGACCCTGAGCAACCTAATGTAACTTCAAGGTTGGGCTTGCAGGGCATTGGTTCAAAATACTTCCAGACGTTGCTTCCAACTGAAATTATTCTTTACTTCTATGGTATAATGTTAATACTATGCAAGGGTATAGGCAAAAATAGAGACTATAACCTTCACTGGTGTGTCACCAGCTCCAGTCCAACATGGGCCAACACTTCGTGAAAAATTCTGTCAAACAATGACTGTTTTGTGGTTTAAGAGTTGGAGAAGGGATCTTTTTCCACATCTGCTTCAGATGATAGAGATTCAGCAAGACTGATAGAAGCTGCAGCACAGGAAAACTGTGGCTCTTGGTATTTGTATCGCAAAATGTTAGTGGAGTTCACAAGTACAAACCTGATTATGAGCTGAATAGTTCCTTTATTCAAGCTTGGGACATGCTGAAAAAGTCTTGTGCCTCTGCTAGCTGTGTAGGTCCTGGACACAGTATGGAAACCTTCAAATTCCAGTTGTGTCTACGATCCTTTATCACAGCTTATTCATTACGGAGTCTTATGAATTTGGAGGCAAAAACTATTGTTCTCCTTAATACTTTACATGTAAGCGGATCTATGACTTCAAGGCACCCCCTGGGAGAATATATGTGTGTTTAAGATATTACACACATGCTTTTTGGAAGAGGATGGCTATATTCTAATATTGGTTGCAAAACCATAAATCCAAAATAATCATTAATGGCTTTGTTGGATATATTTTGGCTAAAAGCAAGGAGAATTGGAGTTGAAAGTTTTTGTTGCTTTCAAACTTAAAAAAATATCCTGGTGTAACTGTTAGTATACTGTTAAATCATGGTTTATGATTATCATTAATCTCTTTTTAAAGATTAGTAAAGTCAAGCCATCCTGCTTGAATTAGGGAATAAATTGCATTTTAATTTTTACCCTGCTAGGAGTAGTTTTTCCTTTTACTCACTTCTGTTACAGTTCTTGGCTGTATAGTAGTAGTTCATATATCTGAGATCAGAATGAACCAGGTTCTCGTTATTTATTAGTCGTACTCAGTTAAGGTTGGAATTTTTGTAAGAAGGAGTCACATTAATGAACCACATAATAAATTATATGACTACTCTAGGTTTTTTGGAGAGGAGTATAGTTATCTTCTAGTAGCACAGATGCCAAAAATCAGCTCGTGGACTGTCCTTGAGTAGTAAGTACAGTGAAGATCTCCCAGGACCCAGAGATGAAAACTGTGATCTCATGAGGCAGGTATCTGTGAGAGACATCAGCTCTTCCTGACTTTGAAAGTCAGACAGATGAGCTAAAGCTAATAAGGATATTGGAGATAAACTTCCTTCAGACACACCAGCTACAGCTCTGTCAGTAAATGAACTGGTGCCAGGGCCCAGGCATTAGAACTTGCTAGTTTATACAATTAAATTGTTGGAATGGCCCCCAGCAAGGTTTTGGCCTTGGTAAACTAGCACTTTCTGAGTGCACAGTTCAGAAGCCATCATAGATCAGGAACCATTCTTAAAACACAGTTTGGACTTACAGTGGTAAAAATTGCTTAATGCTATGGACATAACCAGATAATTTCAGTTGGCTTCTGGACACCCTGCTGTTTATTTCATTGTTCATTGCTTTGTTGGCAGTGTCTCTCATCTTCTGGTAACCTTCTGGTAATCTTCTGGTAACCTCTGGTAACCAAATCTTAAGTTTGGGCTCAGATCACTCACCCTGGCTTTCCACAATTTTGAAAATTTCTTTGCCATTTGTATTTTTACATTCTCTAGTGCACCCTCCAGCTCCTCCATCAACTCCTTACCTGATGAGTCCTGGGAGTATAACTTTAGTTGCTTACACTCTCATCCCATTTTTCTATTGTGATATTTAAAAAAAAAAATGTAGTCCCAGTGGCCAGTATCACAATTTTAGGAAAGCAAAGAATACTTTTTTTTCCACAAACAATAAAATAAAGGCTTTCTCACTTTAGACCTGGCATCCACGTGAAATCAAATACGTCTTCAGTAGCTTCAGCTGCTGTATCCTGAGCTGATGGTTTTGGTGGAAAAAAAACACAAAACAAACAAACTGGAAATGTGTCTGGATAGCTCTTTGCTGAGTGTCTGATTTTCTGACAGATGCTATGTATATATATATATTTTCATATTTTTCTATAGCATTATATCTATGTCAAATTGATAATATCTGTCTTTTATGTTTGCCAGGTTAAATATCAGTCCTGGTAACAGTTACCTATTCAGAACTCAGTCATCATGTTGTTTATGCACAGAATTCCCATTGTTTTCCCATAGGCATCACATGACCCAAAACAACAGGATAATTATGCTCCTGGATTGACTCCACTGATTGTAATGAAATTATCCCAGATTTACACTGGCATAACTCAGAGCAGAAGTTGACCTCACAGTCTTTATACAAGCTGTGTCTTAACCCAGTAAGATTTTGGTCAATCCCTTTCAAATATAAAAAATGCCCTTTATAATAAAAGTCATAAGACTTTAGAGCATGACCCTCAGCTTTAACAATTCAGAAGCTCCCAGGTTCCTTACCCTCTTTAAAGAATGAGGATAAATTCTGACAGCTGAATAAATATAAAGGGTCTAGTGTCAGTCTGAGGAAACAGGTTTTCATTTTGGCACAGATGACTTTGGTTCACAGGTTCTCAGTGGAAAGGGAAATCAGTGTCTACTTAACACAGGATTATTTGTTGTTCAGAAAAGCCTACGGACAGAGAGAAATAATCCCTGCCCCACACTTACTACAGTACTAAACAGGCAGCGACAGAATAGAAAACTTTTTCATACCAAATGCAAAATGACAGATTCACCTCCTCCTACACTTTCTCTTTTTCTCTTCGCTAGCCTCTCCCACACACTTATACAGTGTTATACCTTCCCTTATGCTGCCAAGTTAGCTCAGCTCACTGGGCTGGTATAAGGTTGCAAGACAGTTTCTGTGTCACTGAGTACCTGTTAGTGATTTCTATGTAAATGTGACTTTTCTTATCTTGGAGGGTTTTTTGTTTTTTTTAAATAGAACTGTAAACATAGAAATAATTCTACAACCATTACCTTAGTCTTTAGTCAGTGTTTAAATATACGTCTGATATTATCTTTTCTATTAAAACTCTCCACTTTACATTATATTCAAGGAGTTGAGATTTACTTTCACCATAAAGACATAGCAGCTGACACTTTCTGCAAAAAACCTCTGTCCTTTTCTCTTATGGATCCATATGAGAGGGAAAGATGGGTTTGAAACCCTGATGCTGAAGGAGGCCCTTCCTTTTTATGGATATTTTACTTCAGTGTGGGCATGTGCTACCCTTCTTCTCTTTCTCCCTCTGTCTCTATTTTAACAGAGAATAGTGAGACAACCCTCCAACTGAGGGTCTTAACACTCATCAGGGCATTTGTGTCAGAGAGCAGGGCTTTTAAATTTTTTATTTTCTTCAGTACGTTTCACTGTCTAGCTTAGACATCACCCTGTTCATGCCCTGCTGTCATGAATGCCATTGTTCACCTAACTTTGTCTAGGATTTTTAAGTATTTTATTTGGATCTGTGGTTTCTGCCCCCATTTGGGTTATCTAATGTTTAGGTGCTGCACTGCTTTGTGTGGCAGTGTCTAAACCTGGGCATAGCTGCTATCATACAGCAAGCATTAATGATAGAGTTGTTGTAAGGCACGGCTGCCTTCCTGTACAGTTTACAGCTTCTGCAGTCACATATGCAAAGATGCATCTTGAGGCATGCAGCCAAAAATCTACCTAATGCAGACTGTAGTAAATAATTCAGAATAACTAATTTATTTCAGAAAAGAGCCATGATATGGCCATGAACAACATGAAACAGAGAGAGGCAGAATTCACTGAATACATTATTTCCTACTGATTATTTGTTCAGCTCCAGCCAGCACACATCATTCCTTATTTGCATTACGACAGAAAAATTAATATGAGTACAGTCACTCTTTCTTGTATCTTAAAGTCTTTAGACCATGAAAAATATCTAGGAATGTGTGTGTTCTTTCCCACAACAGATGCTAAATAACAGCTTGTAAGTAAAAAAAGTGTTATCAAAGTCAGTGGTTCAAAAAACGCATGTGATTTTTGCCTTTGAACACATTTAATATATAACAGAGGATTAAAAATTATAAAGAAGGAGGGTTACACTATATATCAATCACAACTTTGTTTATGCAGCAAACAAAGGCTAGCAAATGTTGACTTGATACAGAACATTTTGATCTAATAATATCTCTTTGTCTCCAAAACTTTAAAAAGTATGATTTAAAGGATATCGAAGGCCATAGCATTCCTTCCACTGAACTAAGATAGTCCAGAACAGCTTCTCAATCACCAGCAATGGTCCGGTAAAGTAGGACAATTCAATGTGGCTATAAATCAACCAGCGGGCTTCCCAGTAGATCCATAGCCACCCACAGCTGGAGAATAGCTGAAGGAAGGGTGCATGGCTAATGTTAATAAGACAAACAAGCAGAGTAATAGAAAGAAATAATTGTTTACACATGTTGAAATGCTTTTATTATATGTTCAGTATCCACATATGGTACATTTGTGCCATAGAAAATAATCAGGTACATTTTACTACCAGACTGTGTGAATGCCCAGAATCACTGACCTCCATGAAGTCCTCACCGTTTTTTTCCATTACTGCTCCTCACATTTCAGGTAATACAATTCCACAACTCTGTTACTTTAGATGGTCCTGTGGGGCCATTGTATGCAAACAGAGGTCAGAATGGGCCTCAGTTCAGTAATGTGATTGAGAGTCCAGCAAACTAACATCTGTCCTTTAATAGGGATGGCATTTTACATCTTCATTTAATCCCTGCACTAGGCTAAGCACAATAGCAAGAATTAGGTTTCGCTACAAAACACACAGGAAAAACTATATTGTAAACAGAAAGGAAGTGTAAAATTTATTGGGAAACCAAGAAAAAATATTCTGTCTTACTCTGATATTTTTAGCTAGATTTTCTTCAAAAAATTAGGTTAACGAAAGCAAATAGTTTATCTTCATTTCTTTTTGAACATCCTGAACAGTGTCAGTCAATCTGAGAGAGAAATAGAAGTTTTACAAAGCTCTTAAAATATCTGTGAAAACAGGGTCAAAAAGAGACCCAGAAGTCCCTTTCAGTGCCCTGATGGCAAAAGAAGTAGCAGCAGAAGTTCGTAATTTAGCAGACACCAGATACCCAACTGCAAGTGCCCAGCCACTGGGAAATTTCAATCAGAGCTTACAATGAACAACAAGACACAAATCCCATAGGAGACCATGCTTCATTCAACCAAAATGAGTAAGTAGTTTGTGGAGCTATTTGTGTTTTGTTGTTTGTTTTTTTTTTTCTTTTCAATATTAATAAAAACATGTTCACAATCACATGTAGCATAGATTATTTTATTTAAATTTTATTTAAGACATCCTAAGCTTTAAGAGTTCAAATGATGAGCTGTAGTATAACCAGTATAGTGTCTTGAATTTTGATCTTTTGCAATTTATTTTCCTTTATCACTTGATGATCTTTTTCTTCTTGTTTTCTAAAGTGCACATTTTGTAAATAATTGATATTTTATGAGAGATTCACTGAGATTTTTGTAGTGTCCTTGATTCATGTTATGGCCTAAGTAGATTAACCACTAGAGAATATGTTTACTGGAAATTATATTTAAAGATTTAAATATGTCAAGGAAGACTTATAATAATAAAATAAATGACAAAGTAGCTCCTACTTACAAACTCTTTACAAATATAGTGAATCACAATCACAAAGACAAAAATAAGGCTTTTGGTCTTTTTACATGTCATTGGTATTTTATCTGCTATGGTGCAGGACCTAGCACAGCACAGCACAGCTCTGCAGTTCAGGACAAGAAGTGAGGATCAGTTGATGCAAATGGTCTCCACCTAAAATGTTGATAAAGCAATTATTAAAACATACATGTACCATACAGACCCAATCCTGCTATTCTAAATCAACCAGAACTTTACTTTTGTTTAATAAATTAAGAATTAAGTATTGATAATCTTAAATTTCATGGGAAATTTCACCCAAAACAAGGATTATAGGCTTGGGCTCCAATTTTTAAATTTTTTTTTCTAAAAAGGTCAATTTAAAAAAAAAAAAATTCTATGTCTAATTGCTCTAAAGGGAACCATATATTTGGACCCTGACAAAAATAGGATTGAAGCTTAGTTTTAAAACACGAGTCTCCCAAGTTTATGACATAAGAAATTCAAGGAATTCAAAAAAATTTCCAATGGAATGTACACAGATGGATTTGGGATTTTTTTTTAGAAGAAGGTTTTCTGTCATATAAATTGCAAAGTGCACTAACATAATAACCATGACATGTAATTCTGAATTGTTATGAAATTCTTTCATAATATTTAACAAATAGTTTCCCATCATTTCTAGCCAAGCTGGAGGTATCTTTGAAAACAGTTTGATTAGAATGAGCTAAAAGGCATCTCACCACCACCCACTACTACTTTCTTAGCTACTATTGTTTTTTTATATGGGATTGCATTGTGTGAACCAGAAATCTGCAAGATGCCTAAAGTCACCACAGTGTCTTCCAGAGCACAATGGTATACCTACTGCAACAAGTAATTAATCTTGGGCTCAAGATTTCCTGATGGGAGCCTATTGACCCCAGCACAATAGATGAAAGTATTTTATCCTGTGTGTTCCCCTACTGACCCCTTGTCACCTTTTTTCATGCACTGTCTGCTCTCATACCAAACCGAAGAATTCGTCCTTCACTCCGATATTCGGGGCCTGCTTGACCCTCTCTTGCTCTGTGGAAGCAGATTTCTTGATTTTGCTTAAGAAGATTATTCGGTAAGAAAAGTCTGCCATAGTTTTACCATACACTGCAACAAACATGAATGAGCACAGAAGTTAAGTGTCAGGGACGCTGGGCTTTATTCACACCCTTGGTCCCACGCACTTTTTAACAGGGAGCCGTGGCATGCAGTTGAGGCTGCGTCCCGTCCCTACATCCACTGGGAGGAAGGCTGGGCAACCACTGGACACACTCGGGACTGACTGTGTGGAGGGGCCTTAGTACAGGTGCTCACAAATCACCATCATGGCCCTTCTGGGATGGCTGATGCAAGCTTGGAAAATGAGCCTTTGAGCTGTCTGGCATGCTAAATACTCATAAGGGTGAATGGGAAAAAGGCAGATTGTACCACAGCCCATCCTTCTGTATTAACACCAGTATCCAAGTCACCTCCAAACTGACCCAGAGGGTGCTCTTATAGGCAGTTAACATATGGACAGTTTTGGCCATGAGTCCACTCTTGGGGCTAATGTACATAACAAGGTTAAAAAAGCCAGATCTAGTGTAGATATCTGAAGTGAACCTGATTTTTAGAGAATGGCTGCTCAGACTGTCCTTGAATTCAGGTCTCTTTGGGGTGTCTCAGACTGCAGAGCCAGGAATGGAGATACTAAAACTCATTGTTGGTTCCTGAGCACTGACAGAATATTTTGTCTCCCAGAGACTTACAGTTAAAGAAGGTGGGCAGTAGCTTACAGAACCCACTCAGCCAGTGCAAGGAACATGTAACTACTGCCGTTTTCAGCTCTCGGGACAACACTGCAAAAGCTGAAGTTGGGTCTAAGTTTAAAGAACAGTTTCAGCCTCTCTCCTGTAGCAGCAATTACCCTCTGCTGGGAAAGCTGTGCTGTAAATCTTCAGGGTCCCTTGACACTCTCAGTGACAGCAGACCTCCAACTGTTACCCACAAGACACTTCAAAGGCCATCTTGGATAAATATGTGAAAACTGTCCTAAACTCTTACAGTAACTGTAGACCCAGAGTGAATATCCCCTCCCCCATTCCCACCCATCAGGCTTCCATCTACTGTAATTGCTTCATCTCCTTGCTCCTCTGTATCTGTCATTGGGAATACTTTCCAACGCAACGTACCCACTCCCCCACACAGGCTTGAAAGAGGGTGAAAAAGAAAACACTGACAAATGTTTCCCCTGCAGATAATCATATCATCATTAGAGCCTTTAAACTACTCCAGTGTCTTCCATATTCAATTAATAAATGACCTTGGGCCCAGATCCTCACTTCATTAAATTAAAATAACATTCCTGTTATCAGTGGCAATCCTTTCGTTTAGCCCAGCTGTATATCTGGATTGCCTGGACTCAGAGGAAGTTTGCCACTGATTTGAGCAAAATGAGAACTTAAAATCTGGATCTTATTTACAAAAGATTTTACTCTCTTAAACAGTCCACTACTATCTACCAAGTAAGAGTAATATAAGCAGAAGGCTGAAAACACAGTTCTCTATAATAATGCAGCTTGGGTAGTCCGATTGAACAAAATAAAGTGCTGCAATCCTGGTTTGAGAGTGACTTACACCCCACTGTGAAAGGGCTGTGACTAGCAGGTGATGTGCAGGGCAAGGAGATGCTGTGACTCCAAGCAGCTGCCCAGGTGTGCTGAGAAAACTAATCCCGCTCTGGTTGTCCTTTCTCAGTTCACAACATGGTGAGCAAGTGGGAAACTATTGATTGCATTCTCCTGTCGCCTCTGGAAAAAATATGGGCGAGAGCAGATGCATGGGTGAGTCCAAGGAGCTTCAGTAAACAGAGAAAGTGACACACGGAAGGAGGACGTCGAGGCATGTGAATATGGAAAAAGATTAGGTAGATATACATAGAAATGTATAAACAAGTTAAAACCTTCCTCTGGTGCTTTTGGGCAAATTTAAAGAACATGGAGAAGGGGTGCTGAGCGCAGAGAAGCTGGGGGAGGTGTGGGAAGGGAGGAGTGTTGAGGAGAGATGGCAGTGGCGGGGCGCAGAATATTTAGTTTGTTTCAGGGCCCAGAACAGCTCTTGTAAGGCCCTGCATGTTTAGGTACATGGATACATGCATGTGTGTTCAGAAAAGATGTATAAAACATAAAGTTTTTTATTCCACATGTATCTTTTTCAGACTTCAAAGTCAGTGCTATGAAGCACCTGTGTCCTCCTTCCATAAATTTACCCAATAGTCTCTTTTAAATCAAATTTGACCCTTCTTTGCTCTTCTTCTCCTTGGCTGAAAGGCTACCAACTTCCCTGTCCCACCAGTCAGCCTCTGTCTGGAGCAGATATTGGTGATGAGGACGTAGATATTTTCTTTGAGTAACTTGTGTATTTACATAAAGTTCATGGGGCTTGTTCACCCCAAGGAGTAGCAACAAATGCCATGAAACATTTGCGTTATCATCAGGTTAAGGCCTGGCCTCTAGAGGCAGCTGTCTTAACATACTGTGTTTCTGCAAAGCTCAGGCAATACTAATTGGCAGATAGTTTAAGACCCTGACCCAGACCATGAGTTTTACAGGTGGAATTCTCCAAAGATGAGGTTATTCACAGAGATGGCAGAGGCCAGTGGGTGGGTGGTCTTACATGTCCACTGGCATGTTGCATTCAACCTGCCAGCAACACAAAGGAAACGTAGGAGTTCTCCTAAGAGACAAATGCAAAGCATACAATGATTTTATAGACACAGTTATTCTGTGRCGTCTTTGGGTCACCTAAGGGGAATTTCATCCTTAGTACTCACGCATCACCAGTGCCTAACACAAAGATGCTTTTCCTTCGCAACACTAAATGATGTAACCTTACTCACAAATGTAAAGCAAGGAGTATTGCTTAATATTTATAACATTATCTAGTGTGCACATACTATATTTTCCTTCCAAATGCTTTGTGCTTTTTTTGCCCTTTTTTTTAATCAATGTCAAGTGAATAGTGACATGATAAATATTCAGTGAGGGTATATAGCAACCTTGCTGTATCTGAGGTACATGATTCTGTCTAAATCATCTCATTCTTTTGTGCTTTTTCTTTTCCTTTTTTTTTTCCCCCGGGCAACTTGCTCCTAATATGAATTTAACTGAACTGAGTACTTGTCAAGTTTTTGCACCACTGTATGAAAGAATAATAGGCCATAACTATTCTATGATTCTATGATTCTATATTTATTTACTGCTTTTCTGCTACAATTACATATAACAGCTCTCCTTCTGCTACGGACTGAAGATGATCGTTGTTTTCTAACAGCATCACAGAAATCTTTTAACAAATCTTGCCTGGAGTCACTGTTCCTAAATAATAACATCTTTTCTTAGTTTAATTGTATTCTAAGCCAAGAAAAAGACTATGTTCATGTTATATAGACATTTGCAGTTGATCATCTCTCAAGGAATTAAACTTTTCTATTCCTCCCTAAAATATTTCACTCGTCTATAAAATGTTTCAGAAAAATGTTTCAGACATAAGTTAGTTTGCACTGTGGCAAGAGCTGGTTTTGTGTATGTTTGAGCAGCGAAAGAATGTTAAAATTATTCAGCTGGGTAATAAATAACATAAGAGCAGTTAGAAGACTATTGTTTGCAACATTCTGCTTACAAAAGATGTATATATCTTGGACTCAGAGCGGTCATCGTGACAGATTTAACCACCCAAACTCTTCCACCCATGCTTTAAAGAACACTTTGGTTTACATGCCCATGCAAGGTTTATGAAGAGTAATGACTTTCACTTACAGCCTTATGCAGGCTGGTCTGGCTGCAGAGAAAGAAAAGAAAGTTCTAGTGTAACTGATATCCTCATCAAGCACAGGAAGGAATGTAGGAGAGGGGCTAAGCCTTCTCTGTATGTGGACATGCCCAGGGCAAGCTCCCCCAGAGCTGTTCTGCTGCCAGCTCAAGGCCAGCAATGAATATCGGGCTCCTGGTGCTAGAGGTAGGCAGTGAAGGATCATCACTCCTACCTTGTCTGTACTCACTTGGAAGTCATTTTTGATTCCTATGTCAAAAAGAGCAGTCTCAATAACCTACCTGCACAGAGTACTTCTTCCAAGCCATTAGGGAAAAATATATCTAATATCTGCCAACAGAGGCTGCCAGTCTGCAGGGAAGAAATCTGTTTTTACTCTGGGTATACACATTCCTGGTCCTCAGTAATATCAGAAAGACTTTTAGGAAGAATGTTAGGATCAAAATAGCTTCTCATATGGAAAACAGTTAAGAAAGACTTTAACTTTTGGAGCTAGGGAAAGATAAGCTCATCACTAATAATTTTTGAATGGATATGTAGAGAAAAATGGAAGAAAACATAAGTGCTTTATTCAATTTCTCTCTTTATTTCTAGTGTTCTTGAACATTTCAGTAGCAGCCGAAAGAAGATCTACCTGAATCAGAATATTTATTATATCTTTTTTCTTATATATTGAATGTAGCTTTTCCTTCCTTTTTAGCTCAGTAAAACTTAATCTGATTCTAACCAAAGTAAATGGATGTTATGGATATTCAAAATACTGTACTACTGAAGTTGATGTGCTTCAATGGAAGTGAGATCAGACAATATAGAACATTTTTACAGATTTTTAAAGGTGTTTGGCATCGATATGACTTTGTCCAGAGATATAATACTGTGGGAGGAGCTTTATGGACTGATCTTAAAAAAATCCTTCCAATATAAAAGCAGGATCAGATCTCATACATTTTTCAAGGAAACGTCTTTTCTTAAAATCCCTCACAAAAAAAATAACTTATCCAATGCAAATATAAAGAAATGGAGTTTTCTAATGGTCATCACTTCCCTTAGTGATTCTTAAAAATGGTATTTTTTCCTGAGAAAACTGTAGTTAGTTGGTTTCTCAGTTCATATTAAAGTAAAAGTTGAGCAGTGACCATTTCCTGGTTTATAGATTTAGTGACTCCAAGTGACTGTCTGAAATTGATGTTTATTTTTTCAACAGATGGAACATCTTGATTTTGAGGCTTTAAATTTTTCTTTGACTAAAAGTTATATTAATGCACCATTAGGCTCCTGAAAGTTGCTAATTTAAGTGATCTCAACAAACTAGAGAGTTATAACTGTGACTCCACTGTTCATTGATGGGAAGAAAGTGAGTAGGAATCACTTTTTAGCCTTGAACAAATGAGGATGAAAATGTTGGTTAATAAGTGCACAATACCAAGCATGTACTGCTCTCCTGGTCACTTCTCCAAAGCAGAAGGCAGGGTTTGGTGGATTCCTGAATTTATGCAGTCTGTGTTGCTGCTGATCTCTGCAAATAGTCCACTCAAAGCTAGGTAAAAAACTGGTAGGAATTTCTGATAGGGGAACTTATTTATTCTTGTACCATATTCACTGACCAATTACTATTTTTTCCAATTATGAAAAAGTTGATTGAAAATTTGCCACAGAAATCTATAATTAGAAACCTGATAAGTTTTGGGTCATATATCTGGTCATTTAAATATCACAGTATACTTAATTTTACCATGTTAGACTTCAAACCTTTCTTCAACCAGAAGTAACATCAATTTAACTATACAGTCTTCAGTGTTGTTAATTCAAGTAACCACAGTAGCGAAAGAGTGGCCATGCCTGCGACTTGTTGGTGTTTCTCATTCCCTGCTGCATTGGTGGAGCCTGATCAGCTGTAATCAACTGTCTCTAGTATGTCCTTCCTCTCTCTCTCTCTTAGGGGTACCTTTTCCACCTGTAATGTTTTTTCTTAACTCTGGACCATGGTAGCTGTCTGTGAAGAGAGTATCCAAGCTATGTATTTTATAGTGCCTATCATTGCTCTACATTTGTTAACTGGCATCTTCATACTTTAGTTCAGTAACAGTTCACTGTAGCAAGAAATCTAGGAAAGGAGAGAGGCAGGGTGAAGAACTGAGACACTAGGAGCGTCAGGCAGGGAAATGAGCTAGCTGCATCCAAGCTAATCTTGGGCACCAAAATATAGGGGAGTGTGATGCAAAGCTATCCACGTGGGCAACATGTCACGTGAGGTTTTTTAACTTGGATGTCACGTCACATCTAAGAGATGTTGATAAATTCTCTCAGTGGTGCACTRCACCATATGGACTTACTGGTTCCAAACTTCAAGGATCTCTTTTTTCTTTCCATTTCATGGTGTATACTTAATTAGAGAGAGAAAACTTTAGAGAGAAAGAAGATAACAAGTTAATTTTATCCCTATACTATCCATGGGTAGTAATAGTCAAGTTTTAGCCAACTTGCAAGTTTTGGTTATCATCAGACTACACTTAATTTTTCCTCTCCATGATATTTACTCCCTAATGTAATTACAAAGTAATTGAAACTACCTTGGCTTTTGTCTTTCAGTCTTCTCTCAGAAGAAAAGAAGATATTCTCTGCACTTATTCTAATTCTGTTTTGTCTTTTTGACTTTGGATAGCCAGAGCTACATGGAATATTCCAGGTGATATTTTACTACCACTTTTTAACTGACATAATTCCAATTCTGTACTAAAAAAACCTTTACTAGGATCATGCATAACTATCACTTGCTTTCAACTCACAGTACAATCCTTATTGGTCTTTAAGGTCAGATTCATCACAGCTGAAATTAAGTTTGCAGACATGTAAATTAGGAGCACAATCATAATATTATCCTTAAATAAACAATGGTGGGACTGATTCAGATGAAAGGTGGGTAATTGTTCCTTATCTCTGAGCCTCAACTCAGACATTTCATGTCTGAAATTCAATGAACTGAATCTGAATTTACAATTCATCCATTTTTGAGTCAACAAGTTGAACTAGCACAGCTCCTGCATTTTGTGCCAAATTTGTTACCAAAAATATTCAATGAGATCAGTAATATCATTGCCAAGGATAACCACAGGAAAACTTTGTTAATAATTCTTTCAGTATGAACTATGGTTATATAGCCTTGAGAAGTTGCCTTAATTTTACTACAGTGCTTCTGTTAATACCAATCTTTTTGCTTGTAACTAACACTATAGAGCCATACTTGCACAACATTGTATTATGTGCTTCTGAAATTGTTTATTTAGAAGTTCTGTTTTCTCATAAAAAATATAAGGTTGCATTATACCTAAGATGAGAGTGTTAGCTTTTTTCAGGATCAGGCTACACTTTAGATATGCAAATGCATCCGTGACCCGTATCTTCTACTCATTTTAATTATATCATTACAATAATAGAAGGTGTGAACAAAAGTCCTCTACATGTCTTTAGAAAACTCAGCACATATCTAACTGTCTTTATAAGATGCGATCAACCTGATGGTTTTTGTTAATAATATTAACAATAATATTAAATAGTGATGATAACAGCAATCGCAATAACTCACAAGTAATAAGGATATACACATGATCTTTGTGTCAAGAGGAGTGTGAGGACAATTCAGTTGACATTTGCAAAGAATCTTGGATCAGTCCAGATTATATAATAGGAGTATTATTGTTTGACAGCCAATGTAGTTTGTAATTGTTGATGATTTTTAAGATATAAAAGAAAAGAATACTAATCTGCTTAAACTAGCATTAATCTTGCCAAAAGAGAGTAGTGTTTTAAATTAATAAATCTGTCTTTCATTAATACTGTATTAATTTAGAAAAAAAAAATGCTGGGGTTCTTTTATTTAAGAATGCCAGCTGCATAATTTAATGACAAAAAGTAGAATGAGAATTGAAATATGTTTGCTCACCACTACTATTAAGAAACAGAAGTGCCTTTTCACATTTCTCCAGTATATTTCTCCCTTTGAAGATTTTCCCTCACAGAATTCAGAGTACAGTTAACCTCTCACAGTCTATAACTGCACACTCGAATAAATCAAACTTAAGCCTAATTCATTTTTAACCCTACACTCAGCAACAGTAATGATTGAGTATTTGTGACAAAACTGCAGAAGGGAGCTCATACTTTAAGGGTCCAAACATTGCCCGTGTTGAACAAAATGGAAAGCTGAGGTGACCTGATCTGCCTCTGCCCATTAGGGCAGTCATTGTCTTTGATAGTCATTGTCTTCAAGAAAAATAATTGCTTCCCAAGAATGCTCAGCTAAATCATTTTATTAGTGTGAACTGGATTAAGGTTATAGGAAGGTCCCTCTTGCTTCTTACCCAATAATATCTGACCATGCATATCAAAGAGTGGAGGAGGCAAATTATTCATTATTTCACCAGCATAATGAAAGCATAAGGGAGGTTTAAAAGGACGCTATCTGCAGCAGGAAACTGTCAAAGAACGTGGGAACACAGCCCTCCTGCATTTTTGTTTCAGCTCCGTTGATCAGAAGATTGAAAGGCCTGCTCTACCTACAGGGGTCCTCTGTTCAGGCCCCACAGTGCAATTATAATCCGTCCTCACCTCCTTTAGAATGACAGGCCAAAAACAAAGCCCAGAGCTTTTGTACAGCTTAGCATTCCTAAGAAACACAAATCTTCATTTCTTTCTTTCTTTTTTTTTAACTCTTAAGAATTAATTAAAATTGCTCTTATATAATATCAAGGGATAAAACAGCTTAAAATTATCTAATACTTTTTAAGGGTGGAATTTTTTTTATAGAGCTCGTAGAAGGATCAGTTGCTAACTGCCACAAGGTAGAGCAGCTCTGCTTTTGTCTTCGTGCTGCCTGCAGGAAAAAGGAGTCCAGTTGGAAGTATTTTGCAGGAGGCTGTTTAATTTCATTTTTTTCTGCCACTATTCCTGTTGTTTAGTGACAGAAATTTGCAAGTAGTTAGATCCTCAATGGCTCTTGCAGTTATCTTGTTGTTGAATCTCTGCTTTTCAAAGGATTTCTGAACAATAGCCATGCACCTCCACAACTATGTATACTAGATGACTGTAAAAGCATCAAATGGTAGGAACTGTGATGGCCTAAGTATATTAAGAGATGCAGGATCTGTATGAAAAAGTAACATTTTTAGTAGCTTCCAACAGCAGACTATTTTGGAGGCAACAAACACATTTCTAATTTTAAAACAACAGCAGCAAACTATTAAACGTGCTAAACATACTAGCTGTTTTGTCTTCCTTCAGCTGGCCCACCACATCATTGTGGTTATCTGAGGAGTGCGGTAGATTGCATGGTTATGACAGCTTGGAAAACATTAAATATCCAGGCTGCTTTGCCTTACCCAGCGTAAACCAGCACCAAGCAGGCTAAAGTTAACTGTCAGGTTACATTGTAGAATGAGCACACAGAATGCATTTGGCAAGCAAATCTCACATCATGTGTGTGACCTTTAAAAGCATATATTTGCAGAAGGTTAGACAAGATTCCAGGCTGCTTGAAAGCTTCAGTGGGTAAGATCAATACAGGATGCCACAGTGTAGTCTAGCTATGCACGTGAAAGTCTGTTTTGAAAATGCAAAACCAGGTGATAATAAAAACGATGGTAATGGCATGAATTTGTCTCACTGTTCTCATCCTCTGATTTCTTATTTCCCATCTGGGACAACTTAGAATTACTTTTAAGCTGATTTGTTTTTTTTTTTTTATACCTTTAAAATGTGGTACGGCTACAATGTCAAATCTGGCTTCTAATACAAATGCATTCACAGGTCAGGCTATATCACAACTATTCTGATACTTACTGGTAAGTTACTCTTCTTGTATCACTTAACATTTTATTATTAATATTATTTAGTAATTGCTTTACAATTTTTTTTTTTTTTTAATTAGGAAAGAAATTCTCAAAGTGTGTTAAATTGACTGGTTAAAGACCCTTTGCAAGCATTTAGGAAGATAGCATTTTAGTGAAAGCAGGCTTAAAAAGGGAAATATTTTAATATCCCTTTCAAGGTTTATTTTGCTGTCAGGAAGGTGTAAGACAATGTAAATGAGAATCAGACCTCTCATTCACAAAGCCACTTCTTTTTGGTTTGTTATAGGTTGATTTCCTTTGTTTGAAAGGGACAAAGGCATGTTATTTTTTTCTTTTTCACATATGGTTTATCTCTTTGCCCTTTAAGTGACACCAGTTGGATCGTTCATGTAAGATACCCAGGAGCCTTAGGACAGAAGGGAACCAAGCAGTGAATAGCCAGTGGGGGAATATCAAAAGCCAAATGCCTGGTTTGTCATTCATTACCTATGCTATTACCTTCAGAAGTACTATGGCATGGGGAATCGACTTCTGGAGCAATAGATGTATTCAGGGACTTGGTGGAACATCTGTCCCTGATATATTTCTTCATCAGAACTTGAGAAATCATCTGAAGTGATTCTCTGCACTGGCCAGTGGAGTCACACCAGTGATGCATTTGTGGAAAAATGTTCAGAAATGTGGCTTTCTTCAAACATGTAGAAATCCTGTTCTTTGGGATGAGGCATTAGCTATCTCTTGCTATATTTTAGCAATAATATTTAGCAGGTAGAACCTTTTGTTTTCTTTTACTTTAAGTAATTCTGCAAGTTTGTATGTCAGAATGCATGTAGTGCTTGACTGACCTTCAATTAACTGGTGCAAACCTATCCCTCTCTGGCATTCAAAAAACCTCTCTGATAACCTATGATAATGTGCAGGACCTATCAGACTCCAAAGACTTGGCACGCCTTAACATTAAATGAAGGCTCAAATGAGATCAATTTATCTTGAGGAAGTATACAACTCACTGAGCTCCACCTTTCAAGTGAATGTGGAGGTCTACTTAGAAACCCAGGATTTTTATCTGAAGCTGGACTTCTTTAAAACTTGCGTATGATTCTGCAGAGCTTCAGGTCAAAGCTGGCTAAATGAGCCAATAACATGGTAACTGCAGATTTATTTCTACAGTTGTTAATGAAATAATTGTGAAAATTTCTAGCCATTTCCATTGCAGATTTCTATTCTACTACCTAACACCCATTTAGAGAGTCTAATTCACTACCAAAACCTACTTACAGATAGTGTTTACGAGGAAAAAAAAGCCTGTGGACGCTATTTGTTCCTGTTAGACCTATTAGAATTAACAATTATTTTGTAATGTTGTCACACATGGGTTTTTTTTTTTTTTTTGCTTTAATAGGAAATAGAATTAAAGACCTTGTAAGAAATTCTGACACACCTAAAGGAACTATGACAGATTTTTCAATTTGAGCAAATACACCACAGCCATAGTAAGCAGTCTTCATGGGTTTAGCCCTGTTGCCATCAAAATATTGCCTAAAGAAGAATATATAGTCCTAAAAGGTCAGTTTGAGTCAGTGTTTCCCATTTCTTTAATAATTTARTAGTGTTTTTCTACAATAATGTCCCTCAAGTCAAACGCTTACATTTTTCCAGGAAACGTTTACTTTTAAAATGAACAAAAGCATAGATATATGAAGTTATCTTACATTTTATTTCCCCTGTTTGTACAGTGTCATCTTTTAAGTATAGTTCCTGCAGAATGGCTTTTCAGTTACAAAACCTCTCACAGTTTTAACTTTAAAACAGAATGGTAATGTCATCCTTTCCCTGTAAACTGAGGGAATTACAAGAACAAAGCAATACCATTGACCCCGCAGCTGAAGGCTGAAAGCCAGAAGGGACAGCCATCCGTAATGCTCTAGAAGTACCTGTCTGTGCTTCCTAGTGCAAGGAAATTGCCTTGCACTGCATTTGAATAGAAATACATCATTCAGAGTTGGTGGACTATTAGTAAGAAAGTAGGTATTTGGGGACTAAACTGAGATGTTCCTGAATACTCGTTGTTCCCCAGCTGTTTCAGCTGTGAACTCCCCTCTCTTTTTTTTCTTAATTTTCTGAGTTCATATTAGAAAGTTCATTGGGTTTATGGTAGATTTCAGGAGCTGCATAAACCAAAAGCTGATTTGCTCCWTTATACCTCTGTGCCACCAAAAGACCAGACTGCGTGTGTGTCTGTGCGCACCCATGTTCTCAAAGGGAAGACTCAGTTTCTAAYAATATTTAGGTTGCTCAGGTCCATCCCAGCTCAGCCAAGTCAGCCAACTGTTCCAGCTACTGTGGCTACACCACCACCCCCCAGAAGGCCATAACTCTAATGGCCTCTAGGCATCCAGAATCTCTTCTGTCTCCCTAGTCYGAACTGTTCTTTGTACAGTAGCAACGATATATTCTTACTCTGACCTCTTCCATTGTCCCTAAAGATAGGAAAACTCAAGACACAGATCTGACACTCTGCACCTTTGCTTTTTCTGACAGGATCTGAGAAAGAGGTGAATAGATTTTCTCCTGTAAGAGCTCTGATGTTGGAATTAGCAAAAGGATTTTCTTTAATTTTTTTCCAAGCATGCCTTGCATTTGAGAAGTCTCACAGAAAGATTCAGAGACTCATGAAAATACCATCAGCCTGTGCAAATTGTTATAGCTCCAACCACAGCTAGCTATGGATAATGCCCATTTTATGCAAGCATTTCTGAGACATTAATGCCTCCAATTAATGCAAATGTTGCATTTCTTTCCATCCATATATGCTGGGGTAGGAGGGTCACATCTGTATTCTGAGCATTGTTTTTCACAACCTACTGGAAAGTAACTGACAGTCCGAATTTTTTCCTGTGCTTCAAAGCTTTGTTCTGAATGCAAAGATTTACTCAGACTGAATGCTTTTGATATCTGTTTGTCATCTTCGTTTCTTTTCATGCGGGAAAACTATGATTTGAAATTATTTCTTTACCCTTTTAAATATGACTGAAAATGAATTTTTATTTGTCCATTAGTTAAAAGTTATTCATCTGGACACGTTCCCATCACAAATCACTTTCAAGTGTGAATGCCTTAATAAAAGAAGTGAGCCAGAGGGTAATTAAATTAGGTGATGAACGTGTCTAAAAATGCACAAAGTAAACAAATAATAATATTTCCTAGATTTTCAGTTTATTTTATTTCAGCACTCTCTTTTGGGCTTCTACCTTACAGTTAGTTTTACTTCCACAAGGGAGACAATGCAAAAAATACAAGAAATGTGGACTATTCAAAAGTCTTTTTTGGCAAAACAACACAAGAAGGGACTACTGTCAGAGTTACAAAGTTTATTCTTGTGAGCCTAGAGCTAGTAGTTCCTGAGTTGAAATTCAGCTTTTTAGGCAAAAGCAGTGTCAGCTCATTTCAGCACCAAACATGCCAAGATATGTTGAGATAATTTCTTGAGGGTCATTCTGAAGATGAAAGTTTTCCATCAAACTTGCAAATGTTGACTAGCCATGGCCAGAAGATGCATTCTGGATGCATATGCACTGGCATACCCAAGGCCTGGCATACTTCATACACTACCAGCCAGTTCAAATAAGTTCTCATAATCCATATATGTACTTGAAAAGTGAAGTCACAGAGCGTGATGTGCTTATGCCATGTGTCCTGGAGCCTGTCAGCTGTGATGGAGACATATTCTTCAGCTTCTGTGTTGTGAAATGGATACCTTTATTGCTCTGAAAAGGTCCATGAGCTCTACAAAGACTAAAAATACCATGGTACTGTCGCTGTTATTTTGAAAAACGTGAGCTATTGGTTTGGAAGGGAGAAGCATCTTCTCCCCAGAATTCACCTTCCTTCTTTGGATCTTCTGCGGAAGGCAAAGAGGCTTCTGAAATCCTGCTTGGGTTGGTTGGGTTGAATGAGAAGTTCCTGATGGGTAATGTCAGTAAAAAATGTAAGTCAGCTGCAGCTAATGTTCAAGGGGGGAAACTGTTTATGCTGATGAGAAGTGTAAGCATGCTATCATACAGCATGTAATGCATGGTAACATTCTATATAGAGATTATGCTGAAGACTGATTCTAAGGCATACAAGACAATGAAGTTGCAAAATATTACTGCTTAGTGAGAACATCCTAAGCATTTCTGTTTAATTGCTACAGTCATGGAGTTAATATCAAGCAATTGCAGTCATGTAGTTCCTTTTAGTACCTTTTTCTGAAACATTTTCACAAAGGTAGTTTGTTGCTTAAAGAATCAGGAACTACATTAGGGCTTTTGCTTCAAATACATATTTTTAGATCAGACATGCTAGTACCTGCAGGGAACATCAACAGTTTTTATTAAGCTTTAGCAAGACTCTTCCCCTCTGGCAAGAGTTTCCCCTGCCTGTTGATGATTTTATGGACAGAGGAARCAACACATTTACTGGTTGTAGCCTGTCAGAGGAAGGACAGCTGTAGTAACAGCATGGTGAAATTTTGGAGACGGAGTGAAATAAAATTTCAGATCAAAAATTGAAATTTGGTACTAGTTTTTAAAGTGGAGCTCACTCAGCATGTTGAGAAGCAAAACAGCTGATTCACTGTTTCTTCACCCTTTTGAAGTTATGTTGATACTTTCCATGTAAAAGTTACTTAAAAGGATACCTCAAAGATATCTGTTTGAAATCATGCCCTGCTTTACTTTTGCCCACACCAACTGAGGCAAACATAAATGAAGACATCTGCTTTGTAGCATCAGATTTCTATTGCAGTGCCAGCAGTAGAAGCCAGGTTTCATGCCCATACTAACAGAAAATAAAACTGGAGAAGAGTTACAGCAGCACAAACCACCAGATCTCCTAACTCCTTTGTAGAGGTGAAGATGGACAGGGAAGATTTGTAGCAAGGGCCTTCAGGAAGCACTATAGGGTGTCTTGTTTAGATCCATGAGGTAAAATCCACTACTGTAACCTGTATGAAAGACATCACAAAGGTTACTGCACCCTTCCACTGCCACAGATATATCGTCTGTGCATACAGGAATGAATCAAATCCACTGTTTGAAAAATGCTTTTTATGCTTCTTTTTAAATAGGTAAACCTTATGAAAATATTTTCTTTAATACCAGCTTCTCTGAAAATATTCTACTTTAAAATGATAAAGAAGATACTTCCAGTGCATGAGTTCTCCCCACAGGCACTCTTCGGGCTATCAGAGGAACTCTGTAAACTCTAGGGTAATATCCATAACAACACATGGCTTGTTATATCGTGCAGCTTAATCAACCATAAAATGATTCCGATTTGAATATGTTCTATTTTAATTGGCAATTGTGTTGCTATCTGTGCTTACAAATAGAAGTCAGAATAGTCATGTTAACTTCTGTCATGCTGCTCTGCAGACTAATTTGAGCTATCTTAACAAAGGATTTTGATTATTCCAAAGTTAAAGGAATTGTTTAGGTGTGAATATAATATAAGACTGTGGATTTCTGGTTTTGATAGTAGAAGTAGTAGAGGAATAGGAATAAAATTAGGTGAAAGTGGAAAAACAAGAAAACATTTTAAATTTTGGTTGTTTTCATCTTCAGGTAAATTGGCAAATGCAATTGAAGGTATTATCTGACCTTATACCTGATTATTCTTTGAAAAGGAAGCTGGACTGGATGACCTTCTCAGGTCCCTTCCAATTTGAATTATCTCACCTTTAAAAATGCCAAAACCAAAAAAAGGCCACAAAAATTCCAGTTCTTTAGTCTGATTCTGCTTTCTGTTTGTTAACTCTGACATAGAAAGGAATTTCTCATTTTCATTATTATTAACATAACTGCACTATATGTCACATTTTTTATGATGTTATACTTGATACATTTAAGGAAAATACAATGCAATTTAAAATTCTTGATCTGTTACATTCATGTTCAAGATGTTTCTTACACTGGGGGAGAGGGTGAACTTCAGGAAAGACATGTATGGAAACTCTCTGTCTGTCCTCTACAGACTTTGCTTTTCCTTTCATCAAAGAGAAATTTCCTTCATTACAATGATGCAGGATCACCCAAACCACCAAACTACAAAGGAAAACACTTGACATTTGATACACCTGATTAAAAGTGTAAGACTTCTTTTGTACAATTAACCTCATTTTCCTACCCAACATTTCAGAGTGAATGCAAGAAAAATGTTAATGTAGACGGTGTGAAAATCATTCTGACTATTTACCAGGTGCTCCTTACTTTTCACTACTTTGTCACCAGCTGTTATATTGTCTTGATGGCTATGATACAAAAACAGAGATTAAAAAAAAAGAGAGGAGAAAAAGGAGCAATTACTCCCCCACATGCATTATTATAGTTTCATGGGTTATAACAGCAGTAATTGGAATCAAGTCAGCCATCTCCTGACTTGACATTGTTTGCTGTAAAGAATAAAGATACACTTTGTTGCATTCTAATTAGGGAAAGAAATCTTGGGCTATCTTTGTGAAAAGTGCTTTTTTAGGGCATGGAAGTCAGGTGCTTCTTGAACTCATCTTTGCCTTCGAACAAAAGCCTGGGAAGGTTGGAGCAGCCTGGCACCAGACTGCATAGGGGGAACATGGTGAGTCAGCCAACATTGCCATTTTGGCTCTAAACCAGCAAGGGTACAATAGTAGGGTGAACTTTAAACAGGTAGCAACACACAGAGTAGTAAAACAAAGGATCATTGCATTCAGGCAATACTTTCAAATAAGAACCTTTACAGAAAAATCATCTGGATTTACAGGATATCTTTCTTCTACATATTTAAACCAGGGTACAAAATTGAGAACTGGGATGTCACTGCCCCTTCAGCTTCCTCTGAGTATTTCAGAACTCCGTAGACCTGCTCCTTTTCTGCAGTGCAAAGTGAGGCCCTTGCTGTGTAAACCAAAGTAGCTCCACTCAATTTTTGGAACTCCACTGGTAAAACTATTTATTCACACTACCTATCCCTATTGTCTCTTCAGATTAGCTTCCATATAATCTGTTTTTACACCTCTTTAATTATAAAGAGGATCACTTTCAGAGCAAAATCTCACAATTCTTTCATGAAAAAAGGTATTGCATAAAAAGGTTTTTAGAGCTGGCAGATTATCCAACAATGAACAAATAAATGGCTTCAGTGGTGTAAGGATACAGTATCCTCRAAGTGCATCCTTGCAGGCATACATGTGCTCACACAGATCTCTTGCTTGCAGCTTCACAGATTCATGCTATCATCACAAAAAGTATTAGCAGAAAATGGATTTATTCCTAAGTACAATAAGACAGATTRCCCATTCAGGTACAAGTTATAGTTACTACACTTTGTGTACATATACTCATTTATGAGAGCTCAACATCCAATCCTCTTTCTTCAAAAACAAGTAGTGGAACTAGCTTTTCCAATTCTGAATAGTAATAATAATCAAAGTAACAATAAAAAGGCATACATCTTCATAATGAAATGAACAAAAATTTTCTTCTCCAGCAATGCCCATCTGGCTGAACTATTGCATGTCCAATAGCAATGTACCACAAATATGCTTACATGTCCACTAGTGTATATGTGTAGACACAGTGAAATCATAAATTCTTCCTAAGCTTGTCAAAAGGCTAAAAATCTGTTTCCACTGATGCAGCACCTGATGAAATCAGTCTAAATTGACTAAATTGTTTAAATCAGTCTGAAATTGACTATTGCATGAGACGGAAGCTTTGAGTCCCGAACACAGTCACCACGTGAAACACTCAGGTGATCTCTCTGTTGTTATGCAGACCCAGGTGACTGTAAGGTTCTTCCTATTAATAAGGTAGAGAAAAAGAGGCTGGATATGATAAACAGGACAAAACAGGGTTTTACAGTGGAGACCAGAGATATATATAGCATTCTCTCAGTTCCACACAACCACACACACATGCAAGGAAGCAGAAGACGCAGTGACTGCCCTTGCATAGTCATGTGGACTATTACATTTTTGGTTTCTCAGTGGTCACCATCCAGCTCCTGCAATCTATCCCTTAGAAGTGAGCAGTCAGTGAGTAGAAAGAACAGATAATGCAAGAAGAAAAGGGAACAATCATAGGGAGCGTAGTAGAAAGGGAGCAGACTAGCAGGCTGCACGCCAGAATCTCCATGTCACACTATACCCTGGGTAGTTCCAGATATCGTAAGAATTATGTATGCTCAAAAGCCACAGTTCAGTTCCCTCAGCTTTAGGTCATCGCATCCAGTCAACTATTAACAACAGCAGCAGTCATACCATAAATACATATGGCTCAGCCTTTGAACTAGTTACGTTTTCAGTTCTTGTTCCTATTGGAAGTCTCTTGGCAAAAGACCAGGAAGGGACCTTCTGATTTCCTAAATGTATTCACAGCCACAGCTTGTTTGGCCAGGTGCCAGGCTTTCCTTTATTTTTAATGCTTTCATGGTATTTGCCAGTGTACATTTTAGAGAGTAGTTATGTCCCCTCTGTGCCTTCTTACGGCTAAGTCTGTCAAGCCAAACTGTTCTAACATGAAGAATTCTCTCTTTTTATTRATTTTCTTAATAACACCTCACCACAAGCATAGATAATTCATACATTTTAGGAAGAAGCCTCCTTTTTACTGTAGCCACATCTGTTCTGTTCCAGCTGCTCCTGAGGTGCAATCTCTGACTTCATCATTAACAGCTTCATGAACTGGTGTGGTACTGGAGGGAGGTGGTGCTTCTGTCCTGTCCCTGATAAAACTTTATGTTTGCCTGTACTRAGAGGTAGCCAAGGAAACTGAATGATCTCAGGGTCATTTTTTTTGCCCATTCAGCTCTTTCATGAAGCCCTGCAGAAAGCTTTTCAGCAAAGGGTCCCTTGCCCATGAGGACAGCAGGGGTCTCTGCACGAGATTAATACTTTGTAATATCCTAAGCTGCTTGAGCTTTTCCTGACACTTTAGGGAAGTGGATGAGGTAGACCAGCTTGTTTCTTTTGCCCCCTATTACCATAATGATTTCACCAGCTGGTGAAAATGTCCTGGCTTGCTCCTTTCCCTATGTGATAGGGATGTGGCAACGTCCCAGAGTGCTCCTAACCTGCTGCTTCTCACCCTAACCTGAAGTATGTGTTTGTATCAAATTAACAAATAAGTTATCACAGAGACCCTGTGTTCCAGCCCTTTTTTCCACCTTGGCTATGTCACAACTAGTAATGTGATTCTGGGACTATAGATTCCTCACACATGGGAAAATAGGTCAGTGATTCACAGAATAATATTAATAGTCCTGAATCAAAATATGTGCCCATCTCTTGATGCAATTAAATTGTACCTTCTTGCTTCTGCACTGTCCTTTCCCTAAATCAGAATCARACAGACTGCTGTACACACTTCTTAAGCTAAGAATCCAAAATGTCTTTTATTTCTGCATCATTTTGCCTTCTAATTCACCCTAAGGTGTTCAGGAGGGTAACTATTTCTGATGACTGTGAAGAATTCAACACTTAAAGTATCTTCCTTTCCTATAATGTGCAATAAGAACGCAGTGATTTGAACCTTTTGCAAAATATAGACACGTTAAAAGACACATTGTCTGCAAATCTGGCATGCTAATTTCCCATGTGTGATTGGTTCAACGTGCAGATACTCAATGGTAAATAAAATGCAAGGTTTGTCGAAAAGAATTTCTGAGTAAGTTTATTAGGTTAAAAAGTGTTTTGTTTTGGTGTGCCACTGTTGTTGTTTTTTCTTGGTCCCACATGGAGAGCAAACATGGCCTGGAAGAGTGTTATGTCAAGTACCTCCCATCATGCATTGTCGCTGCTCAGTGAACTGAGGTCTAAAAAACGTAATTCCTCATTTTCATCTTGACTAGGATTCCCCTTTTCTTTGCTGTGAAGCTGCACTAATCCTTCATTCAACGCAACCCACACCCTCTGGTTCCACTCGGAGTTCTCCCTTTCTAACATCATTGTATTCTTTATCTGGGCCTTCTTCTTCCAATAGTACTCCTTGAAAGCTCTTTCACAGACAAGAAAGGACCAGCTCCATAATGGCCAAGTTGGCCCTTTTCTTTTCTCTCTCCTTTTTTTAAGCTTCCGACTGAGCTTTGCTATTTAATCTTCTTGAGGCGTTCAAGATGTCACTTGCCTCTGATGACTATAGACAAAAGAGAAATCCATCCAACTTGAATGCAGTGTATACTTGAATACATTGGGTTGCTTTGAAGAGAGTTTCTTGAAGTCTCTGTGTTTCATTGGCTGTCCTGGTGGCCTCCGTGCAGGTCTTTATGTGAAATCATATGCCCTTTCACAGATCACGTTTCCTGGAATGTTACCTGAATTTGTACAGCCCTAAATATTAGCAGGTGAGATATTAATCAAAAGATATTGTTTCATTCCAGTATTTTTAATAAGCTAATGAGAATTCCCTCCTCACCACAAGTGTATATGAACACTTGATGMTTTGTGGATGCTTTGACTGCTTGGTTTGCACATATTTTACAGGTAGCTATGTCGTGTTCCCCCTTCTTACTGCTGTGAGCTGAAAAAAGGGAGAATACGCATAGGACAGGGTGCAGCATCCCTTCACTCCAGCCCCTCCATTCCCTGTTTGACCACTAAAAAGTTAATATTTGCCTCTCTATAATGCATTGCTTCAAGATTAATTTTACACTTCTTGTATTTTAGAAAACCTGAAACATTAATACAAAGTACTTCAATAACTGTTATGGACAGTATAGGTAAAATGCATTTATTTATACTCATAAATGCTCTACATTATACGTATTCTTTAAAGGACCCTGATTTTCCTGAAGTACTGAATGCCCCAAGACACGTAACTCTTTAGCTACTGGTTACCTATGAATATTTATAGGGACTGACAAGCAGACTGATGGTGTGGAGGATGTCGGATGAACAGGTATTTGTCCATATAGGTTATTAGTTTGTATAGATTATCTGTTATGAGCCTGTATAAATTCAGTTTTGTGAGCTTATTTTTATGTTTCATATATAGATAAAATTCTATATAAAATTGATAACGYTCATTGCAATGTGAATGTAAGTGCTAGCACTTTTATTAAATGGAAATGTAGAATCGGAATTTCTGCATTAAAATATGAATCTACCAATTCCTAGCATTGGTCAGGAGAAGAAAACACGCAGTCTTTGTAGAGATATATACAACTTTTCATTTCCCATATCAATCATGAGAACAAGTTGAAGTTCAGATAATGGCCAGTTCAATTTACCCTAATTGTTAAGGACTTAGCCTGACTGTTTGCATTACAGACTGTGGCCACTGGGTTCTCAGTAGGGGTTTGCGGCCTACTCCATCCCGTAACAAACCCATGTTCATGCGTCGATTCAGATCCATCACCCTGAGATAAACTGTGAATATTGCCCTTTGTCCTGTGCTGCATTCTTTCATGCATTGTGTAGGGACTATTTAAGGATTTAAAGGCTCATTTGCACAATTCTTTTGTCAGCAGCCTCGGTGCAGAATGGAAAAGTGATGGCTTCTCTGTCTGGGTTATGCCCTGAAGCTCTTGTGAGAGAAATCTACATACATAAGTTTTTCTTACACATGCAGAATGTCAACACTAAAAAAAAAAAAATGACCTGTCTGTTTCTGTAGCTTAAAAGGTTATGGGTTAATATATGATGTGATTTGTTTTCCTCTTTTGTGGTATTTAAAAAAAAATCAACACTTGAAAACAAACAGTAGAGGAATACAGAAACACTGGGTATTTAAAAATTCAGCTGATTAGGGTCGCTGGAATTTGCAAAATAAATCTCCTTTGCTGAAGGAGATTGATAACATTAATAATTTAGATGCCCTCAATTGCTCAGGAAATGTCTGAGAAGATAATATTTCAAAGGTCCATCTCACCTGCCTATTATGCATGTCTGTTTTGTTTATTTAAACAAAAAAAAAATCCTTGGAATGACAGTAGGTTTTTTTTATATATATATATAAAAATACATAGACATATATTTATTTATTTTGGAAAAAGATCTTATTATTCTTCCCCTCAAAGCAAAGCTGGCTGGAAGGTTGCAAAAAAGATTAAAATTCGGTAAAATCAGCTCTTTGCACTAGAGCTGAGAACTCARAAGGCTGCGCTGACTCCCTCTGAACGATTTACCTGCCTCATTTACTGTATTAATACTTTTTATTTGACATAGATGGATGTCTCATTATGTTAATGAAATTTACAGTCATTTCTCACAAATAAGCATCGAGGATTTGAAATCAGATAGCAAAGTGATATTTTAGCAAATTCAAGCTGCTTATCTAGTACACCTGAATTGCAGAGGAATGGCATTGCCTTTTTCTGTACAACATTTTTCATTAAAGTTTATGGCTTAGAGTGCTTAGGAATAGGCTGCACTTTTTTTTCAATGTTTTCAAAATAAATTGTTTTGTAATGTGTCTCATAGCATTTGGTATGAATAAAATGTGTGAGGCAAGTAACTCATGCAGTTGGTAAAAAACCTTGAAACATGCAAGATTTTGGCCTTCAGAATAAATCTGGCTGATATTTTCAGATCATTATAACTTTAACAATATGGTTATAAAAAATGAATACTCTATAGACTGTATTATTTATCTACCTGTTTTCCACCTACAAGTTATTATCATTAGACTGAATACTGAAATCTGTCCAGACTAGTTTTAATCAGACTTCATCTGATTTTAATCAAACCCCAGCAATATAGAGTTTTTTTGTTGTTTAAAAATATTCTGTTGTGGTATTCCAGTTTTTATATCAGTCATCCATCCCCTCTGCTCTTCAAATATTATGAGTTTTTTATCACCCAAATGTCCACTTTTCCCAGAGTTATTAAACTGTTTTCTTACACAGCTATATGTGTGGTCAAAATCTGTACAGCTCCATATTCATCAAAATTCTCCTTAAAGCTTATCTTTGTCGTGGTCCAGGTACCATCTAGTAACAAATGGTGGTAAGTGATATGTTCCAAATGATGTTATTATTGGTAACAATTGGTTTAATCAACCTACAGCTCAGGCATATAGCCAGTGTACCCCTTGCTAAAGCCTCTGATTATTTTGGTGACCATCTCTTTCCGCTGTCTCTTTGCCTACCTGCATGTTTTTGGTCCATGTTTCACCTTGTGTTGTACACCCCAGGTTGTGTGGCATAAGGGCAATTACCAGCTCTGTAGGGTCCCAATGACCGTGAAGCCTTGTCATGGAAAAGATGTGTAACTTCCTCAACAATAGTTGAACAACCAGTCTTAAATCCACTTCCAGTGAAACATCTGCCTGCTTGATCTTAACATAGAGATTTTTTTTTTTTCTTTTGAACCAGTAAAGACAAGAATTTAAATGCTTTGAAAAATAAGAGTGAATAATTTGTAAAAAAAAATTTATATGGAACATACTAAAACTGCATTTACAATATAGATTTTTTTCCTTCTATTTGCTAAGCTTTAAGTAGGACATTAAGAAATTAAAGAAGATAGAGAAATCTTAGACTGGATACTTCTGATTGATAGGGTTGCGGACCCTTAGAAGTTATGTAGATCATAGTCTCTGCATACCTGAAGATTTGTCTGTCATCCTTACCCATAATGTCAACCTTTGGTCCTCCCCTCTAGGGAATTCCATGAAATTTTATGCTATGATACATGTCTCGTTTAAACATTTGTATTACTCTGTCTTGTTTATTACATTCCTTAGCCTGAAGATATGCAAAATTATGTGAATCCCAATGTAATGTGTTCTCTCTGACAGACTGATGTCACTGACATGAGATAGCCTTTGAACGCTGGCTCATGGCCCTGGCTGTGAGAAATGGCTATATCAGACAGGATTCTAAATATTGCCACAATTTTGAAATAATGGGGGCTGACCTCTGTCTTGACCGCGCTAGCTCAGTTAAATGCAAATGACCATTTGAAAATCTTTGTATCCAATGTGTATCAATAGTACGTACAACACATAAAAGATTCTGGTGTCCAGGATAGTGATTAACATTTATTCCTAATTGCAACAATAGAGTATAACCATGTGTAAGGGTCCAGGTGAAGGCCCGGACCAGATCACTGAGCACCAGGGAATTTAGCTGGTTGTATTGGTTCCAATCATAGGATGAAAATACAGCCCATAGTCTTCCTGAGTCATAGACATAAAAAGAGTTGCACCTCCACATGTGCTCTGCCATTCTCTGACACCTTTAAACAGGGAAGTTTTGATTCCAGAAACCTGCAGGAACCATTTGTGCAGGAAGTCTCAACAGTCCAAAAATTCAGGTTTGTAGAGCCAGCTTGTTCCAGGCCACATGAAGGACCATCTCACCCATTTCTTCACTTTGCTGAAGGCCCACCATTGTCTAAAACAGTGAATGAAAAACTGGGTGACAGACAGAAAGTGACTGTTGAACAGTCTGCCAAAAAAAGAAAGGGTTAGAAAAAATTTCAAGAAAGCATCCAATGAAAACTGAGGGAGGGCAAATACATCTAGTACCAGATCTCCCTGACAGTTATTTGCCTAAAGCGTTCCAAAAAATCTCAGACCAATAACATTTTTAGACTTTTCCCAAGTAAGTTTGGAGTTTTACACCAGTAAAAGACCTGTATTTTGAACTTCTAATACTTAGTAATATCTATCTGTTTTTCTCCCACATTCAAATACATAGGAAATATACAGGAAAAAAGCTCTTAACACTTCTCATGGTTTTTTCAGTATCTTTCGTAATGTTATCTATGAGTTTCTGTAGGTTATGAATTCACACAAGGGAGCCAAGCCACAGTGGAAGAGTTATAGGTTTTGATTTGAATGTGAGGAGATCCATTGTCATTTTATTAACTTCTTGCAAAACCAACTCCTATAATCATGAACTTCTTCCAAATTTGCAGGTGTTTTGCTGTCTTAAGGGGAACAAGAGTGTCACAGTAGGTGTAAGTCATGGAGGGGAAGGCTGTCTCTCATTAACTAGGTGGATGACTTTGGCTTTTGAATGGCTCTATTTAACAAAGCAGTGACCTTGGGCTGGATTTTATTCATCGAAGTGCAGAAAGAGAAATAGTGGACATGACAACCTGTGAGTTGCTTGGCCACCTGGAGCTTCCCCACTGCATGTGGCTGAATCCCTGAGCCACTGTGCCCAGACCAGCACTTTCAATCTGCTGGGGAGGGGCTTATAAAATTTTGACTTTTTGCCTACGTAGGTTTTCAATCCAAGAGGGTCCCAAGTTGTTGATCAAGGCAGCAATCTGCAGTGCCTTTGGAATTAGCCTATTTTATAGACAGAGTGATATTTTTTCCCGAGATCTACCATCCTTTCCCTTGTCTAGCCTTCGTTCAGCATCAGCTAGCTATTGTTAATATAGGAGCTGATTTAAATTAGGTTTTAGAAAGACAAGTGATGGTTCTGTGCATGAATGACATGAACACATATATGTAATGTATAGTATATATAAGCAGTTATATGACAATCCAAATCAATTTAAACAGATTCAGACCAAGTAAAGTCATAATAATACATTCCAGTATGTTACTGTTCATTATATTAATATTAATGGTGATTATGATGAACACCTTTTTTTTCATCTGAAGTCAGACTTCCAAATTCGTATCTAATTTTAACCCATGGTACTTAACAGCATTTTCCTCAATCTTTTATGGCAAGCTGAATATCAACTACAGTGATGACACTTTTCTATCACCTTGATTATTTGTTTAACTATTAAGATTCAAGGTCATAAATTTTATTCAAGTTACATTGGAATTATCCTTAAGTGTCAAGTTCTTTGAAGGCAAGAATATCCACATGAATATCCATATTGGAATGCCAGGCTTCATATGTGGATAGTTAGAATGGCTTTTTTCTGACCACAATTTGCTAAAAAGWATGATTTATTTTAATCTCAGTCCAGGCAACCAGAGATGAATAAAGTACAATGCAATTTCAAATCAAACAGTTGAATATTTGATTTCACGTGAGTGAAAACACAACTATGTTATCTCTCTCTGCTAAAAAACATGGGGTTGATACCATCAGTCATTGTGTTATTGAACATTTCAATATTCACCATAAATATGAAAAATTTTGGTTGAGAAGTTTGTAGAAGTTGTCTCATAAATTTCCTGGGACTTCTAGTTTAAGTGCCATGCTCCTCATGAGCACAACAGTAATACTATTGTCTAAAAGGGCTAAAGGCCTTCCAAAGTCAATGACAGCACTATAAGTAAGTCAATAACTAGGAGGTTATGTTGAATTACATAAACTGGTGATCACAATTAAWGGAGTAATAGTTTGGAAATGCTGAAAGCAGAAACAAAAGGTTTTTTTCTTATTTCTGCTATGGTGCCTTGATATTGAATGAATATATATTGCTTTTTTTGCACACGTGAAAGAACTGTCTGATTTAAGTCAGATTTTGATATAGGGAAATTGTTGAGTGTTTCTTAATTCTAAATATTAAATATTTTCACAAAATATATCGGAAAATTTTTCATTTTGTTGCAATTTTTTTCTTCGAAGAAGTTTATGTCATACATTATTATTCTAAGAAAGTCATTAATGGTTTTAAATTGAAAGCCTTTTCTTTTACATGCAGCGTTAGAACTTTTGGGAATAATGTCTTCTGCATTTTACTATGATGTCAAAAATTTCCTTTAGGAACAAGATAGACACAGTCTGTCCTGCATTGCATCTTGAAGTCAACAGAAGCTGCTCTCCCACAGCAGAGAAAATAAAATTAGCCCACTAACTATTAAGAAAATGCCAACATCACATGACACAAAATGAATTCAGTGATTTATAGGGATGGATAATTTTCTTTCTAGGTTATGTGCAGACCTAGCAGTCACCCGAAAATCTCAAGGGGA
The DNA here is from genome assembly GCA_035582835.1 of Phoebastria nigripes. NCBI lineage: Eukaryota > Metazoa > Chordata > Aves > Procellariiformes > Diomedeidae > Phoebastria > Phoebastria nigripes. Next base: position 750,448 of record JAYKAV010002840.1, on the reverse strand, counting down.
GTAGGACACAATAATTCAACGGTAAGACAGCAGCTGGCGACAGGAAAGAGATTTGAAAGAGGAATGAAAATTAGAAGTGAAATACAAAAACTGAAGAATTACAAGCTCACAGAGCAAGTAATGCTACAGTCCAACACCTAGAAAGATGCATTTGGGAAACACTGGTGAGAAACCAGCATCCTATAGGAGAGTTTTGGCAGCCATAGAAGGGAGGTAGATACAGTCAGACAAGGAGCTGATTGTAGGCCCTGGAATGGATGTTTCCAGCTTTGGGAGGAATCTAGTTCAGTCTTCATCTGTGTAGGTTGAGAACAAATTGCTTGGAAGTTTTAAAGAAAGCCACAGACTAATGCCTCCAAATACACTAGAGATACCGAGATTTAGCCCAACAAGTCAGGGATCAAGTAGTGACTAGTAATATGATAAAAAGCTCTGAACCTAGTGCTAAATCTGGAACTATACTACCATACCAGGAGTTGTCAAGGAATAACATCTGACCCTCAAAGATTATTAAGACTGGCTCATTCGCTCCATTTCCATACTATTAAACTTGTTTCCAATTCATGGTGACCATATTCAAACTGCCTATAAGAAATGGTGCCTAGAATATGCCAGCTCCTGAACTGTGCCTAGGAGTGGTTTGGGAGAGTGCTAGCTGTCTGACCAAAACAATGTCCATGCTAACAATATAATGACATCGGTGACTGAATTCCAGTAGCTGGGCTCTGGTGCATTTAACTACACTAGTATGGCCGTAGCCTGAGAAAAATTTTCCAGAGTGCAAAACAGATGGTCAGGTGGAGGAGAATAAAGTCTATGAATTCATTACAACGCTATCATATTGCTGATGAGAGCAGGGATCCAAGCAATGAACTGACAAAATGTAATACAAATAGCAGCAAAGACAGCAAAATAAATCAAACATCGTGAGGTTATCTTTCTATTTTCCCCTGATTACCTTAGGCAGCTCCCCATTGTGCACGTTGTCTTTTATGATCTCCAGTCACAAGTGCTTAACTGCAGAGAGACTCTAGGACCATGTCTGAACAGCAAACTATGCCGTGTGCTCCTGTGCACCCCTCCTACTGTYGTCCGAAATGATCACCTGTTATTGATCCCTGTCCCTCACACAAAGTGCTCAGAGCACCTTCTCAAAAAGTTYATGTACACTGCCTAGGGATTCACGTTGCTGACAGGCATTTGGATGTTTTAGAGCAAGAGAGTGTTTAGCCATGTGAATGCTGGCCATGCCATGCCAGTAGGCCATTCTAGCGTACGACCATGCCTGGGTTATTTTATTTTCCAGCATACACATAGTCTCGGTGTCAGATTCAAGGCTGTGAATTCCCAGGGCTGCGAATTTTAGTGAATCCCTTTACATTTCTTGCCCTAACTGTCTAATCCCATTGACTTTGATAGAAGTTATGTGCTTAGACACTTCCACAAAGGGTTCTTAGTGGAATTTTTTAGATGTTTATCTATAAACATATACGGTTTCAAAAACAAGGCCTGTAAACTGTAAATCTTTGGTCTATAGCTGTGGTTTAACTTGTCTTCAAAACTATAGTGTTGGTGACACTGCAGAAATAATGTCAGAATAAAACAGAGAATTCCATTTATTATCCATGTTAGTTTACTACAGCATTTTCATACAGTAATGTCTTTAGTGTAAAAGAAGTTAACTAGAGGGATTAGTATGCATAAATATGTATTTTGAGGGCATTATTTAATTTGTTTTATTTTTTTCCTGTTACCTCTTCCTCCTTGCCCTTTCACATTTTGTTTTATTTTTATTTTTACTTTGGCACTTTTAAATGATAATATAACAACATTTGTATTTAATAATTTACATAATATAATTGTAACAAACTTTAAAATAAATGAAAGCTTGCAGATTATAAAAATGCAGAGTTCAGCAATACTTAAGTATACACAGAAAAGAATGACGCTGATAAGGCAGTCTGCCTTGCTAACAAGTGTAGTAAAATCTAGTTCCTTAAGCCACAAAACAAAGCTAATTAAGACAGAAGAATTTAAACACAAATTGAAAGTGATCTTTTTTTTTTCCCCAGCTGTAAAGAGTTTTTCTCTAAAAGTGGCATATATAATACAGTGTATCTTGGATTTATTCCAAGAGGAATTGTGAGCCAGTGCAGAAGGCCACACTGGGATTAACAAATACATAAAAGCATTTGCACCGGGAGTACAGCTGGAAATAAACAGTGTAAGATGGCCTAACGCTTAGTTTATGTTTACAGGAGAAAGAGAAATATACTCGAGTTTGAAATGGAAGATGTCTGACTGTTCTGTTTGAGGTTGCAAGAATTTGGGAGGGAATTGAAGAAATTATTCTTCCTCCTCAGAGCAAAAGACTCTGCTGTGAGCATGATTAAGTTCTGCAGCCTTGATTAATTTCAAACTTTCCTATGGCATGAAAAGAGTATTTCTTACCCAGAGAAATGATGTTCTATGGCTCTTTCTTTGCAATACTATCATCTTATCTTCCCTTTCCTCCTTGCCTAAGTCTTCACACTTAGTATTCTTTTAGTCATCTCCTGCCATTGACACCCATACTCCTGTGCCTGTTCAGTCCTCTGTTACTCTTCCTTTTATTTTTCCTGAGCCACCCTATACTTCTCTCCTCCCTACACCCCACTGTGTGCCCCCCCTCTGTTCCTGGATGCCATATTCTCTAGGAATGTTCCTCCCATCAAGTCTTTTTCTAGACAGTCCCTTTCTCTCTKCCTGGGCATCCCTTATTTTACTGCCTTTGTTCACATGTCTGCTCCTTATTCACTCTCAGCTCTTCCCCTCATAGTCACCTACTCTCTACCAGTGCATCTTCCTGTAGTTTAGGCATAGCATTTTCCTAAGGAAATCTTGGAATTAGTAAGTCTAACTTTTCCTGGAAACACTGCAAAACAGTGAATCTTCTTGTCAAAGTAACACTGAACTCCAAAGCTCCACGAGGTAGAGGAAAATCAAAGCCCTTTGCCTTCCAGTGAAGAAACGTGTGGATAAAATTCAGCATTTGGACCCAATTTGTTGGCTTTCAACCATTCCTGTGCTAATTTATATTGATGTAGCCAGAATGTTTGAAGAATGAATGCCTTGGGTAATTTCAGTAGAGATTACTGTAAATTGTCAGTGCTATAGTTATTCTGGGGACAGACAGAAGTTGTGGCTAGCTTGGCATCACTTTGCATTACCACAGAAGTGAATTTTAAAATGAACAAAGGGGGTCAGCACAGCCACGGATAATTGACTGTTGTACAATAGAAGGATAAATAATGCTTAAGAAGAGCGCATTCATTGGGCAGGATGCTCAGTAAGACAAAAAGTCTTCAGCCTTAATTCTGTAACTTGCTAAAAGAGTTAGCAAAGACACAAAGTGACCTGAACTTTAGAGACATTTGCCTTCCTTCCTGAAACAGTAGTGCTTCCTCTTGCAGTCACAGATTTACAGGGGAAAGGAAGGTGGAACTTTTACTCTTAGCCACTTTTTTAAACTGTACGATAAAGAAAGCAATAGGTGGAGAACCGTCATTCTGCTGTACCATTGGAGCATAACTCAAAATAATAAAAAGTTAAGAGTTGAGTTTTGACTTCTCATGCTTATTCCATGGTTGTATGGCTATAGCCTTCAATATCATCAGCTTTTGTCATTGCAAACTTAGCTAGTTCAAAATCTGCAACTTATATATTTATCCCATTCCTCATCTTTCAATCATACAGGCCAACCATTTATGGCAGTCATGTCAATAAAATTATTTGTGGAGAAAATAAAGTTCTCCATCATCAACTTGACCCCTAATCATTCTCCTCTCAAAGTTAATAGAGATTCCTTTATTCATTGTCCCAAAAAATCACTGAGAGAGGCCTAATATGCAATATGAAGTGTTTAAATGATAGTAGTTAGGGCATCCGTGAAACATGGATGGCATGGTAAAAAGGGTAGTCTTGGAAGAAACCTTAAATGACAATAAACATTTGAACTTATATTCTATTTATTTAATGTTCTGTCCAGCCAGATACCACTATTATGTGTTTTTGACAAGCAAATTCAAGAGAAAGATGAATATTATTGACAGGAATTATGTTTTTAAAGATGTAATCTCAGATATAGCTGTAAAATGTGTGCCATCAGTCAGTGCCTATTTGCTTCTCCTGTCTCACTATTTGTGATTTTAAAAGGAAAATTACTGCATGTTTTCTAAAAATATATCCACAACCTTGCCTTTTCCTGATAATTCACATGGAATGTGCAGTTCAAGCAACAAAGAGGAGCTGCCTGAGATATTTTATAATCATAAAATATTACAGCTGTTTGAAAGATATTTTTTAACTCCTGTCCTCTTTAAAGACCTTATGAGGATTTTTTCTGACTTTCACAACATATTATTTCAAGTCACCTTTTGAAAACAGAAAAGCTATGGTTTTCTTGGAAATACACAGGCTAGCAAAAAAATACTGGACTGCATTCATAAATAGTATGTAGGACAGGACTAACCCTCGGGGCCAGTTCACAGTGAGCGTGTGCTGCCCTGGAACCAGACAGCAGTAGCAGCAGAACAGAGGTCTTGTCAGAGCACCAGAGTAAATCCCCRGAGTAGTCTGGCTGCGGCTGACTTGAATTTGTTGATTTACATTCTCTGAGACAATGTGTGGTTTCTTCTAATAATTACATGACCAGTTTTCTTAATTATTCATCGTCTTTAACATATGCCATTATGAGCCATTTCTAAATGAGTCTTAAACATAAACATAATACTTTGTTTATTTTCTTCTTTCATATGTGATCCAAAAATAGACACTTGAAAGCACCCACAACTTCCCATGTTTTAAAGGCAATTTCTTTCCAAATTGATTAAATTACTTCCATGAAAAAAGACCCAAGATAAAAAAAAAWGTGGAAAAATACCACTCCAGATTAGCATTTGTGTACACCTTGGGGAGCTGCCATGGGAAATGTTTACATAATTTACTTGAGTCCCAGCTGAATGAGCTGAGGAGAAACACCCTTAGCAATGAACATCATCATCTTGTTAGACTGTGCCTGAAGTCTGGAAATACTTGTAAAAATCAGTGTAAAAGGTATAGGGCTAAATTCATCCTTGGCATAGGTTTAAGAATGTTAAATAAATGGACTCAGCAGAGAAAAATAAACTATGGATCTGATACAAATTGTCTTCAACTTTTCTGCTAGCAGACTGTAGGTAGCATAAAACCACATCCCTTATCCTTAGTCACATGATAAAATAACATTATATCAAGAATAATTAGCCAGTTAAGGACTGAAGTACCCTGTTTGAATAGTATAAGCAATCATTCCATTGATTAAAAAGCAGAATATTTAAGACTTCTAAAATAAATTCTTGTTTAGCAAAATACCATAGGGAAAAAAAGATAATAAAACTCGGAAAAAAAGATTAGATATAGACATGAAAAATTCGATCACCTGCACTTATACTAGTTTTCAAATATTTCTATCCTGAAGGAATGAGCAGTATGTTTGAGAACCATAAGCAATCTAACAGCTACCTGTTTCTCTTAGGTAAACACTTGCATCAGTGTAAAGAGTTTTGTCCATACAGGTGTAAGCCAAAAAAATGTTAACATACTAGGATGATCTTTGCTATGACAACTTCTGTCTCCAATACAGAAACGTCAACAGGTTAGTGATAGTCAATATTGTTCTTGTTTTTGATATTGCCTTTTATTTTGTGAGAACTGCTGAGTAAGTAAAACTGACGCTGAGAGAAAGGTTGCCAAACCAAGTCAATGCGGTTCTCCTCGGTCTGTATGCAGAACAATCAGCAAGTTCTTTCTAGCTGGCCACTTCATACCAACATGACTGCAGACTAGCCATAGTACAGGTGTCTCTTACACTCTGAGGACATGGAAGTACAATAAGGGATGTGCTTAGGTGACATAAGGAGAAATGGAAGTATCATGGGTGCACTGGAGAACATTAAGTTTAACTTATCCAACATTAGGACTTTTTCAAGTCTGGAGGACACCTCAGGAGTAAGCCAATGGTACATCTCTTATAAACTCTATGTAGTTGGCAGATTTTAATGGACACTTAAAAAAATCATTCATGTCTTGGTGAAAAAGATAAATATGGAAGCGGGACTGCATACTGAGGTGTGAACACTTATGCTTAGTCAGAAGATGGCAATCTTAATCTCCTATTGTTTCACCAGTGACCAGTTAGGAATCTGCTAGACAAAAAGATGATTCAGTAGTGCCATGTATTTTTTGAGAATTCCCTTCCCACACTATCTGTCAACAAGACACATGAGTCATAGCACCTACTGCTCTCCTGGGCGTTCCCAGCTGTGTTGGGCTCAGTGATGGGACGCTCATCTCTGTTCCTACTCACCGTGTCCCGCTTCTATATCAATAAGAACAGATTGTTCTCCATCATGCTGCAAGCCACTGAACACCAACTCAGTTGTTCTAGTGCAGGGTTTCACATCTTCTTCAAGGCCCAAGACATGCCAGCAAGCCACTATCCCACATGCTGGATCCACTAAACTCAGTACACTTCTATTCCATCCCTGTAGCTTGGCAAACCCCCATGATGCCTGGTCCCGTGAGATCTTCCAGCCTTGACTGACAGTCCTGACTAGGTTGTCTTTTCCTGAGCAGTTCTCAAGTCCCAGCGAAAAACACGAACTTGCCTGTCTGATGGCAAACGGAAACCTCTCTCTGTTGATCAACAACACAGCATCAATTCCCTTCTGTGACTGTTACCTCTTCAGAGCATTTTGGTCAACTTTGTTCTGGAGAAAGTTACTTTATACAGTTCACCTCCTTGTGTTTTACAAGTATGGCACTTTTAATTTTGTAGTAAATGGCCTGAAACTGAACTACCAATAGAAAGATTAATATTTTACTGCTGAGTAGTATGGCTGCAAGTGATAAAGTTAAGTTAAAACTTATTCTGCTGCTGTTAGTCTCTGCTGTTTGACCTTTTTCTTCCGTTGTGCAAGTGTCTCTGTTCATGCTTGCCTTCTCCTGTCTTTTTGTTGCTTTATGTTCTTCCCAAAATGCATTTTAAAAGCTCTTACATTCACCAAGTTTCTCAGAGTCCATAAGTATAATAATATGTATTAAGCTGTAGGACTGTATGACTGACTACGCCTTTTAAAGGTAATAAAAAAAAAAAAAAAAAGACAGAAATTTAAAACCCCAGAATAATAGAAATTGTAATTGAATGAGCATTTTTACAGCTATGCATTTTGATTCATACACTGGAAAAAAATGCAGGCTAACTAACAGACACTTATTAAGACTACAACAAGTTTAGTCTTGAACTTTTTGAAGTTAATAATTTCCCAGAATTTGGGCTCTTACATACATTTTCCAGCTAAAATATAGTGACAATTTATTTTAGTAGTTCCATCCCTGTTCCTCATGCTGCAGTAAGGAACAATTGGTTTATTTTTATGGATACATTTTTACAGTTATTTAGTCCATAATACAGACTATTCCTCTTTTTAGGCATCATTAAAATCAAAACTAAACAACCCAGTCAAAATGATCAGTTAACAAACTGTTACAGGGTATAGACAAGCTGCTACATGCAGGAAGAGCAATTGTTCATACAGGCTTTAACTACACTTGTGGTATGATGACTTGYAGCAGTAAGCTAATAGTTCTTATAGTTGTTTATTAAAGTGACTACATTACAGTGACTACTGGGAAAACAAAAATAAACAACATTAAAAAAAAATATGCATAGTTTCATTGGAGAACCGTAGGCAGGATTTTGATGGCATTACCTAGTTACCTGCATTCAAAATTAATAAAATCTCTCTTCTCAGGGGGATGAAAAGTTTGCAATAGCTTCCTCAATGCCAGCTTCTCCCTGTTATTAAATTCAGAGGGAAGGCTATTGGATTAACTAGTGGCAGGAGGAACTGTAGGAAAAGGTCCTGCCCTGGAAAAAGATGTGGAAACGTGGCGCCAGGACTGTGATGTGGGTTAAGCAAAAATTCCAAAAAATCAAAAAATAAAAAAACCCAGCAAAGTACAGGCATATTACAGAACCACTGATATATAGGTCTAAAAAAGACCTTCTCACAGTCCAGTAGTTTTTAATCTGTAGTCAGACACGAAGGTCTGCTAACTGTTTTGAAGGGGTCTGTGAGAGGTAACTAAGAAGATCAAGCTCCTGTATACTATACATCAGCTTAAGTGTGCGAAATTTCTGCATCTCCAGAGGAATGTTTTAGGAGTCCACAAATCAAAAATAGTTGAAAATTTCTAGTTTCAGCCCAATATTTTGAATTGCAGCAGGGTCCAATATCTGGTCCATCATTAACAGATGTTTGTCTAACCTGTTCTTACAAAGCCTTCACAGAAAAGGATTCTGCAACAAGTTTTGAAAAATGTTTCAGACAAACATATGTTATTCATGATATCTACCTGTTTATGACATTTATATAAAACACGTTTTTATAAAATATCTCATTCAAAGACCTATTAATTCCCTCCAAAGCTACAACAACCCAAAGGAAACTGAAGCATTATCTGACCTGGAAGGTTGCAAAGTGAACATGTAGAAGTTCATGTGTCTGCAATGTTCTCAAGCATATGGAAAAAAGTTAATTATAATAAATATTTCATAGGAAAGTCTTCCACTGGCCTTGGGAGAAATCCTGGTGCAAAGCAGATGCTGAGGCATGTCTACATCCAAAGTGAGGGCTGCAGCTAGTTCCATAATTGTAGCAGCATGAAAATGACACCCATGTATTTACCTCAGATACTGAGCTCATTTTCCTGGGGTGACATAACTGTTGGTACTCAAGCTAGCTTGTTTAAAGAGAATATGGTGTCTAATCAGCAACAACTTCTCATTGCAGTGCCCTGATGTTGTAATTTGGTGGTCAGGCCAATTCATCTAGAATGTGGAGGTTTCATGTTGCAGATTAGTTCGGACAGAAAGTAGAACTATATCTCCACCTTCTCCTACCCCAAGGCAAGTTGCTCAATTGCTGAACTCTCTTGGATAATCTCTTCTTGTTTTCTATACTGGGATAGAAATAAATACCAGACATTTTTCAGAAGCATCATTTTTATTTTCCAGCCAGCTCTACTAAAATATAACTCCAGTCTTCCTTTGGTCTGAATTCTTGTATCTTCTTTCAGAATTCTGCAGCCACAATTCTCTAGYCTAGGTGTATATTAAGTTAGTATATACACTCGCAGTACTGTAATTTTRGTATGTATAACAGTAAAACATCCCTGCATCATACTTCCTGAGGAAAACAGGGACTAAGTCTGATCTTAACAAGCTTGAACTCCACTGAAAATAAGGCAATGGTTGATGGATTTGTACAACTGCATTCAGATCCTAAATTCACAGGCATAATACCTAGAAATTGATCCAATTCTCAAAGTTAGTCATTTCAGTACCTTTTTTATGTTTTCTACTTGTTCTCTACTGGTCCAAAACACTCTTTGTCAGAGGAAGAAAAATATCCAGTGAGCAGGTGATGCAAATATATCTACCTATTGTACAACAAAGCAGAAGTACATAGACCAATTAGTTAATGTATGTGTAGTTCTTTGAAGATTTAACATTGAAGTGCTCTTTAAGTCTTTTTGGCAAATAACCATAAAATGTTGCTGTTATTTTTGCACCTACTAAAGAATTTGTCTGTGTTGTAGACCTTCTTCCCACAACTGATTTGTTTTAATAGCTGAATCTCTAGAGAGGAGACTTAAATTGTTTACATGCGAACATCCATATATAAATAGTGGTGGACCCCTAAAACTATTCAAAACATTGAACTGATAGATAGATAACATTTTCCATGAGAGTAAGAATGCTGCAGCTGTTATGACACAAACTTCATCTTGAATGAGTAACTCTTTGCTATCTACAATGTACTTTCTATTTTTATTTTTACTACTCATCTTAATCTTTTCTGTATGCTTTGCATTTTCATGATGGCTGAAATGGTCAACATAGATCACAGATTTAATGAAATCTGTCAAGCATATTTCAATCTTGTACCATGAAAGGCCTATAAAATATTTAGCATATGTATTGGGAAGAGCAGATAGGATTGTACAAACTGACTTCATATGAAGTGGACTGGACTACTTTCCATAACTAGAAAGGACATAAACAGATCATGTGTAAACAAATAGTTTTGTAGAGTATGATATAAATACCTTCTTTTCAAATCAATGGAGTTTATTCAATTAAGTTTATTCCATTCATAGTTTTGAACAAGTTCTGTTTTATACAAGTTTCATGTGACAAATGACACATACAGCACATTTCTGCTGAAGAATTTTACTCTGACAGCCTAGGCCATTCTGACTTTTACAAAACCAGGTCTATCCCTTTGTAAGAATGTTTTCTAGTATGCTTTCTGTAACCCAGTCCTTCAAATTTTGTGGATGTTAATTGCTGTTTCTTTGAAGTGGATGTTTAAAAACGCTGTTGCTTTTGGCAGGCCCTTTTTTTTTTCTTTAATAATGCTTATTTTATCTTTTATTCTCCTTATTCCTAAGACAACAGCAGCTTGTCATTGTATTTGTGTTGGTTAAGCAAGGTAGCTAGTACTTCAGTTAATAAACAAAGCCATTTTTTAGCATATGAAAGTCACAATAACCTGGAAGCATCCATCTAAATATATATAGTATATATAACATAGATAGATATATGTTTGTTCGTGTGTGAAACAAGCATTACTGTGAGTTTATTGTGATGTATTTGATAGGTAATGTTTCAGAAGGTTTTTCTTTTACCTAAGGGATTAGCAAGCCATGCTTCTTTGTTACATTCACAATTTCCTTAAGTAAAGCAAAACTTTTGCACCTTTTTCTCTTCATCCTATATGCAGTACCAGCTAACCAAATTCAGGTGACCTCCAGCTTGCATTCCAGATGAGTACGAAAATCACTTGCTTAGCCTCTTCTCATTGTGCTGTAATGCATTCATTTATTCTAGAGCTCATTTATTCTAGAACAAACTTTGTTTAGATTGTTCTGAATTTGTGGAAAGTCTTACCTGTGTGAAAGAAACTAATTTGTATTGTGTTTTGGTAAATGTTTTCAGTTGGTTAGAAGTACAGGCAACATGAGTATGGTTTGATCCTTTTCCTCTTGCCCTGCAAATGCTTGCTATTTCCTCTGAATTACAAGTGATCTCTTTTCCAGAGAAGGGCCTCAAATGCATATAAATTATGGTGGCAGTTGTTTGCTGCTTACTAAAATCATTGGGTGGCACACTCTGCATGTAAACATGCCAGTCTTCACTAAAGACAGGTTGTTCCAATAATCCTGAGTTGTTTATTTCACCTCCTAACCTTTGAATTCCACCTGCAATTATAATTCAGAGTTCATCCTATTACACTCAATTAAGCATGTACTTTGTTCTGGGCTTCTCAGCTGCAGGCTTTATTTTCACTTTGTTTTTAGACCTCTTTTTAATAAATACCTGTAAATCTAGTAATGGTCTCTCTATTCCTAAGAAGAAACCTTACTCCAATTCTAAATGACACAGTTGAGACAGTCCTGCTACCTTGTGCATCCCAAGAGCATTTCAATAACAAAACATCTCTCTCTCATCAGAACAACTGTTGTTGCTTTATGCTGATTGTTAGAAATGATTTAGAGAGGAAGTGAGAAGCTTGTGGCTTAGTCGCTATATTCAGCTCCCGAGCTGGGCCACAAGCTTCCTGTGCAACTCTGAGAAAGTCACTTCATCTTTGTCCTTAGCTCACTACCCAGTAAAGAGAGGCAATACAGACATCCCATACAGGGCTCACAAGAATAACTTCATTGATGTTTGAGGTACCGATACACCTATTTTTAGTACTTATTTCAGATGTTATTAACCTCATAGTATTTTGCATGCTTTACAAGGATATATTTGGAGGTTGTGATTGAAACAACCCATCTTGCTCTTATGCTGAGGGATCCCAAAGCTGATGCACCAGATGCTTAGCATTAGCATTGTGCATAGTCTTTAGCATATATTCCCTTCATCATCTGGTTACAGGTGGGAAGTCGGAGAAGAACAGATCTGCAAAGAGGACTTCAGAATCACAGCATCCGTTGAAGTCTAAATTCAGACCAACTCATAGCCCAAGGATTCCACAGACCACAGACAGATGGGGTTGAAGGGTCATTCAGAGATCATATAATATGCACAGCATGATAAAACTACTGTCCTAATGTAGCAACAGCTAAGATTATTCCCAACAGATATTTGTCTAACCAGTTCTTTAAAGCTACTGCAGCTTCTGACAAATTCTGTTTCAGTGCTTAAAAATCCTCACTTAAAGAAAACTCTTCCCAAGCTAAATCTTCCTTGCTGCCTTTTTATCCTGTTTACAATAGATGTAGTGAACAATATACAACCTTTTTGCTACTGGCTACCTTTAACATATGAAACTCTTCAGTCTTCATTTCTTTATATTAAGTAATTCCATTCTTTGAGACTTTTCTCATAGGTGATGTTTTGCCAACTTCATTGCTCTCCGCTGGACTCCGGTTTGTCCACATCTCTGTTGAAAAGCACATACCATGTCTCATGTCTAATGCACTTACGCTCTAGCAGTGAAGTGCCTTGTGGATGGGGAAGCTCTGCAGCAAAGCACGGCAGTGAGAATACTGAGCTAATACTGTTGTGATGCCCCACTGCATTTCCAAAATGGGTCCAGCATCACCCCACTGAGTATCCTGTAGCCTGGGGTTGACAACCCTCTCTTAAGGGGCCGTAATAAAGAAGTTCATCTCATTTGTGTGGGGAAAGGAACTGAACACAAATCTCCCACAACCAGTGTCAGTGCCCTGACCATTGGGTATGGACTAACGGTAGGGCTTCTCCTGTTTTGTGCAGTCTGGTTCAGTCGACAAGCTCTTTGAGCAACCTCAGCATCCTAAGCATCCTCAGGGTCCTCACCATAGCAGGACTGGTGAGGCATACAGAGGAACAACTTACCCATGAGACAGGTAGAGGATTAACTTATCTGTGAATTCTGACAAGCTTTAAGTTTAAAAAAGACACAAAACTGCTAAAAAATCTTCCAGACATAGACAGAAATAGAGTGGTAGGTGCCTAGGGACTGCCAATGTCTAAAACTCAGACTGTGTCTAGGTTATGTAGCACAACGCCATATCGATATACCCATATTTACCTTTGTATAAGCTGGTGTATCTATAGGCATTAAAATAAGGGGAATTCATTGATTTAACTCTGAGAATCAGACCCTTCATCCCCAAATTTGTTTTCCTTAAAGAAAAAAAAGGCTCTGCAGAAGATGATGACTTGGAAGCTCATAGCTTAAATTCGTATCAGTAAAGCATTTCACAAGGCAATCTACAAATGCAGTTCCTTTCTATGAATGTTGATGGTTAATATAAAGTCATTTTCATGATAGAATTGCTGGGCAACTTTACTGTAAATTTATAATTTATGTTCATATTAGAAATTCCTGTCAAGTTACAGATGCTGTTAAAATCAAAGAGCAGATCAGCAGACATTAAATTACGCTAGTTCCAGGGCATGGCTTTTCAATAATGTTGACCTAACCTGAATGAGGTGAACAGGTAGCTCTGTCAGCTCCTGTAAGGTTTTTATTACGTTACAGGCTTGTATAAAAATTACCCATGAGGAAATTAATTCTGCATTTGACACAAAAGCTCAAACTGTAGGCTATGGGGCATTACAAGAGTTACTAGCAGAGGCAATTTTATTCAGAGACAGATATTACCCCTCCTCCTGGTTTATTTAGAACAACATCCTGGGATTCATTCACCTGACAAAGGACAGCAGAAGCCCACCAGGGAACAAACTAATTCCTCATGTAAATCTAATTTTGTTGACACCTGAGATCAATTTGGATGAAATATCTGAAGACGTTGATGACACTCCCATCGTGCTTTGTTACTGAGCAACACCAGAGGTCCATTTCAGGCTGCGCGTGGATCAAAGACAATGTCTACAGGAGTCCTTTTTATCTTCAGATCTACCCAAAATGTGCTGCTTTTTGCTATGTTATTTACACGGGTGTTGTTGCATCAAACAACTTTGCGTCTTACCCATACCCCTCAATCTGGTATTTCACCACTCACAGTGCTCAGCAGTGCAGTACTGGGGGCTGCCAGATTATCAAGGAGGTCCCTTGTCATTAGCTGCAGAGGTTGCTCTTCACTGACTCCCTTCACATCCCACTCCCCCTGCCAGCTGAAAGAAATGCTCTGATAGGAATAATTTAGTCAAAGGATGGGATGTAAAAGGTCACTAATGGGAAACAGTGTTTTTCAACTTAATGTCCTTAAGAGATCATAGATTATTAATTATCATAGAGTCATGAGCTTTACTCAAAAGAGACTTGACTGGTTCAAAACAAGAAGTCACTGCAAGATTACCGAGGAATTTATAATGCCAGAATGTTATCTGGTATTACAAAGGGACCACAGACATCAGTACCAAGGCCTTTGGGAGGTTTCATTTTCAGTCTGCTCATGCTCAAAAGAGAATCACTCTGCTAATATTGCTGAGCTCCTCTGGCAAATGTATTCATCAAATAAATAATTTACATTATAAAGGCGTAGGACAATAGATGCACAAAAGCCATCAAAGGCAATGTTTTAATACAGTCTTTCCATTTAGAAAATGGAGACAATGAGAATGGCATTTTTCTCTCTTTCAAAGCCTGTGTTAATTCCTATGCAAACATTCAAAACTACCTGTGACAGCAGAAGTGTTCTGGAATAGAATGCCCTCGTGAACTGTGCATTAGGAAAAAATGTATTTGTAATAAAGTTACAGTCAGTTACAGGGACATTGCTGTTAGCTGCCAACCAAGATAGTATTCACCCTGGCAGTCCTGGTTATGTCATCTACAAGCCAATAAGAAACCAATTGCTCAGTAAGCTGAATGCTCTGTACATTATAAAACTCATTAATTTGTGCTGTAATTCATAGTCACTGCATGATACTATTTTGTATATATTATTTCAGAGAAGGAAGGAGAGATGTCATTGATGTTATGAATGTTCTTACCTGCATAAGTTCTTTTATCCCCTGTTTCACCATTTGTACTACATGCAGCTTTGTTGCAAGACATATACTGAATAAATGACTAGACCCAGATGGATCTATGCAAAAGTGTACCCTAGCCTTTCTTCTGAACCTGGAAGAACAGTGTCTTGCTGTAGCATGTTTAGGACCAGATTTTTTAATGTTTTATTCTCTCTAGCAATTACAAGCATTACTACATGCCTGCGTTGCAATACCAGTACTAACTGAGTAAGAGTTATTCTGCTACTTCCAAACCAGGACTAGGCACATTTCAAATCCCCTTGTCTTACACATCCTGTTTTTCAGTGTACCGGATTACCACTTTCAAAGCCTTTCAAAACTCTTAGCCAGCATGTTCATTGCTTTTATCTCTATCAGATCACACATCATCCACTTCTTCCTCCTTTCTCCTGTGGATGTCAGCCAGAATTGCCTGTTGGTTATATTCTCCAATAAGCCTCACATTTATCTATCTGTCTGTTCATGGAATAGCTCACTTAAAGAAAATAATAGTAATCTTTTTACAGCATCTTTTTATAACATCATGTTTCTTAAACAGTGTAGTAGCTAGAGTTCTTGCACAGGGTGGGGAAACATGACTTTTACATTTTTTTCTGTTGGAAAAACACATTTCACATTTCAAGAGACAACTCTAAATGATAAAATGGAACCAGATTCCCTTTTTTCTGTCCTTTTAGTTCACGCCTTTTCAAATACTAACTGCTTGATTGCCCAGCTCCAAGAGGAAAGATGGAATGGAACAGGAGTATGTCCTTGCTCAGGATGCTTAAAAGCATACTGGTAAGGACAGTCTCTTGAATTATGAGCTCAAAACTCCCAAAACTGAAGACAACCAAGATCCTAACAATCACATTTTCTAGCAATATGTTGTAACCAGCAGGCTATTACAAAATATAGG
This sequence comes from Phoebastria nigripes, assembly GCA_035582835.1. Taxonomy (NCBI): domain Eukaryota; kingdom Metazoa; phylum Chordata; class Aves; order Procellariiformes; family Diomedeidae; genus Phoebastria; species Phoebastria nigripes. The sequence continues at coordinate 734,471 of JAYKAV010002840.1, read as the reverse complement.
TAGTGGCATGACCTTTCTATAACTTACTGGGTCGGTAAAACAATGGATTCCCTCTGCTAAAACCTGGGATTGGCAAATGTTGGAAAGAGAGGCCTATTTCCAAGAGCAGGTTGACTCAGTAGGAGTTATTCTGTGAGTGTATACCTTCAATTTGCTGCTCTGGGAATGTTAAGGCCAAGAGGAATAATGATAGCAATTTTAAACAACGAGGGTAAGATACTGAACAACCTACTGGGGGAAGCCTTCAGTTTGTTGAATGTCAGCAGGGTGGATGTCTGTACCTGTGATAGTCACCAGGTTCATTTTTAAGAAAAGATTGATCTAACCTAGTTTAGACATCTATTTCAGGTAATGGATTGCAACTTATAAGTGTCTATTTCTCTCAGTTTATAAAAAAAGAGTAGAAAATTAGCTGAGATGTAAATATCTACCTGAAGTCAAATAAATAAATACATTCAGAATAACAGAAAGTACGCTGTATCACTGTCTAAAACTTTCTAGGAATTTTAATTAAGGGTGAGCAATTTTCTAAAAAATTAGCTTCAACCAGGAGTTGTCACCTTCATACAGAAATTGCCAAAGTACTGTGTTATGCAGATGATGCTTGATGGCCCATTCTAACCTCACCATTTATGAACTTATGACTCAATAATTTAAAAAAAATTAATTCAGACAATTGGTATAGCAGCACAAATGCCAAGTGTTAAACAGGCAAAGATTAGAAGAAGTTGATGCCAGACTGATAGCTGCTGGTTGCAGACTGTAGTAATCAATACGGTTTTACTATGTACTACATCTTTCATATAGTTAGGCAGATGACTTGTTTTTCCAGTGCCTTAATTTTGGCACACTTCTCCAAGTTACCATTTTTAAAAGAGTAACAATAGTAACAACAGTAATAATAGTAGTAATAATAATAACAACAATAATAATAATAACCCCAATTCTCTTTCCTCATGTGTTGGTGCCATTAAGAATAGATGGACCTACAAAACTTTTATCATCATTATCATTGTTAGTAACATCAACACAATTTTGTAGTAATTCTTAGATTGAAATGAGTGTGTGTTTGCTTGCTTGCTTGCTTTTTATCTTTGCARGAACAGGAGCTGAAAAATTAGGATTCCCCTTCTGATATGAAAATTGTGTACACTGACCAGTCATTTAGCACTTAACATTACGGTATTTCTGTGCTCCTGCAAGACAGCTGTAAGAGTTCCATTTATCATTGTATAGAAACTGCTGTTAATTTCCACACATGGGAGCTGCTGTAAAACACCCGGTCTGCTTCAGAAAATGTCTGCTAAAGTTTTGCAGGAGTGACATCGATTTTAGAACTAAGTAACTAAATGTTGATAACTGCTTATTTATCATCCTTATTTATAATTAGGTTGTTTTGCCTTCTTTGCAAGCTTTTTAACAACATGAACATGGTAGAAGCACGTGAACAGTTTAAAACATATTCATAGAAAGACACCCACATCATAGGATGTAAGATAATTCAGGTTGGAAGGGACCTCAGGAGGTATTTAGTCCAACCTCCTGCTCAAAGCAGGGTCAGCTACAAGGTCAGCCCAGGTTGCTCAGGCTTTAATTTATTTATTAGGTTATTTATCAGGTTTCCTGGCTTGAGGAAGAAGGGGTGGTTCACAAATGCTTGAGAAATATGGGCTTCATTCACATCTCTTTTTGAACTTTTTCCACAGTCTGTCTGTCAGCTGCTGAGGTGTATTGAAATTCCTCCTTTGCCCGTAGGCATAGTAATAACCTGAGCAGTGAATTATTGAAAATATTTTCTGTTTCTATTATATTCACTGTTTATTATATCATATTTATTGTTAGTATTACTAACAAGTAATAAATAATGTTGGGAAAACAGGTGGGTGTATTTATTTCTTGTGGTATTTTTAGAAGATCCTCAAGGCAGCCCAGGAACCTAGGTTGGTAATTTTTTGTTCCAGTTTGCAAATATCCAGTTGAAATAAAAAAAAAGTGGACTCCACTAACAAGTTGTATTCTTTCCTTATCTGAGCTTGTAAGTCAGAAGASTGAAAAAGAGATCATTTACCTCCACATTTTAGTTGTATTTATGAAGTACAAATACTTGAGGACAAACTAGAAATTAAAACTAATTAGCTCTGAACATAAAGTCTTCTGCTTTCAATAATGTATTGCTGGATTTGAGTGGAAAATATTGTTCAGGACATACAAGGCAAAGGATGTCATACCTGTAATGTTATAAAGTGTCACTTGTAATCCTTATTGTTAAAATGGTTCTTACACATCATATGGTTATCAATCATGAGAGAAAGGGATCATATTAAGTGCATCATGTCTTCGTATTAGTTGAAACAGATTTTCACAACTGCACAAAGGAACTAATGTTACTTAGTATTTTTTAATAATTATAATTAAGTTTCAATAAAAGGTACATTATTTCATCTAAAACCTCTACTGTTCTTGTTCACTAAACATAAAGCTATATGCATTGATTAGGAGTGCTGCATATAGCTGAAGTGTATTTATGTCATCTAATATAGAAAGAGCCTTCATTTGCATATTTATTTGAGTATTTCATGAATTAATCATTGTGCAATACAAACTTCCCCATTTTACTGTATTCTTATAGTTCATCACAAAGAAGCTAAGTCTTATAGTGCATTGTGTACCATTAGGCTGATCTTGGGAGGGGAGGGGGAAGTTTAATCTTGACCTTTTCATATTCCTTCAAACCATGGGTAAATCAAGCTCTTTGTTCTTAATAGCTGTCAAACCAGTATTTCCATTTCTACTAAATTTACATTAAAAGTGTAAGTCTGTTTTATATCGTTCGTTAGGTTAAAACCCACCAGAAAAACAATGTTCTGATTTAGCTACATGTAAATGCTGGTTTTATTCATCACRGAGTATTGAAATTGGGATTGCCTGGTGTAACTTCATAGAATATAACAGACTTTTAACAAAACGTTTTGCATATTCTGTATCAAGGATGATTTGTTGTTAAGAAAGGTAAAAGCTTGTCAGATATTTCTTCTCAAACTCCTGTAAATATTATGAGGAGGCTCTTGTGCAGAAAACTTGTGGGATGGTGCAGTGTAGATGCTATCAGGACAGCACTACTGGGTTTACTCCTTTTTCAGTCTCAATTTTCTTTTTAAAAGGTGATTCCTATAACATACCCCAGTATAGGTCAAATATCAAATAGCGAATATAATGAATAAACTCGGTTTGATGAATCAATGAACACAACTTTGTAAAGGTTGGCATTATTCAGCACATGTTACTATTTGGTGTTATTGTTGTATTCAAGCAAAAAAAGAGCTTCAAATGTATGGCACTGGTTTAGTATTCATTGTACAAGACTAATAATTCCTTGGTTTTTAGGTAGCTAAGAGTAAAGTGGGAGACAACAAAGTGTCACTTTGTGCAAGATGAAGAGGATATTAAGTGCAGATAAAAGTAGCAGACAATGGAAAGAAAAAGACAGCATAAATTAAAACCAGTAAGTTTAAAAATATATATCTGGATTTTGCAAGGGCCAAATCTTTGCYTTTGTTACAGAGAGTATTAAAGATTTAATTTTAATTAAAGATTAAATTTTCTGTAAGGGACAGTTGTTACCACTTCTTGAGGACTGAGGCTACAGTAACAAATATCCGTTCTCCATGCAAAAGATAGAGTAGAACTATTGTTTTGACCTCCTTCAGCTTTTTCCTATTTCAAGATTTGTCAGTAACAATTACTTTTAGTAGTATAAATGAACTAACTGTATTTTTTTAGCACTGTAGCTCAACAGATGAAGTAGCTTACTTAACCCTACACTTATATGTAAGATGTGTCCCATAGATGCCACTTTTTTGAAGAGCCACCCACATATGAAAGATGTTTTCTTACAGTTTCTAAAGAGTACATTTATGGCAAAATCAGAGAAARAGCAGGAGAAAAAAAGTACACAGAAAAGAGAGAAAAAAGTCAAAATGAAAGCATAAAGATCAAAGAAATATAAAATGTTTTACAAGGCGAGATGGATTTGAGGCAGTTGCCAAGAATTGGAGCGAAATATAGATAAACAGCAACAAAAATAACAAACAAACAAAGGAAGGTTCGAATTACTATCTACTCCAGCTGTTTAGGTTTCACTCTCTCATTCTCTATTTTGAAGTAAGAACAGCAGGCTGTTTTTCAAAAGTGTTAGATCAATTTACAACAGCTGAAAGTTCAGACCTACAAGACTACTGGGGAGTTAAAAAAAAGAACTGGAGAAGCAACTCCCTAAGAGTTCTTATATTGTTGACTTTTCTGTATAAATTGTAAAAAGAGGACAAAATCTAATCTTTATGTGTTTACTTGAAGGCATTGCCAAGAGGACTGGRTTATTTTCTGCACCAAAGATCATTGTTCCATCCTGGTATATTCACCTGTTTTGTACTAATCACTGAGGAACCAGCACTAGCAGTTTCTGTATTTGCAGGTGTCCAAGTGTGAGATCTTGGTCCCTTCCATCACCCGTGGAACATTTCCTCTTGATTTAAGTACGGCTCATTTTGTACTCATCACTGTTTTTTCAAACAAGCAAAACATATTTTAGCCCTGAAGCGTTAAAAAAAATCGTAGTATCAGAAATGTCCAGAAGATAAAACTTTGCAATATGACAATTGGTTTTAAGTGCTATCCGCATACACAGTCCTTCTAGTACAGTAAAAATAGCATTTCCTAATTTGTATTTGCATGGGAAATTGCAACACAAGTGGGAAGAAGAACAATTACAGATCCTTGTTAATTAAAGTTCTAAAAATGAATTATGCAAATAAACCTCAAAAGGCTTTTTAAGCTCTTTCCAAAATTTCGTTATGAACATTTTTGAATTACTATCTTTGCATTAAAGGCAGAACTTTAAAATAATTCCGCATATGTATCAACATACTAACAAGATAATAACTCATTTTGCTCCAGCATAGAAAAATAAAATATTTTCTTGGAATACTAACTCAAGATATTCTTGATTATATATCTTATGCTCTTTGCAGTAGGCAAAGACAGACAAATAGACTAAATAAATAAAATCAAACTTAGGAGGTTAAGTGTCATGGTCAGCTAGGAAATATCAGCAATAGAAATCAGAAGCATGACAGTTTTAACCTAACTGTTCTGAAAATGCAGGCAATGAAACAAAGCCTTTCATGAAATCTTGTCAATCTCAGCAAATATGTTCAATCAAAAAGTAAATTATATAGAATAAAAATATGTTTATGTATAGATCTAAGTGTTCTTTCTCTGTATGTTCAGAATGTAATGCTTTCCCTTTTTGTTTGATGTAATTGATATAATTTATTTTAGTTGAATTTAAAAATTCAAGAAAACTCAAAACCAAAGCAGAAGTTGTGCTATGTGGTCCCAAACATTTCAGTTCATTGCTTCGGTTCTCAAAAATTTCTGAAAATAAATAATTCTAATAATTCCAACATATTTTAGTTTGCTTTTTCTATGTAATTGCCAAGGAACTGAAAACGTATTTGCACCTTTATATTAATATTGCTTCTGTACACAGGTGTAGCAAGTTAAGGCTTAACCCAATAATTTTGTCAGATTAATCTGAGATGTTTAAAATGAGTATAGACATTGCTACAGAATGTGCAGTATCAGAAATTCTGCTGCATTGTCCATAGGAACATATTACATGGAGAGCTAAATTAAATAGTTTAAACATAGGTGCTAGTGCCATTTGAGGTATCCAGCCTCACCTACAGCTATTACTCCAGAAGGGTGCAGTTGTCCAGCAAGTATCATGTCATATGTGCCAGTTATGTCCAAACATCTCGGGTATCCAAGGGTTTCTCAAATGGCATTAGGCATGTATGCTCTGGTGTCTGAATACCATGAGAAATATATTGCACCACATAATCCTATTTATGAGCCTTTCATACCCCTCTTAATGCTAGGTAATATTCTTCTTTCAACAGCAGTTCTACTGTAAAGCGGGTCTAGAACATAATTTCTCTGACGTAAATTTTCCAGTTAACCTGTATTCCTCTGCAACTCCTCACACTATTCTTGGCCTTTTTCTTAAGACATATTTTCTTCCTTTATCCCCATAACATGTTGTAAAGAATAATCCTTCATTTTTATAGCTGAGTTCTCTTAGTCTGTTTTCATACTACCAGCTCAACACCCATAAGACTGTCTTTTCTTTTATTTCAGTCTCCCTTTTTATGTTCTACACACCATCCATCTCCTAGAAATACAGCCCTAATAGTGCAGACAACTCTTCAGCACTCAGTCTTGATTCATCATCCCACTCTGCTATCTCTGCAGCACTGGTCTATGACTGAATGTGTCAGAGGTTCAACAGGGTATATAGCACTGTGATGGTTTAATAATTTACTACATAAAGTATTTACCTAAGATAATTGAATTAAAGCTTGCCAATAGCTTTAATTAAGTAAGTAGCTCTAACAACCCATAGATGTAATGGGCAAGGTGCATCAGGTTGCTCAGTGTTCCTACTATAATATAGAGAGGAAACTTACATTAGAATTGGGAGATACAATGTAATACAGCATCTTCAATGAGACCTGGTATTAGCAAAGCCTCAGCATGATGCTCTCCAGGGCAGCCTGTACAAGGCTGCACRGGAGCTTGGATCTTAGCCAGCTGACTAGTGGGAAGTCCAGAGAGAAAGCAGTACCTTTAGAGTGAGAAGAGTAAGAATTGAGTTTAAAAAGGCTGGAAACTGTTATTTATTGTGCATCTATATGTACTTGTACACTTGTGGGAAGATACCAGGTGTGTGTCTTTATACTTTAGTTCTCTGAAACTGTGTAAGATAATAAGACTAAGGAAAAGGGCAATATTTTCACTGAAATGACTCACAGTGAATAATTATGCACCTTGATGGATCACAATTAATTTCTTTTCTTTTATTTATGCCTTGGTTATTGATAACATGTAGCAAAAGTGTTTATCCACGCTGTAGTTAAGCCATGGTATGTGTCCTCAGCATTGCTGACTGCCAGCACTGGGGCCAGGACTGTCCACAAGTGAAAGATGTGAGCTTGGGGCTGATTTGAAAACCATTCTCCCCAGAATCCAAATGACACTGAAGATTAAAGAATGAATAGGGTTATTAAAAGTTTGGAAGGAATATTTATCTCTTCCTTTGCAGGTTTTACTCTTAGCAGGCATAATTTCGATCATTTAATTCTATCATCAGCAATGGCCAAATCCAGGTCAAGGTCTTGAGCTAGGACTTCCTCTGACTCATTGAGCTGTGTTAGAACCATGATTTCACCTCTTTTCTGCAAACCAGGACAGTAAACTGGGACTAAGAATATTACAAGAAATAATTTGCTGCAGTTACTAATTCTTGCGAGGCACTTTGAATATATGAAATGCTCCCCAGATGCCAGCCAGTATAATGCTGTAGTAGCTGTGTTGTTGTAGTCATCATGAAACAAGGATAAAGGAACAGAGTGCCTTATCTATTTTTTCTGAACTACATCAACAGGTTTAATAACAGCTCACATATCCCTACAAAACTTGTTTTTCAAATGATGCCTTACTATTGTAGACCTACATCKCTAAACACTGTAGAGTGGCTTGTTGGAAAAATGAAAGTTTAAAGTTCAAATTCTTCCTAAGGAAAAGACTTGAAAGGGAGGGGCCATCCCTGCAGCAGACATATTCGGAGTAGATCGTACTTGTACTGAGATGACAGCAACAGCCACGTCAGCGCCATGGAAGCAGCCTGGAGCCTTCTGCCTCTCCCTGCCGCAGATGACAGCGAAGGCGGCTCTTCTTGTCTGTGAGGAGCAAACCCCAAGTTTGAACCTCGGAAATAAATTTAAAGTGCCTAAAAAGCAATTAAACAACCAGACTTTTCCTTTGTGATGAGAAAGTATTGTATCATTTAAGGAACTAAACAAACATGAACAGCCCTGAAATTTTGGAGGCCAGAAAGGCAGCACCATTTGAACCCTCAGCAATAACATTGTGGCTTACTAATAGAAACACGATTTCTTACTTTTATTCTGTGTATGATGCTCATAATGTAAACAAGAACATGGGGATGAGTAAATAACTTGCCTCAAGCTTCTGTCATAAACCTTAAGTTATTGAGTGGAGTATTCTTAATTCCTTCCTAAATATTGCAGTCTCCTAGACAGGTACAATACATATATCAACATTTGTTTCCTGGTAGGTTTTTTCAACATTATATTAAATAAGATAATGTGCCAACAGCATCTGTGCAACATGTAGTCTCAGTAATATCTGGCAGGACACATTCCCAGTTTCAAGATAAAGCATATATTTTCTACCTTGCCTTTCTATTTTGGCTGTAGCATTCATACAGCACAGACATAAAACAACATAAAATATTTACTGGCACTTATTTTTTAATATTTGGTGTAAATCCTAGTTCCGCCTGAAAGAGCTTCATCAGGAGCCAAAAAGCAAACCCACAGCAGCCACTAGTAAGTGCCCTATCTATCCATATATCTAACTGTCTATCTCCTAGAATAAAAACCATTTTTCTTCTCATTGTACCACTTCCTTAAAGAATTGTCAGTTAGCAATGCTTCATTATAGGTTTGGTCCTCTGACTTCTGTTTCTTTGGTAATTAGCAACTGTATACAGAGCAGTTTATGGAAGAGTCCCTCCGAAGTAGCCAGTAAGACACTACAGAAATTCCCTTATCCCTATGTATATAATTCTACTTCCAGGATAATCTTGCAACTAGAACAATGCCTTATTTCTAATAACAGAAAAAAAAAAAAATAGTTATTTAGAAGGTGGTAGATTAAGTCTTCATGAACTAGCCTGTTCACAAATAAAATGCCAAATCCAATTATGAACAATCAGTTGGTGAGACCATTGGCAGCACAAGTAAATAAAAATGAATACTTTTTAAATTAGCTAACAATTTGTCCCATAGCAAAGACCACTACATCCCAAGAGGAAAAAAAAAAAAAGCATAATTTGACAAGCTTTCTGCCTTCTTATCTGTGGCGTTTAAAGCACAAAATCAYACCCACCCTTGGAGTGGTAAACCAGTAAGAATGGACTCCACAGAAATGTAATTGTTATTTTAATTCTACATTTACAGGATAATAAAATGCCAAGTCAGCAGTGGCCATTTCCTTTCTTGATCATTACCTGTCAGCTTTTTGTTGCTTTATCACATGGTCCCCAGTTTCATTAAAAACAAAACAAACCAAACCAAAAAACCCAAAGAAAACCAACAACAAAAAGCCCAAAACAATACACACACAACAACAAGCCTACACATCAACAGCTAAAGGGAAGTCATTCATCCCATAATTGCCCTGGCCTCAAACAAGCCATGAAGTAGTGCACACAATAAAGGCAATCTGTCCTCTTTTAAAGGGAAGTTCAAACAGCTGCCTTGAGTTTTCTATTGCATATTCAAAGTGATAATGTATGAAATTATTAACTTCTGCACTGGGGTTTATGGCATTAAGAACCCCCCATCAAGCAAACAAACTAACGATGTGGCTGGTTTTAAGGATTGCTTTGTTAGAGACTTCTGGGTCAATTGGGCTTTCAAAAAGATCCTGGATACTTGAAACATTTCGGAAAGCTAACTTAATTGAAGACGGATGGTGTCTGACATCAGAAATGCCCATTTTCCTTTCTTTGCGTGTCATTCCCCATGTTGATTTGTAAGGATACCTAAGGGTTATATGCCAAGCTACCCAGGGGAGAGACTTTTTGGTTGTTTGACAGCTAGTGTAGCTCAGCTATAAGCCAGTGAGCAGCACAATTCATCAGGGGTTTGATCCAAACCTTGTTAGAGTTAATGGGGGCATTTCCTTTGATTTTATTACTTTGGATCAGAACCACTGCAAGTATCACTGCAACCATATCTTGAACCTGCCCAAAGGAGCATGCATTAGGCATTTAATAAACCAGTTTCTGCAATTCTTTCCTTTTTAAAATAAATATCACTCTTTACTGTCTTTTTTGTGCTCTTCTTGCCCCCTGCCAGCCCCCATACAAATGTTATCTTATCATTCAAAGGTGTTAACCTCTTCTTTGCTCCTCCTCCACCCTCACAGTTCTTCCCCCAGAGGATTTGAAATCATTAAAGGGAAAATAAAAGATTTTCCTCTCCCAAATCAAGGTGCACCGGATTTTGCTGTCATCTTTTTCTCCCTGTGTGACACAGAACAGAGCTTTCTACTGAGATTTCTGACTTCCCAGCATCTGTGCAAAGCTTCATGTCRAAAATGTGTTTTATCCCATTTCTAGTAAACAGAAAGAATTTCCTTTATCATTGCCATTTTTCATCTTTGGAAAAACTTTATTTATGCAAGGGCACCAAGCTGATAAAATATCAGAAAGTTTATCAGCTGAGTTGCCCCAGTAAGGACAACGTCATCCCAGGGACCGAAGTCTGAGTGAACAGCCCAGCTCCGGTCCTACAAAGGGTCATAAATGCCCGGCACAACTTATGAAATCCACAGTCCAGAATTAAGTGTGATTGTGGAGAAGCCTTAAATAACTTACAGGGAGACTGCAGCACCTCGGACTAGGGTTCACCAAGAACCAAGCAGGGAGCTGCCTAAGCTAACCAGTATGAAATGCTGAGTATAAAAGAAGTGTGTCTTAAATCCCACTGCTTTGGGTGCACTCATGTGCTCCAAATTTCCACTTTTTTTGTAATCTCACCTGTGTTTGAAAGTCTAACATGCTCTGTTTTCCACCTCTGAGGCATCCTCTCTCCTAACTTTGAAATGGAATGATTTGAAACTTTTAATTCCTTATAGTGACTGAAGCCCTACACTTTGCTGACCCATGAATGATATCCAATGGCAATTAAATTACTCTTGCCTATAGTCCTCTGAATACTTCAGAACACATCACTTTCCACTAGGCTAGGTTTCATTCACATATCTGCAAAAAATACTTAAAGTATTGCTTGAAGGAAAATAGAGCATCTACTTTATTCAAGTATTATTATCAATGATGTTCTGAAAGAATACACAAATTATTTGCCACATTCAGGTAGCCTGTATATTTAAACAAACATTTGCTAAGACTGTAACCTCTGGGGCAGAATGTCTCCTTGATACTAAYGCTGGCTCCTTCTACACAACAAGTGGACAAGTCTCAAGTATTACTTAAAGTATATTTGGTAGAGAAATAACCCACTTAAATTGTTTAATAAAGATTTTATTGATGAATAAGCTTTTACATTCTCCTTTGCTGGTCCTGACTTCTCTTCAGTGAACAGCTGAAAACAATGCTTTATTCTGGTTGAAATAACATACAGTSTGAAATCTGTCCCTGGGAGATTTAAATGATGGGAACTTAAGGGCAACTCAATAATTTTAAGGCATATTGCTTCAAACAGTCACTTACACTTGCAGCGATACAATGCCCAATGTATGGAAGAAGCTACAGAAGCAGCAACACAGTCATATCTATACTATTGCATCCTTGCTCCCRGGGTTGTACCACTTCAGCCTGACAAGTGAAAACTCACGCTGCTCCCGACGTAGAGCCATCTGAGCGAGCAGTAGTACACAGAATGAGCTGAATTGTCTGTGTGAAACAGGCAGGGACATTTGCAGATGTAAATTGAACCGTGCTGAAGGTAGTAGTAGAGTTGTAACGTTCTATAAATTACTTTCGCTGGCCTGGCTCACCACCCTTCACAGAGCTTTCAGCTTGATTCAACAGGGCTCTAAGCAACGAGGGAAGAAAATTTCTTTTAAAGAAATTTAATGCAGCAGAACTGATTAAGTGGGGAACAGCCTACAAACAGGCAGCTGAGAGAATGTTCTCGGCAAGCCAAACAGCCCTGTTATGTTGGTTTTATTAATTAACATCTGGCTTCCTGCCTCTAAATTGGGTCCCCTTCTTTACTGCTTTAATGCCATGTTTTCACCACTTTTACTCTGAAATGTACCCCGAGAATGTGAGATTAAATCCTTTGGCTGTTCAGCTTCTGAAACACAAGTCAATCCACTCTAAATAGCGTACAGCAACACAGCTCTAGTGGTCTCAGCAAAGCTCATTTTCTTGCAGAGACTTGGTGAAGAATGGCAAAAGGGAAGAGACGAAGTCCTGCACCAAAAAGAAAAATAATTAGTGGAGCATGCAGGGTGTATAGGAGACGGCTTTTAACTGCAGAAACATTCTCCATCATTAGGAGAGCTCGGGTAGGCATACCAGGGCAGCATTATCTCTGTGTGTTGGGCTGGTCCTAAGCTGGAAAAATAGCATATGTTTTATGGCTGTGGTTTTGAAAAAAAGACTTTACAAATGTTACAAAGCAATGCTGGCCACTGCAAGCTGCTCCATCAACTTCTGAATGTTATAGTTCAGCTTGCAAAAGTACAGGCTTTGGTCTACTCAAAATAAAGCATATGTCTTAAAAGAGATAGTCTACATAATATAGACCCTTTTTAGCTGATGGTTTTCAGAACACATAGCAGAAACCATACATGTAATCAAAGGCAATAACTTAATCTGAACAGGTTAGAAAGCTCTGTATTTTACCAGCTTTGCAGTTACTTGTGTCTTTTACTCTGTCCCCCCTACACATTGATATTTTATAGCACTCATCTTGGCTAATGGCCATGTATTTTATTTGCTAATTACATTGCAAGTCTTACAAGACAGGGCTTATTTTTAAATTGTAATTGACCATCTTGTATTTCCTTGTCTGCTTTTCTGTCATTTATTTTGTCAGGGATGTGTGTGTTTATTGGGTACTGGAGAAGAATTTCTTTGGAAGTGACTCTATTATATTGTATTTATTGTTCCTCCTGATATGCTGCTGCTTTGGGAATTTCTGTTAACTCTTAGGCTGTCTTTAATGCCACAAAATGCTTTGGTGTTTTGCTCTTCTCATTGTTTCTGCTCTCTCACCACGTACAACCCATTTTCTGTCACCCAACAAACTGCAAAATTAGTGACCAGCCTGACAATAAATGACATCCTTATTTTAAAATAGCTTTCCTTAACATGTGCAATTGCATCAAGTGGTAGAACATGGCTGTCAATAGGTTCACATAGCTTGTCCCCAAGTGACATGTTTATTTGCTTACTGCTGAGCCACCAGTTCATCTGCTGTAAGATTAGTGGAGATTTACAGAAAGAAAAATATATCCTGTTAATGCTTCACAAGTTAAGTTTTGTAGTTTAATGTTACTAAATCAACTGTTTTTACAGTGTTAATGCACAAGTTGAAGCAGCTTATTAAGTGTTGGGGGGCTGTTTTTATTCAGTGTGTAACAGTATACTGTGCTGATTTTTTCACATACAAGGGTTTAAAACTATGCATTGGTAAGACCTTAGCTGATCCTACTTTTTAAAGAAGTGTATGTATTCGTCATGGTTTTAGTCTGCTTACTGCATTGCCTAAAGAAGCAACTGATGTCATCTTATGAAAAGAAGAGTGTTCCTGGGTCATGCGTTCAAGGCTGCACTTCACCATGAACAGAGTGATAATCTCCTGCTATAACAGATAAGAAATCTGTTACTGGCAACTGTGCATGAATGCAGAAATCAAGGTCCAGCATAGACACTCACTGCAACTGGTAGAAATTTTTCTAGTGATTTTAGTGAGTATTAGATCTAATTAGGAGGAAAATAGTTAAATATTCTCATGAATGCAGCTCCAGCATTTTCAGTTTGCAGAATCTAAAGGGGAAGGTTTCATCTCATCTATCTTTGGCCATCTCAGTGTTACGTTTATAGCCTAAGTTAGTCTTCTTTGTTCCCCCTACAGTCAGTGGGAAGAGGTGGGTAATGTAGAGGAAGCCCATTTCCTGCATGGTTTGACAAGAGAAGGAACCTAGAGCAGTAGCTTCTATTGGCTGCACAAGATTTGGACTGCTGAAGTTGAGAGGAATTTCATCTAGTACTATTGATTACCAGGAGGACGACTGAGACAATGAAGTCCAATTGTGAGGGATGTCCTGCTTCTCTGTTGTGTTCTTTCCTGCTGACTTCTTTCATGGCATTAAAGTCTGCACATTTTCAGATGGCCCTACTTTTTTGTAACTGACCTCTATGTGGAAGGTCTATGCCAGAGGCCTCATGTAGCCTCTGAAATTACTCTTCTGCTAATTGATAGATGCTGAAAGAAGGCCTGTACTTCCAGAAGTCTTCCGTGTGTGACTATTAATAACATTTCATAGACGTACAGAGGTTTAATTTGCATGGTAARCATGTTGGGGGAGCAATATACATTAGTCTATAAAGACAATGAACCTTCCTCAGTTGTGTGAAAAACGGTTTCAGATTTGTCAAACAAGCATTGTCGCTACATCTGTTGTGTAACATAAACTACAAGCATTCATTTAATTTCAGTAAATAAAACATTTTAGACTGTTCCTGATTTCACTGAAACTAACGGTAAACCCCATTTTGACCTCAGTGGGGGCCAGGCAAAGTTTTAAAAGTACCTTGCAAATTTTAAAGTAAAAGGAAATTATTCTGTGGTTTTGGTCAATATTCTCTTTCAAAAGCTTTTCACGGATGTTATTGTTCCTGAATTTGGCTGAGCATTGAGAGCTCTCTGAATTTCTAAGAGGTTCTGAGATATTTTATCTTTTAAGACATATCTGTCATCAAAGAGAAACTATTACCAAATTCTATTCTATTCAGTGTAACTATTAAAAAAGTGTGCTTACTTACTAGTTGATGAAAGCAATTTTATTGGATTCTCCAAAAGACATTACAATGAGATTCAATATTTTGCAGGAAGTTAAAAATAATTCTCTACTACTTTAAGCAGGGGGATTGAAAGCACTCAACAATGTTGCCTGCAGCAAGACCTTCATACAGCACAGGTATCTTGAAGGGCTAGTTCTCCTTATGTAGATAAGGCAAATAATGTTATTTTTCTATTTGTTTATGTAAGCTAAGTAAGCTAACATGATTTGAAACATTATTTAGAACTTTGCGTATACAGAACCTCCTTAAGGTGGTGTTAGCTGGAGGTTTTGTAACTAAGGTGATGCTCACATTAGATGTAAAGTGGTATTATAAATGAGCCTACTGAATTTAGTTCATTCCATGTGCTCAGACACAATGCTCAGGGACTCAGCACTTTGTAGAATTAGACCCAGAACTAGAAAATAAATGTTCTCGCAGATTTAATTACCTGCTTAGATTTGTCCAACTTTTTCACAGCTGTGGATGGGATGCCAGCTTTGGGGCACTTCCAAAGACTTCCATGCCCTCTGAAGTCATACAATAGCAACCCCTTAAACACTCAGATATGAGCAGCTGCACAAGGAGGAATCCAACAGCTGTTCAGCTTCTCTGTCCTGCCAACTGCAAGCCAACACCACCGAGAAAAGGTGCTGGACTGGAGGGACTCATCCCAGGGAGCGCAGTTGCTCCATGGTTATCAGCCAGCGTATGGATAATCTGGCTACAGTCATTGAGGGGACCAAGCACTGAACGGGACCAGGAGGGCATCCGTACTTGTTGGATACCAGCGATTAAACCACTTTTATTTTTTTCTCTCACTCTTTCTCTGTCATACATCTTAGATCACAAGCTTTTCAGGGTAGTTTT
The DNA here is from genome assembly GCA_035582835.1 of Phoebastria nigripes. Classification (NCBI taxonomy): domain Eukaryota; kingdom Metazoa; phylum Chordata; class Aves; order Procellariiformes; family Diomedeidae; genus Phoebastria; species Phoebastria nigripes. Next base: position 718,912 of record JAYKAV010002840.1, on the reverse strand, counting down.
CCTCTTATGTGCCCAGTGCAGTGGAATATCCTTATCTCTGTGGCACACTTCAAACCTGAAATTTGTACGTCTCCTTGGGAGAGTGAAAGGTCTAACTTCTCCCTCTTCCAAAAATCCCTCCTGGGGTCATTCAGCGTGTGCTTAAGGACTGATCCACCTCAATTCCTCAATTCATAGATTTTTGATGTATGACTCAGCTGCTTTCCTTTCCCTGATGGAAAATGCCCCATGTTCATCAAAACAGTGCTGTCTATTTTTAGAATATAAGAATAATGGAGTTTGAGGGGGTTTTTTTGGTTTTGTTTTTGTTTTTTTTTTTAACTAAAAGCCTTCCATTTTTGGGGGACAGGGCAACAGAGGATTTGCTTCTTTTTCACCATTTCTATTTCCATGTTTTGAGATTATAAAAATATTACCTAGTTTCAACATTAAAATTTCTTCCTTTGTTACTACATACAGAAAATACACACAGGCTGTTGCTTCCCTCAGTGACAGTTTCAGGCTTTCAACAAACACCATCAGACATCGCTGAGCGTAGGTCCCCTTCTGAAAAGAATTCCCAACCATAAGCAGCAAATGTCTAAAGATATTAACAGAACCAGGAACTCTGGAGAATAACTAAGATGTCCCTCACTATCCCTGTGATGGGACCTGTGTCCCATAGTTGGAAAATATTATCTCTATACAATAAATAAATATCCTGGCATTCCTTCTYGCTCTCCACTTTTCTAAGTAAGTTTATTGTTTCTTAACATGTTAGCATTTTCCTTTCATTTAAAGGAAGAAAATGGAACCATGGATTTTTAACGTGATAAAATGCAATGTTCACCAAAAAAGTGAAAACAAATGGTCAAGGAAAAAATCAATCTTTTCTTTGTAGGGAAAGGGCAAAATTGTTTCTGCAGAGTGAGGTTTCTTTTGAGGGAGGGAAAGGAGAAGTGTGTTGTGGTTTTTTGACCCAGCTTGACCTGATCCTCAAGAAAATAAACAAAAACCTTACAAATATCCCTTTCCCACTACTCTCTGATAAGTTTTATCAAGGGACAGGGTGAATGGTAACAAAGTTGTCGTTCAAGGTCTCATTGTTACCCACTGTGTTCAAATCTGAAAGTGAGAAACTGCAGTAAGCAAAAACTGTACTGTTAAGGAATGCAACTTTCTTTTATCCCAGAATGAAAAAAATGAAATTTTCTGGAGATCATCTACATCAGTGGGGTGATCCATGGTGTATTTAAATATGGAAACACGATGAGTTTTTGGTGTAACTGGTTACTGCATGTCAGCACAGCCCAGGCCACCTACCACACACCCACAGAGAGCCCACTTCAGTTCTGGCATAAAACACAGTAAATTAAAACCCTGTCCATGAAAAAGATCGAGAACATGAATATGAATAGTTATCARTGAGTAAGTAGGCTTTCTGGTAGTTCATTAAATCATCGTAACTCTCTTTTACCATTAACCAATTCACAACTTTGATCCTGTAGATCAATGCCAGCAATGAGCTAAAGTCTTGCATCTCTTCTGCAAGGCTGCTGTTGAATCAGGACTGAAAAGTGCGACCTAGATTTAAAAACCTGAGATCTCTTTCAAAATATAGTTGTTCAGGACTCATATGCAGTACTATAAATCACATACCAAACCAGTTAATGAGATGAGTACCCTTTTAACAGCTAGATAAGACAAATATCTCTTTCCAGCACCCCCACTGTTGGCACTAACTTAGATCACTGACACCACAGAGAGCCCATCACTGCTTCAAAGGGTAGAGAATCTGCCCCTGAATTATTAACATATTTCCTGTCTCACCTTGTTAATTTAATAAATAGGGTTCAAAGAAAATTATTCTTTCTGTAAGAAAAGTATGCTTATCATTTAAAACWGTATATTCCAGCAAAACTGCAAAGATCAAAATGTAGCAGTGAGTTACAGGAAGAATGAAAAGGACACTCATCGCTGTGCCCTGCAGAAAAACAGGAGGCTTTTGTGCTTAGAAAGAGGAATTTAAAAATTCATTACACTGGAAGTGATACAGTGGGTTAATTCACTGCCCTTTGGAGACCTGAAATGTATTTGTGCAGAGAATGTGTTTTTCCAAATCCCCAAACCACCACCACACAACTTGGCACGGAGAGGAACAGCTGCAATGCTGCAGGTCGGGGGGACGTGCATTGGCAGAGGCTGAGCTGGGGAAGCTTGTTCAGCACCTGCCTGCATCGTGCCTGGCTCTAGCCGGTGCTATCAGTTTCTGACTTTGTTAAAATCTTTCAAAACCAGCACATTCACAAATCTTTCTGCAAGATAACTATTGCCAATAGGAGACTGCATTTGCCTTCATGCCTACAATTTCTTCCCTCTGCATGTATTTTCAGTTTTATAAGAGCAAAGGAGGGAACAGAAACATGTATGTTGTGCTATTTAAGCGGTAGAAAATGCTTTAAAACATTAAATTGTTACAAGTATTTAAGAATTGAATTAACATGCACTACATTAATAAACTAGATCAGGCAAATAGTCTCATCAAAGACAAAATCCATTGAAGTCTGCTTGGATTGTTAAGGAATTTCTCTTCCAAAGGATTATTTACATGGGATCTGAATGATCAGCCAACCTTAGCTAGTCCCTTGAGCTAGTGTGGTTAAAACACATGAGACTCTGAGACTACACTTTGGAAGAGGTGAAGTGATTGCCTCTGACTGTCCAAAACTGTTTGACCTGCACAGCATATGTGTCTTTACCAGGGAACTGGGCTGCTCACCCTCACTTCTGTGTAACAAAGAGATAAGGCATGTGATTAACTTAAGATTCCAGTGGGTTTGTTTCTAAACTGTGTATAAAAGCATCTGACTGCATGTTTTGCTAAACAGAAGCCAAAGCCAGTGCAAGATTTCTTCTACAGACATTGTGAGGTGATCCATGCCCTCCATTAAACTCACCCCGTCACTGGTCTGTTTTCTGTAACTATTCTGGCTCTACTAGTGCACTAGGTACCTGGGAGATGTAGGAACTTCATGGTATAGGAAGTGCGAAATTAACAGAAAAATGCAATTTAGTACCTTTATTATCATTATCCTGTTGACCAAAGGTATGGGACTCATTAGCCACCAGAAAGGCAATATTATCAACCAGTCAACAAAATAATCTCTTTCATGAGTTCTTTTTTCATACAAGACTTTATTTGTATATGAAACATTTATTTAGCAAAGAAGAGACTTAGGATTGGCAACAAGATCTGGGAGGAGATGATAAAATATTTGGCTGCTAATAGTTGTGTGTATAATTTTACAGTCATAATCCTTAGCCATGGTTTATAAGGGCAGTGTTCAGGGAGTAGCTGATTTAAATCCTCTCAGGTCAAGATGATACTGAATACAGGGGTTTTACTTTCAGGGTAAGTATGTTAGAAAGTCAGCTATTGCACACAAAAAAGTAGGGAAACTACTAACCCTGTGTTCTCCAGCAAAAGTTCCTCCACAATGGCAATGGCCATTTAGCTACACTTATATTTATGTGTGGTGTCCTCTGTGTAATAAGTGTGTTCTGAGCAGACCGGGCGGACTGGACCTCTCTGGAAATTTGGACAAAGCCTAGGTTGACTCTTAATCACTAGAAAGCTAGCGTGGGTAGTTAATGGGGCAAAAAGGGTAATGTGGGGTTCAAAAATATCAAGACTGAGTAAATGTAGGCTCCCAGAAGTCCAGGCGATGCTCCATCTTACATTTAGAAACCCACATTCTGCATTCATCTTGTCTTGGGAAGGAAGCAATGTAGCCGACAGTCTGACTCTCCTCCTGGGCAATTCAGCTGACTGAAAAATTCAGTTAACTTCATTTATCTGTGGCTCAATTCCCTTTTTACAATGTAAGCATAATCCCTCTCCATTTCACCAGAATCTTTTTAATGACTGTATCCAGAAGGTGGTAAGAATAAAATATWTTTTTTTTTTTGCTTTTTAAGGCATCTATTAGCTAATCTTCAACTCAGCTCAGAGAAGGTATTGGTCAACATATCAGAGAAGGTGAGAAAATTGCAGGAAAGTATGGAAAGTTATCTAAGGGCTAACTGAAGGTCAGTTAAGCCGGTAGTTTTTCACATACAAAGCATCATTAGCTGAGCATTAGAACGAGTTTTATATTTCATACACTGGTACAAGAAATAGGGTATACCTACTAAGTTAATTAATTCCAAAGCAGCTAAAATAGACTTCATATGTAAAGAATTAAAAAAAAAAAAAATTATCTTGAACAGGACAATGTTTTCCTAAGTTTAACATGTGTAATGGAAATTTTATATGAATTTTACATACATGAAACTTACCTATATGAAACTTACATAACGCAACAACAAGCAATAAAAGTGGTCGAATGACTGCGTTCATTCCATAATATTTTTACAAGCCATAATCCACAACTGCTGTAGTTGTACATGCCACTTTTCTCAGCTGCACTAAAAAGAGTAAAGTAATCATTATGTATTTTAAGTGTTTATTTGGCCCACTGCTTCTGGGTAAAACCAGAACTTTGCAAATTTTAATTTCATACTTGTGCCATTCATTTCTCTGTGTAATACTACATATGTTTAATGGGGAGAAAGTTATTGTCATTTGGTTGGTGTAGTCAGTACTTCTGTACACTTTACAAGACAAATATTGTTTTCTTTTCCCTCTTTGGAGCAGATTTTAATAACCTTACTCATATCCACCAGTATATTACCATATAACTAATTCCAATGAAGTCTATATAATTGCTTTTAAAGTGTTATGCACTGAAAATGGATCAACATTTTATCCTTTGTTTAGATCTTACAAATCACTAAAACTTCAGCCTGCAATACTTATATAATTTAGCACCACTATAAATTTTGTGACATAACCACCAAGTTTCACTGAAGTAAATGAAAGAGTTTTTTTATCAGCATCAAAGGGAATGGGGCTGTATCCTATGCCAACTTAGTCATAGTCTGGAATCTTCAAAAGCACTCAGTCTTCTTCCTAACCCTGCTCCAAATTACGTCAAAGTAAAAATCCCAGTAATTTCAAAGGACACATATATAACTAATATGAAGTGCTTTTGGAAATCCTACATACAGTTAATATTTCAAATTTAGCACCTGAACTACATCTCACTACATCTACTCACAGGAAATATGTATTGAGATCAGAGCTGTTTCTGTTAATGATCTTTCAGAGGCTCTTTGATACAAATGCTAATACAAAAGAGTAGGAAGAAGAGTAGAATAGCCTTGCTGCATTTGTTTGAAAGAAGGCATAAAACAAGAAGTGATATTCGCTCCTATTTAAATCAGTAGTACAATTTCTATTGACTTCAGTAACTCCAGGATTTCCTYCTAAATATATTTCAAGTTACTTAAAAGCTTCAGAACATTCCTTCATTGAGGTAGCTTAAAAAAGAATAAAATCCCRTTTAGATATTGATAGATCAAGCACTGTTGCACAAATATCATATGCAACAAAAATGTACATTTGCTTGAAAGCACATTTTCCTGAAAACACRTTGGAAATGTATTTCTGACAGCTAATTAAAGCTATTCCATTCCATCAGTCATGTTTGTGTGAGGTCCAATGAAATCTGAAATGAAATGTATTATGAAGGCTACTCTTTAACAGTCAAATTCATTTTTCCTGGTATATCCAGCAGTTAAAATCTTGGTATTATTGACTCCAATGGAAATTTTGCACTTAATTTTAAAGAGATGGGTTTTTACCAGGTTGCAGACATTATTCAAGTTTCCTTATTTCTAAAGCCATAGAGTTATAAACAGGATATTCTGGGAAAATTCTAGATGTCCTTATGCAAACAAATTTTGACCATATAACCCTTTAGTCTGAGTTGAATCTCTTATACAGTTCAAAATGTTATCCCAGTTCCCAACCAGAGTAATTTCTTCCTTGCACAAAGCAGATTGTTTCTGAGAAGACAGTTGTACAAATGCCCCAGACTGTTGTACAAATGCCCCAATGCTCTTACTTTCAAGTTTATGCTTGAGTTTTCTGTCTCAGGGCAGTTCCATTCATGCAGCCATATCCCAAACCCATATCCCATGCACAATAAAAGGGACAAACCATTGTCCCATGAAGCCGTAGGCACAATGTGTCTGCAGGTACATGGAATTAAGCTTACCAATATCTAAGTCTGTCCCCTGATAGGATCTATTGTTTCACTCTAGCAGCATGGTCTATAACCATAATTAGTTCTCTGCAGTCCACTTGTATTTTTTCATAGAATCTCCACTTTCCAAGACTCTCCATGTTTCATTCTCTTTTGGTGGAGCTGCATGATGTGGAAACCTTTCAGGCCTTGGCATTTGTTTCTGTTCACAAATAGTTATAAAAAAAGGTCTGTATAAATACCTGGAGAATGAGAGTGTGTCCTGCAAACACAATGCGGTTGCATGAGCGAGAAGTAGAAAAGCAAGGAAAAATATTCCAGTAAAGAAGTTAATAGAATTCAACAGCACGTGTATTTACATGTACGCCTGTAGGATCAACACAGAAACGTAAAGATTGTTTTAAAACGCAGTAAACCAGCCATGTACTTTAACTTCAGTTTAAAAACTGTGAAATTAAATGGACGTAGCAAAATGGACAGTTAGAAAGTAATTACTGTACAACCAAGCCATAAAATTCCAAAATATTAAAGTATATGTATGAAGTATAAGAAGTTAAAGAAATACTAAGTAATTCAAATGCTGCATTAAATTATTTTTTAATGTGAAATAGTGTTAATACAGGCCTCAGAACTGCTTCTTCAATATAATGGGATTACACTACCATTCATGTTTTGCAGACATTCTGTCAAAAAAACACAGACATTTACCTTACCCTGCCAATGAACGTGTACTTGTGCACACCTGCGGTGCTCATAAGAAATCATCCTAACTTCTGACCCATGCACTGGACTTGATCCTGACGGGTGCAAAGTGTCACTGGCTCAGTGAAACAGAGTATGAACTGTTCTCATGAGTCTTCATAGGTGGTGCATAATTATTTGAGAATGCATAGAAGAATTGATAATGGTATAAAAAATGGAAGCAAAGAATACCTTTACCAATTGCATTAGGAAGAGGCTTAAAATTAAATACAGTTAACCTATTTTGTGCTTTGGCTAGAATATGGTAGTTTTGATCAGACAAGTTAAAGTATGAGCCCAAGAAGCCAGTTTTTCCTTTAGAAAAAAATTGTTGAAGTCAACAGAACTTGTATYTGTATAGCAGAAATCAGCTATGTTAAAGTTTTACTTTAACCACTAAATTTAATTTCTCTATATTTATTGCTATATTCCTCATATAACTAAAAGTTTCAAGTATCAAATATCAGGTATCCAATGTGATATACTATGATGCATTTTAACAACAGTAAAGACTTGGATCAATTAAATGTTTATTAAAACTGAACGTTAGCCAGTGACACCAGAGATGGCTTCCCTTTTTATGAATTGACATACAGACCTCGTCTGAGAACAGAGGCTCTCTGTGGCTGGAAGAAAAAAAGGAAAACAGTAGTGGTACAGAGTCTTCTCTTGATCACTGTCTAAATCAACGAAAATGCTTGCATGACTGCTAATTCTTCTTGCATCAACTGACAGTGCATGTTTGCTAAATCCATACATGTGATAAGATTCTTTCACAGCATATGAAAGGATATTCTTATTAGCCTTTTCTTTTTGACAGTTCCCTGGCATGTACCATTTGGATTAAAATATTTCTTTTAATTGCAAGAAAGAAGAAGAGGTAGCATCACTGGAGCTAGTTGTGCCATAGGACCACCATAAAATGACTGCTATTTGTGAATGTCATTTACACACTGCTAAAGTAACATTAGTAAGTGGAAGCACTTGATGCTGAGGGATTTAACCATACAGTAAAGAAACTTTATGGACAGATCATTAATCTCTGACTGCAAAGAGTTAGACTTGATTTTATGCCAAATGTTTGACTCTAAAGAGTTTGCCAAATGGCAAAAGCTGAATTATAGAAGAAATACATATTAAAATAAGACCATTTAAATTTTACATCTACTGTGAGAATAGGCAAACACCATCACATTTTTAACATAATCTCAAAATGCAATTCCTAATCCAATAAAAACATCTAATAAAAACTGGCATAAAGTTGTAATAAAATTAATTAATGAGTTGTGTACCACATTATGTTTTCATTTCCAACTTGTTAAAACAGCAAGTTTCACCACTCATTCTCACGTGTTACATTTCTCTCACTTTTCTCAGTATTTTTGTGTGGGCACATAAACATGTTTCCACCAAGAAAGTACCAGCCTGTAGTTGAAAAATATACATGTTATGCTAATAACAACACCTGACAATCAGAAAATATTTCATCACAGCCTTTCAAGGAGGAGGAAGAGTAATATTATTGCACTCTGCACGGGGTGAGAGAGGCAGAGGGTTATTTTCAGACCATCTACTGTACCTGTTTAAAATGGCATCACTATTCCTATGACATTAAAAGTTTGACAGAAGACCAAACAGTTCCTGTTGCCTAGTCTCTGCCTGGCCCCAGTACCCTGCGCAGTTAAAATGGGGAGAAATGGTTGTGTTTCCCAAGAGAAGCTGTCTGTAGTGGCTGACCCACAGACTTTGGCATCCCTTGGAAGAGAGCTGTGATGTGCAGAGGATCTGTGAGCAGCCCAGGCTCCTGCCAGCACGGAAACAGGGTGCAGGCAAGTGTGCTCCAGGTCCAGGGTGGAAAGCTGCCTCATGGGGTAATCTGGCTAAATTGTCCATGTCTAAACTCATGAGTTAAACAAGCTGGGAGTCATCTCTCATCCTGGGAGGAAGGGATGTGCAATGACCTGCATCCATACAAYTAAACTGTTTCATCACCTGCAGCTGTGCCTGCATCCAAGATATTTTTGAGACCAATCCCTGGGCTTTTCTATGCCCCAAACCATGCCTGGCAATTATTTGAGAGAGTACTACTGGGCACAGGCCAACATCATGAGAAAGGCCATGCCACAAATTAGCAGTGCCTAGCCCCACGCTTTCACGCTGGTTAGCGAAGTGTTGCAGACATAACCTGTAAGTCCTCAGCTTGCCAAGAGGATGGGAAGGGATCGCACCCAGGGATCCAGCAAGAATTATTCCCCATTCGCCTGTCTGAAGATGCCAAACAACTGATGGTATTAGCCCATTGAATCAGCTAGCATGAAGAGCACAGTGCTCTTAAAGTAGATGCAAAGATTACAGCAGAAAGAGGAAATTTCCAGTTTCTAGTTCTGCTTCTTGTAAATTGCTTTGGCCAATATTAAAAATGTTACAAAGAACAATTCTTTAACACCAGTAAATTGAGATTATTAGGTGGCAGGTATGGAAATCAGAATGATTGGCATTGAACAAAAAAAAAGAAACTCACCTCAATTTAATTAGGTTATTTACAGGTGGTTGCTTTCATTTTATTACAAATAACTTGCATGTGTAATATCTACTTATAGGAACTGTTATGCTAAACAGAAACATATTTCTGATGAGGAACAAGAAAAAAAGGTCCATTTCCACAAAATGTGCATTATAAAACAATCTTATAAGGATTGTACTTTACCTCAGAAGTTTAATAGGAACCTAAATTAAAAATAATTTTATTTTATATAATTTTTTATCTCCATTTCTCAAAGCACTTTATAAAACTTTTTTTGGAAATACATTTACTTGTTTTTTTCTTGTAGGAAAACCACTCTTAATATGTGTTCTTCAACTTGTGATACCTGTGATAAACTATGTATAATTTTTTGTCCTTTCTTTTTTTCCACTTACAGCATGAACTCCACTGTTCTCTAGCTGTGCAAACACAGTAAAGGAAACAGCAGCTTCCCTGGCAAACTTCTCCTTTAAGGAGAAAGGTTTGGTCCTGGGACACAGAATGGATCTGACAAAGTCATAACTGGAATCCATTGGATCCATTCTTGCTTCAAGAAAAACTCCTGATTGATAGACTCCGATGACTTAGCTATGCTTGATACTATAATTGCTTGGATTAGTCTTGCTATGGGCTCATCTTGGATTTTGACTGAGATAATCAAGGTGTTATACTTTGGGAAATTTCTTTGTGTTAAAGCTAATCTGTTTAGGTACCTGGGGATATATTGAGCTGGCAGCACACGGCCATGCAGTGCCATTGGAAGACATGGGGCATCTGAGAGTCCCATAGATCTGGCAGATGTAACACAGGGACCATTGCTGGATTCCTGTGGCAGCACTGGGAATGCAGGTGAGATACCATAGGCTGTTCTGATGGGTCCTCATCAGCTATGACTGAGCCCTTGGGTGAGCCATCTCAGTCTCAAACCCAGTTTCAGCTTGACTGCTTTACCATTTTAAATAAAAATCAGTCCAATGCTGTGCTGGGTTGAGACCCTGTACCAAAATTCAAGATGAGGTAGGTAACTTGGTTCCAGACTGAACGCAGAGTGTACAGGAGACTTGTGAAAGCACCAACGTGGTACTGGAAGTTCCTTGTTTGCTTCATGCCATTTGCATTTAAGGATCCCAAAGGTTTTAGAAGTGATGAGCAGGATCTTAAATGTTCAGACTCTACACCGGTACACAGAAATTTTGGGTTGAATGCTTCCTCCAGAAGCCATAAAGATGTGCAATGCCTCTTAGGAGAAGGTCTGCTGGCAGCATAGCCCTTTATCAGGAGGAAGTTGTCTACAGTATGGATATGAGTGTAAAAAAAAGGACTGGCATCTCTTCATAAACAGTTTGGTGATAAACTGTAATTTTCTATAAAGCTTCCTATGAGGAAACAGGGGCCAGTGGAAGAAGGTGTGCTCATGCCCCAGAGGAACTTGGTAAGCAATGTTAAAATAAAACAGATCTCTAGTTCAAAAATAGTAAGTGGTACCTGCCAAAGTCACAAGCTGAGGTTAGAAATCAGGATTTTTAAACTTCTGGGTTTTGAGCTTGCAGTGAGGATTCACTGGGATCACATTATCAAGTTTTCCCTGGAACCATGAAAGTCAAAACCATACTTTTTAACAGAGAGAGAGAGAGAGAGCAAGCTGATTCTTCCCTGGAAATTATTTGTCTGTGGGGCCTAGAGCCCTAAGCATTGAATGCAGTAAGATGCAGCACTGGAAAATGGAAATGAGGGAGGGAATGAAGGCAGGGTGGGAGCGTAAAACTGAAAAAACAGCTGAAAGCTTTAGGGAGAGGGATGAGAGAGAGAAATAAAACCATGAAGGATCAGGTATAAAATAGAAGGGAAAGCCCTCAGGGTTAATCCAGAACCACAAAGTAGCCTTGCTATGTTATTAAATACTGTGTTTTGTATAAGCATCACTTAAACCATCTCTTTAATGGGATACGGCAGCTGCATGCCAGGGCACAGTGACACTTACCAAACAGCTGAAGAGAGGAAGGATATAATACTTTCTACAGGATGAACTTTATGAGTTTATGATGTAAGGAGCTGAGTCAGAATCTGGCTAAAATGCTGTAGTTAAGCCTTTTAATCTTGCAAAAAAATACTATTAGCTATTTAACAACCCCAGTATTAATTTTACATCTCACCTGGGAAAAATCCTGTGCCCTCTGCCACCTAACAGCTCTAGCACCGACTTGGACCTAGGTTCAGTAACATCTCCAAGGAAAAAAAAAAGCCACCAATATTGTTTGCTCCAGTTGCTTTTTCTTGGTATTCTTCCAAGTAGAACTGATCTCAGGGAATGCTACCAACTCTGCAAGGTATGACAGGGCTGCATGCAAGGTGGTGCATCTCCCAGAAAAATCTGCTTAAGAGTGAATATAACAAAGCCTTCTGCTCTCAGATCTTTGAACTTGTACAAGCCAAAACAGTCGGGGAATGGTTTTCCATGCTTTTGACCTTGTGCTTAAATTGTTGGCTCTAATCTGATCTAGGATGAAAGTTCACATTATTTCCCTCAGGAATAGGCAGCAGTATTTGCCCTCAGTTATATTTCTCACAATTTCCTCAGTTTGTCTTAATTGTATTTATGAGGAAACTGGGAGGAGATATTACAAAAAATAGACATTTTTATTTAAATAAATACTGGTGACTATTGTGACTGTAAATACTGTGACTACCGTGATGACTACTGACATTGGTCAAGAGGCATCCTAATTTCAACATTTAAGCTCAGTTAAAATTGCTCTTTAAGGACTTATCTACATAAAAAAAGACCACAATTCAACTCAATTTGTTCAATTAAATGATGCAGACTTCACATGTAGACTTATATCAGTTTAAAACACATAAAGCAGCACTGGCTTGCATCCATTCTAACATGTCATTCCTTTCATCCCAGAGATGAAATTTTGGTGGTAGGACTCAGTGATGGTCTTGCACCAGCACTGCTGAATATTTTCTCAAGTGTCCCAGTTGGCACAAACACACGATGTTACACCCCACAGAGCTATTTCCACTGCATTCCTGACATATTTTTGGTCAAAGGCTTTTGGTTTTTAGCTATCTTTGCCCTAAATAATTTCATTTCTTTTTAGGGGTCAGAAGTGAAACCAAGGTTCAGCCTTGAACAACTTGCAATTTCCAATAGGAAAAATCTCCATTTCCTGGCCAAACCTTGCTGGACCACTTACACAAATAATAAATTCTGTGCAATATGACCCCACTGCAACCACTACAGGTAAAATAACTCTATGTAATGAATTAAACTGCAAAGAATAAATCTGAAAGGCTTTTCTTTTCAGAGGATTGTAAAACCATGTTTGGACCGCTGCTATGCCTGGCAGATGACCTAATCCTGTACACCTAAGGTACCTAAACTCAACTGTAGGTACCTAAATTAAATCACTTGCATACCAAGCCCAGGTATAGTGTTCTTGGCTAAAACATAAAGGCCAGAAGGGCATCCAGTTTTGATCTGAAAACACCCAAGTTTATCACCCAAATATTCAAATTTAGTTATCTCATGATCAACTCCCAACCATAATTTCTTATGCCTTTAGTACCATTGTTTTCTCTGAAGAAAGAATTTATGTAGTGCCCTCTCATTGGCATGCGAAAAAGGCTGAGCTCCACAAGACTTGTTAATGGTATTACTCAAAGCTTTAAAGTGGGGAGGGACAGCTACCCATGTATCTGGCAGCAGCACAGAGCTCACTGTGCCTGTGGCTCAAGTGCTCATCCAAAGACCTGCATGGGTGTTAAGGATCCCAATAGTGCTGTGACTTCATGTTGCACTTTTAATGATTTTATGACTACACTATTATCAATGGTAAATGCTAACTGAAAGCCAGTCTATCTATACAAGCTGCAATCCTGTTTCGATTACCAGGGAAGCACAAGTTAATTTTCTCTCTCTGTCAATTATTTTTTTCCTGTCCACAAAAGATTTTTGTGATTTATCTTTCTTTTTTTTTTAATTTAAAAAAAAATTTTTTTTAGATGGACACCAAAATTAGATTTTATTCATTTGTAAAACATTGATTTGCATCTCCCTGAACTACTGCCCACCCTGGAGCCACCTTCAGTTCAGAATTTGTGCTGGTTTAAAAAGTAACACCATGCATTAAGCAGAATAGGAAACAATCCAGGTATACAGTTTTACTTATCTCTCAAATCATACAAATGAAACTCTGTTTTATTCATCACATCAGTAGACAACGTATTTCCTAGCCTTATAAAAAGACAAAAGTAAAACTCTGGTATCCAGTGAGATTGTACATGTAATGCAAGCATCATCAAGCTAGAGGGACTTTTTCCAAAGAAACGTTAATATTTTTATTTATGTATATAACAAATGGAGATGCTACTACCTACAGTTCCATGACTGTTATAGTGGGCCTCATTCTCCACCATCTTTTTGACCTTTATTCACAAATAAAGAAACACAAACTTAGGGCTCCATGTCTAGAAATACCTTATAAGCAACCACACCTTGCTGAGAATTTCTGTATTGAAAAGATACAGACATACCTTTTAAATTTCCGTTAGTCCTCCACTTTTATTGAATAATGATGCCAAATGCAGAATAGTATACACAAAATAATATGTTTTAGCTACGTTTGGGAACAGAGGGAAAAGGATTAACAGAGGTCCCTTTTAAAACCTTTTACTATCTAGAATCATAGAATCATAGGATAGTTTGGGTTGGAAGGCACCTTTAAAGGTCATCTAGTCCAACTCCCCAGCAATAAGCAGGGACATCTCCAACTAGATCAGGTTGCTCAGAGCCCCCTCCAACCTGACCTTGAGTGTTTCCAGGGATGGGGCATCTACCACCTCTCTGGGAAACCTGGTCCAGTGTTTCACCACCCTCAGCATAAAACATTTCTTCCTTATATCTAGTCTGAATCTACCCTCTTTTAGTTTAAAACTATTACCCCTTGTCCTATTGCAACAGGCCCTACTAAAAAGCCTGTCCCAATCTCTCTTATAAGCCCCCTTTAAGTACTGAAAGGCTGCAATAAGGTCCCCCCAAAGCCTTCTCTCCTCCAGGTTGAACAACCCCAACTCTCTCAGCCTTTCTTCATAGGAGAGGTGTTCCATCCTTCTGACCATTTTTGTGGCCCTCCTCTGGACCCGCTCCAACAGGTCCATGATCTAGTTCTGTGAAACTTACTTCTGGTTCAATGATGTCCAGTGTTGTGACAGATTGGGTCAATTAACATTTTCTTCATACAGCAATGGGTCAAACGTGCCTTTTTATAACTCATACAACTTTTATTCTGCTATAACTTCATCTATTCCAAAGAGTCAACTCTGAGATAGACAAGCATCAAAAAGAAAGCAAACGGAACAATTTTCTGGAGTCTAGTAGACTTCAGTTCCTCTTTAATATGCAACTGTTTCTATCCCTGCTCCTTATGAGAAATTCTGAGAATTCAAACAAATATTTTAAAATTTCAAACAAATATTTTAAAATTTTAAACGAATATTTTCTTTACTCACGGAAACAAAAAGACTATCAGAAGCTATCAGAACCCATCAGCAGCCTTCAGGTTTCAGCATGTATTCTGTCAACTTTTGTATTTTTACAGACTTCCTAATACCTGAATTAAATATTTTAGTTAAATGTTGAGATGGTTCCTAACTACTATTGAAATCTTTTTTCCTTATTACTATTTGACATCCAGGAAATGAGAAGACATGGACAGACGAGGAAGGGTCAACATGGACAAACCCTGAATCCATCTTTAGGTTTTACAGCCCACCTGTCTGTATGATAACATTCTGGACATTGTGAGAATTTAAACATGTCTCAAAGATGAAAATTTTAAGGCATGAGATCACTCATGGATAAAAGTACTTTTTAAAACAAACATGTTTTTCCTGACAAATATTTTTATGAGACAATTAGCAGCCCTTCCCTTTACAGTTCCCTTAGAAAATAAGCAGACACTGATTCACTTCCAAGCTGCTGATGAAAAAATAAGGGCTCAGAGGAAAACAAAGCAGACAGGGACAATACTGTTGATATAAATAAATGAATACATTCCATTGACAATTCAGTTTGTCAGTGAGACTCTAAATAGCCAAAAAAACAGACTTGTAGGGAAAGTAAGTTTCCTGCTGAACTCTGGCATGTGGTAGAGAATCAAGATTAACACCTCAAAATATTTTTCAGAAACCAAAATTACTAAAATATTTTGGTTTATAAATGGCAAAGGGACTTCATTAAACATTTCTTTTTTTGATAACCATTTTAAAATTATTAAAGTACTGAAGTATAATATTACATTTTAGAAGTGCAAAACACAATGTAATAAAATGTTAAATGTCACATATGATTTAAAGTGATTAAATAAACTTCCTTAAATCAAACCTAAAATGTACCATAATTATTAGCTTTGATTAAAAAGAAAATGCCCATAAAATTCTATATGCTAGTCTAAAAGTTAATATGACAGCAGTTTGAAGTAATTCCATTAAACGTACATATTGACACATTCACTGGAAACATTCTAATTTTGACAGAATAGCATTTCATCTCAAATAAGTGTTGACTAACTCTCTAAAATACTTTTGGTCTCTTATGCTAAGAAAACAGCCTAATGCTGGGTTATGTATCACGATAACTCATAAATTAATGGGAAATCTCATTTTATACACACTGCAGACAGTGTAGGACTCTGTTCTGCCTTTGAAAGTGACTCACTGTGACACACACACAGACACATCTGGTATTTATAGTTTCTTTTGTCCCAGCTTTGGATGCCTTTGCTCTCATGTCAAGTCATAAAGATCCTAGGGCAATAAAGAATTTCCTGAAAATAGTTTAATTGCCCACTGACATTATCTTGAGTGAAATCTAATTTAAAATGAAGACTTTGCAGGTCTTGCCAACTTGTGAAACGTGCAACACTACATTTATTACTGAGTAAGAGAATATCTGTCATGGCATTTAATCCACTCAACATGAAACAAAAGGGTGGTATTCTTCATTTCCAGCTTTAACCATATAAAAGTTAGATGTGTCAGTCTAAGCTATTGACCTTAAACTGCCTCTGTGGTCAGTAGAGAGAAATAGCCATTTCACATGACAATTCATCTGACCTTTCTTAGGTACATATTTTAAGATGAGATGAACAGTCCTCCAGGGATTTAAAATGAGATAAACTGCCATCTAGAAATTTGATATCTATATCTAACCTAATCACCTGAGGCTTCCTCTGCAGTCAATGGAGAGAAATAGGCTTCCTCTCATGACCTTCATCGTCCCCAAGGAATCTAACCTCCCGCAATATGCCTTAGCCAGGCTGCAGCACTGGGAAGTCTGGTAGCAGGCTAAAATCACTGAATCCCTGCATGCAGCATAACTTTGTAACACATCTGTCAAAGAGTGGAGCCCCACATCAGTCATTTCAAATGCTCTCACTGTTCAGGCCTGACACCTTACTCTCTAATTTCACCAGGGCATCACAGTACCTGTCCATGCTGTTCCAAATGCTCACACACATACTGCAGTAATGATACAACAAAGGATCATTAAAAAAACTCGGTAAATAAAGAGCTAGGAAACATCCCATCTGTATTTTGTACTGGATTAAAACTTAATGTTACAGTGGTGTAGTTCTGAATTAATCACATCAACTTCAGTGCAGTTATTGTGGCCTGGAGCCAGTAGGAGAGCACAAAAGCGGTGTTTGTGAGTCTTTCTTCAACTTATGGCAGCTGTTCAGCTCATCTTTGATCATACTTATTTTTTTGCAGTTAAGCTTTCTGGTCACACTATCTTTGCAGAGATAGCTGTTCCAAACAATACACATGTTCACATGCCGGCAAAGGTATTTGTGCATGTGGATTAGCTGGTTTTTGCTTGTCATGCACTTACTCGCTTTTGTGGGTTTTTTTGTTTTGTTTACAAAAAGATATTCAGCTACTCAAGGAACATAGGCAACAACATATGACATAGCTGAGCAGCTGTACATGAGAGTTAACATTGGTGCAAAGTGCTCAGTTGTAGTGGATAGGAAGAGCTATGCCATCTTAGGTCAAGAAAAGAGGCGGGTAGCTAATTTAATACAACGATGAACAGCAGATGCTCTTAGGAAAGAGTATCAGGACAGGGCATGCCTGTGGCAATGCATCCCTAGAATACACTTCCAGTTTTCAGTACTTTGTGGCTCAAAGTCTTCCTGAGCTGGTGTGAGTGTCTTTGCATTTAACAACCCTGAAAGGATTTTCTTCCATGTGAATTTATCACTTTCTTAATCCGTATAAACTTTCAGCATTGCAAGCATCCAACAGCACAAAGTTCCCCAGCTTAATTACACACTGTGTGAAGAATCCCCTCCCTGTTTTCAGTCACCAGTTGTTAGTTTTATTTGATACTGCCTGGTTTTTATGGTCAAAGAGATACAGAACAATTGTTCCTTATTAACCTTCTCCAGCTCCTACATGATTTTGTAGACCTGCACCATATGCCCTCTCATTCACCTGTTCACAAGGCTGAGTGCTAGTTGACCGAGTAATTTCTCATTGCAGAAGGTTCCATATCATTGATCATTTTTGTTGTTCTTTTTGTACCTTTTCCTGTTCTACTAAAATGTTTGTAAGCAAAAAGGAACCAAGAGAAAAAAAGGTTTATCAGGATGAAGGATGAATAGAAAAATACATATTTTTAAGAAAAAGTGCATATTTTGGGGACATACATTTAGAGTAAATAGAAGCCTAACTATGATTTTTTTTTCTTCCGAGGTGAAGGTGGTGGCAGTAGTTAACTCAAAAAACTCCAACATTTTCCTCAAATGTCTCCATCTTTTTTGGATAAAATCTAGACAAGCAGATTTCTCATAGGTGATAACAAAATACTTCCATAGAAATTTAAGAAATTGTTACTCAGCAAGTATGAATTTTAATCCTCTCCAAATCACATTTCAGTAATATGCACAAGAGTTTCAAATGTGCTACCCTGAGGCTACCTTGGGTCTTTTTTGATGCTTTTCTATAGAAGTTCCAGAAGGTGAGAAAGATAAAATGCTATGCAGATATTTGAAAAGGATAACAAGAAGACTGTTGTAATGATAAGCTGTCAGGTTGACATTGAACTCGGGCAAAACAAGCATTGAGTCCCAGCTGATACAGGACTCGGCAAAGAGCTAAAGGAAGGAAATATAATTGATGCCAATCTAGCAAACTATCCAGAAAATAAATTCTGTCAAACTAGCAACATATTTTTATGGGATTATGGGTTGATTGGTGAAGAAAATTGTATTAACCCTGTCTTCCCCCTTAGACTTTCAACTCTAAATTACCTTACATTTAATTAGATGATGCTAAATTAATGTGGCACACTAAAATTTAACAAGGCATACACCTATAGATTAAACTGGATAACAGACATCCCTCAAAATATTGTTATAAAATGAGACCATTTCTATGGAATTGCTCTTGACTGTATTTTACTTAACATTTTATTAAAAATCTGGAACAAACCACAAAACAACCACAGTTAAAGTTTGTAAGTGATCATTGCAATAGTAATAAACCATGAGGAGTTCAGGTCAGTGGTACGCAGCTTGGAAGACTGCATGCAAATTTTATTTTAATGTTGTCAAATGTGAATAGTTATGTTCACCAAAGTTCCCTTGTGTCAATGCTTCCAGGAGGGCTAATACAATCCTTCCATGTAGAAAGCATCTTGAATAGGTGCTTAAAGTTCATATTATCTCAGCATTTGACCTTCATGCAACTTCTCCTGTAATATTTTGTTTAGTTCTTGTGTCGCTGTTTAAAAGGTTTTTGAAGGACTGAAGAGATTCAGAGATGAACCACTAAAAAAGCTTTCCTTGTGCCAAAAGATTCCAGAAA
Source organism: Phoebastria nigripes (assembly GCA_035582835.1). NCBI lineage: Eukaryota > Metazoa > Chordata > Aves > Procellariiformes > Diomedeidae > Phoebastria > Phoebastria nigripes. The sequence goes on along the minus strand of JAYKAV010002840.1, from coordinate 699,643 downwards.
CTCAGCCTGTTAGAGGGAAGGCTAAGGGACAGAAAAGTTTATAAACACACAAAATAAATAAAATTTTGATCGTGATATCTTTGGTCTAAGACATAACAAAATACAGTGGCTGAAAGCTGAAGCTAAAAAATCCAAGGCTAGAAATGAAGAACAAATTTTTAACAGTGAGGGTAATTAGCCAATGCMACAACTAACAAATGCTTTCAATCAAGACCAAATGTTTTTCAAAACATTTCATACTCAAGTTTAAACTGAAAAGATATAGGTCAGGCTAGACGATTACAACGATCCCTTGTGACTTCAAAAGCTATGACTCTAAGGATCTAAGCACACCCTGAAGACTAAGTCTGAAAACAAACAAACAAGAAATAAACAATTTATGAATATTTTTAAATAGTATGCTGTTTTCACAGAAACTAGAATTACTTCAGAAATAATTCAGAAACAGAAAAATGAATAATCATTCTTTAATAATACATTTCAGGGTAATAAATCATTTTGCTCTACTCTGAATTTACTTTTTTGTCACTGGAAGCTGAATAATGCCCATTGAATATAGCTAAGGGTTGAGAAAAATAAGAAAAACAGAAAATGCTCCAGTGACTTTTTGAAGTTATTTTTACATGATTTCTGGCATTTTCATTTTGAGTGCTACATGATTTTTCCTAATCATTGTCAAAGCAAAACTGTCTAGGTACAGATGACATATATGAATGTAAAGATGTTTTCTGTCTCTTTCGAAGTTGCCTCTTCGTACCCTCTTGAAAAGTTTTGTATTTGAAACTATCTGTTGGTCGCTTACTAGAAAGATAGTGTGGACGAGTTAGGGTTTTTCTAACACAGAAAGATTTTTTCCTCTATTTTTCTATTCAGGCAATTTTTCATTAACACTATGTCTTGGTTTAAATAAGACCCATCTCCTTTATGGACACAAAGGAACAAATGATGTTTTTTCAAACTTTAGATAAACGGCAATCCTTACATAATGGTGGGCATTTCCTCTTTGGAGATCACCACTGAATCAGGACATTCAAACAAACTCACCGCTAAGCTGTTCCCTGGGGCTAGGCTCAGTTGGTCCAAAGCTATGCTTATTACATGTGCTTTGGTCAGCAGATATGCAATCTTAGACAATAGCTTCTTTCTGCAAACAATAGCCAGTATTAAGAATGTCATCAGATATAATGGCTATGAGTGGGACAATTCTGCTTTCTTATGAAAGCTTTCATAATAGAGCGGTCAAAGTGTGCATGTGTGTGTGTGTCTGTGTGTGYATCTGTGTGTCTATGTGTCTGTGTGTGTTTTAAGAAAGATCCACCAGCATGCTGCAGAAGCAGCCTGCTAGTCTCAGAAGAGCTGGTTCATGAAAGGTGCCATTTATAGTGCTTTCACAGTACCATAGAATGGAAACATTAGGTAATAGTAAAATCCCAGAGCTAGACTTACTAAATTCTGAAAACTTACTCACATTACCATGCTTTATAGGGCTTTAGGGACTTCATAACAACAATCTGTGCAACTGCAGACTTTGTTTAATGAAAAAATAAATAGAAATAGTTACCCAAAAATTAGCCTAAAGACTGGTATTCCCTTGTTAGTGCCCTTTAATAATTTTCACTATGCCTCCATTTGCACTGTGTCTAGAAAATAAAAGGCTTATTCATGCACAAAAACACAGATCTGCCTTCTCAGTGAGAAATTTTGTAACATTTCTGTAGTAGAATCAACTGTAGCAGCTCAAGGTCTTTTTCTGAAAGAGGGGAAACGGTTAGCTGGATATTGCATTACTTTCAGGAGATTTCTTCACTGTTGTGTAATTTATCTGACAGTTGCCACAGGGCTTACATGCCACTTTAGTCACCCTACTGATTTTTAAGGGATGGATATGCATGTGGAAATTAGGGGAGCATTCATTTTTCCCCCCAATTTCATCAAATTACATGCACTGTGATTTTAGATAAATCACGCTATTACACTGTTTCCCCTTCCACATTTACAGAGACTTGTGGGTTCGCTTTGGTTTGCCGTTAAGCAGTCACTATTTGCATCAACATCCCAACCGATTGGGTTAGTCTGATGTGTCCTCTAAATGGTGTCCTCTCAACAGCTCTCCTTAATGCTCTGTCATGAATTTGTTTGGGTTTTTCTTATCAGGAGGTATCAGAGCCAAAGCTCCAGAATGTCTCACTTTCCGTACAAGGCTTCCTGTGTATTTTAAGTGAAACAGATATAACAAAGAAAGCAATGTGAATTTATGCAGCTCCAGTGTGGGAGAAACAAAGAAGTGGGTTGAAAAGACAGACAGAAATATATCAGCCTTGCAATCTCAAGCGACCCTCAGGCAGGTACAGCACATATGTCTTCTGGCTTTAGTGCAGACAGAATTCAAAAGATCAGCCTTTTTCTGACCCCAGATATGAGCATCTGGCGAAGACCAGCATCCTTCACAATTTTGGCAGTTTGCAAAGACACAGGCTGGCCTGGATTACAAATCGGAAACACTCATCACAGCTGAAAGCGTATTTTTTGCCATTGGGATAGTAGAAAACTGAGAGAGATAGGCACGCAGTTCGGGGAGGAGAAGGCAAAGTAAGACTGCTTTTTCTCTGCTCTTGAAACCTATGATGCAAATATTTATGCATGAGGCTGAGAGGAATTCTTGGGTCATCCTTCTACCCTGTCTAAAAACATACCCACATCTAAAAGGAGAGCTCACAGCAGTGCCTAAGTTTGAAAACGTGCTGATGTCAGAATTTTGCTCTATTTACATGCCTTCGGCGAAGAGCAGCCAACTACCTGCTTATCATAAATCTCTCCTCTCCCTCCCTTCATCCTCTCCACTGAAACCCCTACAATTTTCAGTACAGAACACCAATGCACAAGTAGGTTATTCTGTGTATGAAAGCAGTGCTTGTGAAAGATGTTGAATGCACAGTCCCGGAGACCCACATCCTCTGCAGTATAGCAAAGGAAAAAAAGATACATCATGGATAGCAGCACTGTCAGCTTCCTTGCTCTGACTTACCAGCTTCACTGAGCTTGAAGAAACACCCACTGGGGTGAAAGGATCATTCATCCTTTATAGCCAAGTTGTTGTCCTGACTGCTAAAATTGCCATATAGGCTGCTAATTAGAGCCAGTTATGATTATGGCTTTTGCAGTGCTGACAGATGTGAACTGTTCACCCAAAGCTTACCCTGAAGGTTGTGCCACCTATAAAAGCTATCAGATGTAACAATCTGCTAAACTATGGTAGATTTATACCTGCCTAAAGATGAAATCAGAGAGAATAGAGCTGAAAAAAACCCTCCAGAGATTGCTTGATCCATCTCACTACACCAGAAGATCACRTCTACTTTGTTTTTGAGAGCTGTTTGTCTAACCTACTTTTATAGGCCTCCTCTAACAGGGACTCCAGAGCCTCTACATGCAACTCATTTCAGTGCTTCGTAGGAACTTCCAAGAGAAGGGGTTTTTAATGGTTAACCTAAACTATCCTCGTATTTCCTGTTTGCCATATTCCTTTCCTCTTTGCAGGGTCCCGCCATACACCAGGTAAACATTTCTCTACAGTCTTTTCTCAGTTTATAATTCTTTCTATCTTTCTCCAAGCATGACATTTTCTGGATCATTCTCTCATCATTTTATTATTCTCTTTGGACTCTGTCCAGCTGGGTTATATCTTCCCTGTAACACATGGCCCGAACCAGATTGGATACTGTTACAGTTGAGATTTTGCAAACCTGAAGAACGCAGGAGGGTAACTGTAATGTCTTACAGGTGATGTTCCTGTCTATACATCCCAGACTATGTTTATGGGAATGCAGAAGCAAGATGCAGCTCACCCATGTGTATCATGTGAGTCAAATGACTCATTGCTGTCACCCCATTTCTTCTTCTCCTTTCTTCTTCTCCTTTTTCTGACTCCTACTCCCCCACAAAAAGGGGATACTCTGGCCACACTCCAAAATCTCTGCAGGAGCACTGAGAAGCTTGAGATGTCCTTCAATGATGATATTAAGGACCCAATAAATAAAAGACAAGAAGAAACTTTCATAAGACTGCTACTTCTCACCAGTACCACTATGTGGGAGGTGGGTAAGYGTCTCTTTAGCAATATATTTACCATCATAGGAATAATCTTGGGTGCTTTCTTTTCACCATCTAATTCTTGCCTTGGTCCTACAATAGAAAAACTACATGTCATCCAGAAAAGGGTTGTGTTATTTGAAACAGTATGTAACAGTAGAAATATCCATAGGTTTGGGGCCTGATTGTTTTTCTTAAAACTGATCTCTGAATACAGACAACACTCAAACTGCATTAAAACTGTTATTTTCATGACAGCAAATATCTCTGAGCTCGTGTATTAATCTGGAACTTTCGTGTATCACAATGCCCCAAACGCACAGCTGTCAAACAGATTATTTCTGTGATTGATATAAGATGTATGGATATGACGTCGAGAAAAGGCTGCATTGTGGGACAAATGTCCCTGAGCTTTTGGTACTATAATTCCCAGAGAACTGGTATACATTTGAATTGCTTTATCTTGGCATAATGCAGAATTTCAGTAGAAGCCGTATTAGCTCCCTTACTAGAAAACCACGAAAATCCCTCAATATAGCATTTACGAATCACATAATTTAGATGTTTTAAAATTATCTGTGTAAATAAATATACACACAAACACAAATACATATGGAGATAGGCATGAAATTATGTCTTAGCCAGAGTACAGCAGTTAATCATATCCCATGCATTCTATTAAGAGCAAAGGGTTTCTATAAAAATTAAAATGCATGGATATGAATGCCCTTTGGTAATTTCCCTGTTTAAATATTTCCACTTAGTGAGAAAATGTTGAAGAAATTTAAAATTACTTAAATTTTAAATTTTAAATAGAAATACAGGTTCCTGTATTCAAAAAAAAAAAACGACAAAATCTATCGCACATATCAAAAAACTTCCCATGTAAAAAGTAGGCTATAATAGCCTAGATTCTCCTTTAGAATGAGAAGTACAGTTGTAACATTGTCAAATGATATTAGCTTTATATCATATTCACCTCAGATTCCTGATGAAATAAAGGCCCATATTTTGCCATCAGTACTGAGCAGCATCCTTCCTCACAATTTGTTCCACTGAAATGAATAGTTATTTTGCTAGAAAGTGGTTTAGGCTAACATAGTCTGGATCTATATGATGAGTGGAAAGAAACAGCTTACCTTTCTATTGCTTCCTTCACGATGTTATCATTAAACTTAGAGGACATTAAGTATATATAATTAAGTGTATACAATTTTAGATGATGAAGATGCTTGCTACTTTTTACAACATTCATCCATATTTTCACATTTTCTATGGCATTATAGCTTAAAATAGTACAAAGATACATGGCATTTATGGCTCAGAAAGACCTTTGGCYTTTGACCTTAAAAGATCTTTATGTGGAGGCCCATGGTGGATTGATTTTTGACAGTACAGTGACAGAGCCATACAAAAAAGGTATTCATATTGACCAAGTCCGTGGATATTTCAGGTCAAAATGTCAGCAGTTGTCTTTTTCAGCTGACATCCTGGTCTGAGAAAGTTGGATTTAAGGTTTTCTTGACTCTCATATTTTGATTTCTTGCCATATATGGCTGTGTCATTAGCTCCCTGGAATGCCTTTCAGTTTCTTCCTTGAAAAATGCTAAATAAGTTCTCACTTTACCTACTGACTGAATAAGAATACAAAAACAACGGACAGCTGTGAGGCATCTGCGTGTCACACAAACACTGTTGGCACAGTTCCTGCATTCAAGAGATCAGCAAGAGCCTAGTAAATAAGCTTTCTTCACTAAAGACCACTTTTGTCCATGATCATTGGAGCTGTGCTTTACTCATACACCCTCTGAATTCCTCTTTTCTTCAGTAATCACACATGCCTAGCATGATGGCTGATTCTATTCTACAGTCCTGGGCCATGTAATTATGTGAGTAATTGGCAGACAAGATGTTGTGAATACCTGAATCCCAGGTTAATTGAAACTAACACCTGCCTGAACTGTGCTGTTGTAATGGATGCAATAATACAACAAGATCAGGTCCTATTGAGTTGCATAATCTTTTCAAGACAGGGTTTTTGATGTCCCTTCTTTGATTTGAGGGTGGTGGTAAACTAAAGTATTATGCCTTTGTTGAAGCTTATAGAAGATGAATCTGAGGCTGAAAATGAAGATCCTTCCAGTTAATCTGTATTGAGAAAAATCAGTGAGCACATATCTTTTGCATCTTTCAGTTAGAAAAGAAACAACAGATACAGCTGTCAACACAACCATAGTCAGTAACAACATAACAGTTCACCCTAGAGTAATCCAAGTCATTACGCAGGTAGTACAAACTGCAAACTTTGGATTCATGAGGCTTAGCATAGCCAAAATTCCCACTAGCATCATCAAACATCCCAAACTGGGCAAGCATTACGGCATTACGTGGGASATGTTATTCTAGTATTGTTGGTTTGAGGTTGATTTTCTGCTGCCTTGTCCTTTGTACTATCATAGCTCACAGGCAATTCGTTTTGGTGTTTCCTGTGTTACTTTCTCATTGACAAAATGGTGATAATGGTACGTCCCTATAGCACAGACAGACAGGCAGACAGACAAGCAGACCTTCTGTCAGAAGAGCAGAGGACATATCAAGACAAAGACTTCCAAGTCATAGAAAGACCTTAAGAACAAGTATGCTTTACTTGATAAAACCTCTCAAGCAAACATAGCTTTTCTTGTTCTTTTACTGAAACTATGGCAATCTTAGTTCTTTTAAATCAAATCATATAGACTATTTTAAACATAGCTTTTATCTGACATAACTAGACTCTTGGAAGTATTTCAGTTCAAACAGACCTCTATTGCAAGAGTATACTGGATCAGAGCAGAAAATCGAAGTAGTTTGGCAACAGACCTGATTTATTTAGGAACAAAATAATATTGTACAGTTGCTAGTAAAAGCAGAAGACAGGACTTGATGACCGCAAATGTCCTATTTTTCTAAGTTAAACAAGACATGATATTTCTATGTTAGAATAAATGTTGGTTTTACTTATAATGGTGCAAACTGTATAAAGCTACTATACTCTTTGTAAAGGGAAAGCGAATAGAAAAAATATTAAAAAGCCAAAATGTAGCCAGAAGACTTGGGATTTTCAAAAGCCCACAACCCTCAGATTACTTACACAAGTAATCTTATTACAGACTTCTCTGGGAACTGCTTGACCACCCCAGTTGCCTCTGAAAATCACAATCAATTTATTTGTCTCAGGACTAATGGGGGAAAAAAGATTTCAGGAATGAAAAGATTTTACTGTAATGACCTGAAGCAAATGGGAGAACAAAATGCCTGCTTTAGAAGTCATGAGAGGCACAATCACAAAGATTAAGGGCAAGAAAGAGAAGTGAGGAGGAGGGAGTTGGGAAAGCAGAGTTCCCAAATTTCAGCAGTTAGGTAGGCCTTGGTTTAAATGTAATATGGCTGCAAAAGAAAGGCAATGTGCTTTGGCTGATACCTTTTCAGAGACATTTTGACATGAAAAACCTGACAGTCTTTTAAACAGGGACAGGTAGCTAAATGTAGGATATTGCATTTCTCTCTGGGAATCATATAACTATAGAAAGGCTGTAATAAAAGTAACAAGAATATTTCATGATAGAAGATCAGTGCGGTTTTAGCAGTTGAACAGCAAGCCTGAATATGTTTATTAGCCCAGTGTTTTCAAAATCTATTTCAGTAAAAGGCTGTGTCCTCTATACGTCTTACTGTATCATTTTTTTCGCCTAACAGGGCCTGATTTTTTTTCAAGCTGAGCACTGTCTGAATAGCTTCCCTAACRTCTTTGTTTAGATCTGGTCTATAGATCCCACCTTACTCCCACTGATGTTAGAAGGAAACTTCCTTAGCAGACATCCTGTGGGATGACAATACCTAATTCTGTCTTTATTTCCAGCATCTCACAGTGTTACATCCATCCCATCAAAAGTTGTGAATAGTTCTTATACCTGCTAATATATCCTTATTTGTGAGCACGAGGTCTAGTAAAGACATTCTCAGTACCTTTTTAAAGGTGTTTTTCTGCTAGGATATTGCTAAATCAGAATGTCTACTCTAGTGTTAAACTCGTGGATATGAAACACGGCAAATAAACAGACAATTAGTTGAAAGCTGTGTATGAACATAGGGTTAACCTGACTCAGCTGCCCCACAGTAAAAATGGCAGGTATCCTGTCCAGATAGGATTTCACTGAGAAGTATCTATGGTGCATAAATRCTGTCTTATCAAGTGTGCCATCTTCTCACCCCATCACCTTTCCTGTAGTGAAGACAGAAGTATGGTCATCCTTTCCATCACACATCTTCTGACAGAAAACACAGGGAGCAGTGGAAATTAAGTATTGTAGTATATATTTGGCTAAGATACTAACAAAACCCTAAGGTAATTCCCTGAAAGACTGCAAATGCTGAGGTGACAGGCGGGAGGGCTGAGGCAGGGATGGGGGGAGTAAGACACTGCACTGCTGGGAGAGAGCCATAGCTATGTTTCAGTCAAATCTGACCTACTTTAATGAAATCAGGTCATCTGTGAGCTCTTCATTACCCCCAGACTAAACAGTACAAAACACGGCAGCCAATGTCTCTGTCTTTTCAGAGTGCCACTAATTCTCATTACAACATTGTTATGTATTCCTCAATATATATTGACCTAGTCATCTCGCCACACCAAAGCTGGTAAACAGTGCTGGGGAAGGAAGTAAAGTAAACATGATTACTGACTTTTTAAAAAAAAATAAAAATAAAAAATTACAGGGTAAACACAGCCATGCCTCCAGAATGTGTCTTCAAGGGAATACAGAAACAAAAGGAGGCACAACTGTCTCACAACATTAGCCGTGATGGATGGAGCTCACCTATCACACCAGCAAACTCTTAACTGTTACGAGCCACGTTAGCAGACAAAGCGGAGGCTGGAGTCAAGCGGAAGCTGGTACTGTAGGCTTATGCTCAAATTCTGCTCAGTGTTCAGTCTTCTATAAACTAGGAAGGTGACAGCCCCATAACAAAAAATATATACTGGTGAAGCTTTAACGTGATGCCCATATATGCATTTCAGTTCATACAGAGACAGACTGTGTATATGTGTGTGCAGGTATGGATGTGTCTCCACACATGTATTTTATTATGTACATGTGTATATCCACTTGTTCGTACACCAATATGTCTGTGCTTGACAGTAATGTACATTGAGATGTATGCACTGCTTTTAGACCTAGAAATATACATACATGTATATCTCTAGCTGTATATGCATATATATCTAAAGATGCATATATATATACACGTATAAAGTCATATTCAGCAAAAGACCTGTCCTTGTGAGCATCACATTAAACCTAGACCATTTACATTACATGCATGTCTCTATAGTGAATAGTGTATATGTATGAAAGGCTACTGTGTACCAAAGAGAAATATTCAATCTTATTAAAAGACTTACTATGTTTTGTTCCTATTGCTTATCATAGAAGCGTAATCTTTACAATTTCTGTTCAACATTATTTAGAAGAGTATTTATGTACATTTTGTTTTGGAGACCAAAGGCTCCACTTACTTGTCCAAATAGGGCACCTGGTGCCATGTGAGATCGGGCATCTTGTGCCGTAAGGAATGACACCCAGCCTCCTGCTGCTACTCCAATAAGCCACAGGTCACCATAGGTCCTGTGCCATACCTGCAGCCTTGTGTGGACATCTCTGACACCTTAGCTCATCTCAAAAGGCACTATACACTAAAGTATGGGCAACTGCTTTGGACCCTTGCATTCCTTTTCCTGTAGACAGCTATCATTAAAACATTTTCACCACATCTCACCGATTTTCTGTTTTTTCTAACCCATGTTTAATTGGGAAATCTATTTGGCACTTACTACAGAACTATCTTTCTTGCCCTACTATCTCATTGTCTAAATTACTTCTCAGTCTGTCTCTGTCACCTATTTGTGGGTGGCTGAGAGTACTCCACCTGGCTCAAGGTGGGGGTCTAGAGTGTAGGAGTCCACATGTGCCAATGCTTTGGACAGAAGTATTTAGGTGAAATAAAGGCTTGAAGAGATGACAGCCTGGATGCCACAGCCCTGAGACCATGGCAAACTTTCTTTGGCAATGCCAAGTTAAGATAATTTAGATAGTTCTTGACACTTTCACCTTTAACCATTTGTTCCTGTCCCTGTTCCTTCCCCTGCCCTGTGTTGGAAATGATTGCACAGCCACGTGGGGAACCAGTGGTCCAGATCTTGGCTAGGTAAGTGTCTAATTCCCACTGAAACCAGTATTACGCATATACCCCTCAAGTTCTGAACTTTCATGGTATAGAGAGTCATTATATTTTAAAATCTTTACTTAGATGACTGGAGCTAGAAGGAACGGCAGCTCTCAGGAGTCCAGCTGGCTGTGGCAGGCTCAATGCTTCTGACTATGGTAAAATAGAGTATCCATATTTTGATTTCTTGCAGTTTCTGGAGAGTTACCCCCTTCTATCTTCTATTTTCTTACAGCCTCTGCTGCTACCCAAACTGCTCATTTCTTCTCATTCTAGCCAGATGAAACTTCTGTGTCATCTGTATGGTGGCTTCAAACTGCTGGAGAAGCAAGACTGAGAGAAGCAGGGGAAGGATGAAACATACAGGAACAGGTAACACCCTATGTGTTTTTAATAGAGGACATATGACAGAATATACATCATTTAGGAAATCTGAAAATTCTTGAATAAGCACAACTAACAACTGTGTCCAAACAAAGGTCTTTAGTCTCCTTTCTAAAAGAGCTGGTGATAGGAACTGCTGAGCCCCCTTTATAGGCTGCAGTGATCCCTTCTCTGAAGGAGGCAGGGGGAGGGTAGAAGAGGAGAAGGTAGGGTAGGACAGTAATTACTATCTCTAAAACCCAGCTTTAAGCAGCACAGTTAATGGTGGGATTTTGGCAGACAAATATTGACAGCGCACTGATGTTGCTAAGCTAGCAGTGCCCTGCTGAAGGGCTGGAATGTGCGAGCTGCACAAAAGCCTGCCTATGGGGCAACACAGAGCACCACTGCGCTAGCAGCACCTCTTGGTGCTACCACATGCATCAAAGGAGTGGACTGTCTTGCAAAATTTGCTCGTTCCAGTGGGATAAGTCTATGCTCAGTTTTGGTTGTGGTTGCTGTTGTTTTTCCTGCGGAAGGAGCTGAAGAACAGGACTGAGATAGTGATTTTTCCCTTGGAGGAAGCAAAGGCTGGGCGGCATTCTTCTTTGACATGGGGGAAATGCCTAACATGCTATTAATCCCTGCAGGAACAGATCACACACTGGCCCCTGCATGTGCTGCAGCTCCAACCGAGACTCTGTCTGGATCCACATTGTACCCAGACTCATATACCACCTCCGTGTCACCTCATTTACAGGGGAATTTTACCCCTGCAGCCTGTGGCTCTAAACGTATATTGATGAGGTCATTGGCAGAGTTTTGTCTTGTTACCATTGAAAAGCTGTGAGAAAAAAAATGATGCAAGATAACTGCTGGTGTCTCAATATCATATGTGAAACTCCACCTGGTAACTCAGTGTATGCCATGATCTGCTTTGATTCACTGTGGCTGGAACCTGAGATATGCTTTCCATGCACTGTGACTGACACAAAACACAGCTCAGAGTTAGACTACTTGTATCTATATTTTTCCATCAGAGGTTTTAGCCTTTAGGTGTTTTCTTAAACGAAATACTTTTATTTCAGTCTGTATATTATTTTGAAGTAAATAACTAAATGAGAAAATGAGGATTTTAGCACTGAGCAAAACTATTATTGCTTTTTCTGAAAAGCTGTTTGGCTTATATTCCAGTATCGTATTTACTTCCAATTACAGGCTCCTTTGGACCACAGAAAGGTTAATCCAACGCTGAAAAGTGAATAGAAAGGCTCCCAACAATTTCCATAGTTTGGCCTATGATCATACCAATGGTCAGAATTGGTAGCTAGGTCTGATTTTCTTAAAAACTTTCAGGAAAATGTCATTGTGAAGCTTCACAACCTCAATCACAATTCACTAGTCCATCCAGCATGGTTTAGGGTGTCCCCACAGAATGCAATTCAGGCCATGTAACGCTACTTGAAATTGCAGAAAGGAAAGTACAACAGTCTTCAGACATATCCTGTCAAACTAATCATGGACTGTTGATTCAGAGATACCACATGTCATAGAACTGTTTTTCATTTTACCATAACCCAGGTATATTCATGCATTTCTGTAAAAGCTAGTGATATTTTTTCTCCTCCAGTATATCACTAAGGAGAACAGACAATGCTGTATGTACAACTCTATTCACAGCAAACGCCAGATAAACCAAAAGAACCACTTATAGCTAGGCAGATGTTCATAATCTTGATTTTATTACCTCCAAACAACAGTGTTTGATTTGATACATGAAAAGCAATAAATCAGGAAATGTCACGACACATGAAACAGTAAAAAAGAAACATGGCAATAATCTGGGAAAAACATTTCTGATTTAGATTATCAGTGGCTTTCCTGGCTTGTGCCTCAGAGATGTTCAGACTGCGGTATGGCATGGACTAGGTTTTAATAGCTATATTATCTCGCAGTCCAGAAAGCCAACTGTATCCTGGGCTGCATCAAAAGCAGCGTGGCCAGCAGGTCGAGGGAGGTGATTCTGCCCCTCTACTCTGCTCTGGTGAGACCCCACCTGGAGTCCTGCGTCCAGTTCTGGAGCCCTCAGCACAAGAAAGACATGGACCTGTTGGAGCGGTCCAGAGGAGGGCCACAAAAATGGTCAGAAGGATGGAACGCCTCTCCTATGAGGAAAGGCTGAGAGAGTTGGGGTTGTTCAGCCTGGAGAAGAGAAGGCTTTGGGGAGACCTTATTGCAGCCTTTCAGTACTTAAAGGGGGCTTCTAAGAAAGATGGGGACAAACTTTTTAGCAGGGCCTGTTGYRACAGGACAAGGGGGAATGGSTTTAAACTAAAAGAGKGTAGATTYAGACTAGATATAAGGAAGAAATTTTTTATGCTGAGGGTGGTGAAACCCTGGACCAGGTTTCCCAGAGAGGTGGTAGATGCCCCATCCCTGGAAACACTAAGGTCAGGTTGGAGGGGGCTCTGAGCAACCTGATCTAGTTGAAGATGTCCCTGCAAATTGCAGGGGGATTTGGACTAGATGACCTATAAAGGTCCCTTCTAACCCAAACTTTTCTATGATTCTATGATTCTATGATTATGTTGTTGAGTACATCAGTGTACTAGCTAGCTGGGAAGAACAGAGAGTAGTCAGAATTGTATAGCCTAGCAGTTTTCTGAAGACAACAAGCTGTGGATACCATTTAATTTCAGAACAACCACACCAGATAGAAAATTTAATCATATACAAAAGCATCAAACCATACGTAAAGATGCTTCATACAGCCTTTTTCATTTTTTCATAAATTATTTTACTGCTTTGACTAAGCGTGGAGAAATTATACATTTGCTGAACTGAGCTAAGGCCAGAGAAAAGCCACATCATTGTTTTCTCCATTTGTTGTTCAAATCCCCTCTAGGTCTTATCTGACATATTTATAGCTTTATGTCCACATTAATTAAAAACATTCATGGGATTTTGGTTTAACTGATTATATATGCTAGCAACAATACTAAGCATATACATAGAATTAATGTATACTCACAGTGCTTACAGCATGTATAGCTCTCAGCAGTAATATGTAAATTTTATCGCGTATCAACACTGTGGACTAGGTTTGCAATCCATCCAACAATTTCCATGAAATGACTTCTATGTAGCTTCTGTAGCCAACAAGAGAGAAGACCATAACGTATTGTGGAATGATGCACTGGCTGATGTGATTTCCTCCAGGAGAATGGAGGCAAAGGAGGCTGGGAGGGAAGAAATACCAAACCCTGTGCAGACACAGGCAGACGTTATTTACAGTGATAACTTTTGCCCAAGAACATGAGTCTCCCTGAACTCTAGAAACAATGGAGAAAGCCTTGAGAGCTCCAGACGTAGCTCAGAGCATGAACCATAGATGCTATTAATTGCTTCCAAAGGGTACTCTCTATATTGACCCTATGCTACAGTTAGCTTCTGTCAATATGTTTCACAGTTTATACAGGACTGCCTTGAAATGAAACACTTCGATCTTGTTCAACAAACTAGAATATCTTGACCTGGACAGATCTGACCCAAACCCAAATATTTCATTTTGATTTTGCTGACATAAACATTTGATTTTCAGATGAAAGTTTTTGCTTTTCAGACTAAAAATGGCAATAAATAAAAATTCAACATAGGTATCTCTTCAATGAAAACATACATTTTTCTTCTAAAAATTTTCTAGAATATTTTTCTGCCTGAATGTTTCTGATAAATACACAGCAACAGGATATACATATATTCACATATACACAAGAGTATATCTGTTAGATGTATGCACATAATCTCATATTTATCTTTGGAAAGATACCAACAATCTGCTAGCTGATAGGTCAGGATTGTCCATTTCAACAAGCTGAAAAAGATGTTAAAATATGGGAAAGTTGGAAAAAAATCATAGAAACAAGCACAAAAAAGACCTCTTGCTTTCTTGGTATGTAAAGAAAACGCTAAATAAACAATTTGTGAACCCAGTAACGAAAGTCAACACTTAAATCTGTGTGAGTTCTCCCTATGTCTATTTATTTTCCTTTCTCCAAATATTAAATGCAAACTTCAATACAAAGCCAAGAATTAGGTTCCATACATGGAAATGCCTTGGTGATTGTAAAAAATAATGCTGTGGTGTCTCTAGTTGGGAGGTTTGGAAGAAAGGGAACTAAAAAAAACAAGAAAAAAAAAGAAAAAAAAAGAAACTGTTCCACTTCATCTAGCAGTGCTGCAATACATCACTCCAATTAAATCCCAGCCAATAAGCAAAGGGACGTGTTAAGTAAAATTCATGAGCTTTGAATGCATGTGAATGAATATGCCAATCAGAATCAATGCCACCCATTCATCTGGTGTAACACCATGGTGATGACAATGAGCTTGAAACCAGCCTTTGTTGTCATCAGCTGTGCAGTAGTTGCCACAGCCCCAGCCTGGATCAAATGTGTGGGACATTTAAATCTTCAGCATGGCACCAACACACAGAACATCTTATTCATGCCAAAAAGGAGCTATAATCAGCCTCCGAGTAAATAACTCAGGATCAGTTCCTTAAGGGGCACACATTGACTTCTTTTAAAATGACCAAAAGGCTGTTCCTCTCCTTGCTTGACTTTACTATCTGCACACAAGCACAGCTTTTTGCAACCATGTAGTGTATTTGTCACTTTAGAAAAATCTGTTGCTATATTAATGTCTGTAGCTGAGACTTCTGTGGGCCTTAACTGATATTGCAGCAGGAATATCTTTGCGGGACCCTGCATCTCAGCCCTTTTGAGTGCTGCAGTGGCAGATGGCTAGCTCTCACTGCTTTTACAATAACCATTTCATTTGTGATGCTTGACCTGAATTCCATTCCTTGTTTAAAAGTGTGTCTCAGTTCTCAAATGGTATTTCACAGAATTGCCATTTCCATAGTGTTTCCACATGCTGTTCTCCAAATAACACATTTGCCCATAAAACAGGGTGGAAGAAAAGAATATGGAACTAAGTGTCACAATTGAAAATGTTTAATCTAAGAATATGTATCCAAATACTGATGACAGCTTCATTTTTATTGGATTTAAATTATACCACTGATATTTTCTTATATGTCAGTTTGTATCACTTACAGATCACATTGTATTTTTAGTGCTTTGTGCTATGAGTTACAGTTGTCTTTCTTCCATTGTGTTCTCAGTAGGTGTAACATTGTAAATGTGAAACGCTATGCTAGAGAAACAGGCCTGTGAGTGGTGACATACACGCAACTTCTTTGAATAAATTAAGCATGCATGCTTTCAGTAATAGATCCACTCATTAATCAGTGTGTTTAAAAAGATGTGACAACCACTGCATAGAACTGATATTCCCCCAATTTACCAGCAGATATTACTCGCTGCTGAATACTTTCTCTGCACATTTCTTACGTTATTTTTTAGTTCCTGAGTAGGAAATTAATCTTAAGAGGAGGAACAAGTGATCTCAAGGAACTTTATTTGGAAAGAGGTTCTTTCTGAGGTTTCTTCTGCAGCCAATTAAAATCTCAAGCAGAGGGAGCTGAAGACATCATTCAAGTACACATTTGATTAAGAAACATTGAACACGATGCCTAGATTTGCCAAGAAAAACATGCATCCTTTGGCCATTCCTTCTCATTCTCTGGGACTGAGTCCACAAGGAATAAGTTAACTTAATAGAGGGAATGAATGTGAAGACCACAAAAAGGACAGCAGAAACGATGCTGCAGAAACAATGCTGTCTGCCCATTAAGATTATCTACAACCCTGTATTGTGATCCTTCTGTTAGTGACCTAGTCTCTCCTACTGGAAGTGACCTGTCTTTTCCTACTGGAATTCTGCAACACATTTCTTTAAAAAAAAAAATAAAATTTTACCCTGCCTGAGCTTTTTGCAGCATCTTAGATTGATCCACAGCAGTTTGATGCAAGTTCATACAACAGGCCCAAGTATGAGAGGACTACAAGACACACAGCAAAGATACATTCCACCTTATAGCAGAAGACATATTTCTTTAGACTCAAAGTGAATGGCAGATTATTTCCAGCTGTAACTGAACCCATACTATGGCATTGTCCAGTCAATAGTAACTCAAATTTAAACAAATTATATATCTCTGAACATATATCTATTTAGTGCTTTTTAAAAAGAGTTGTTTTCATAATTTGAGACAGAAACATTGTACTTGATCTGCAATAACATGAAAGCATGAGAATATCCCCTGTTGATACTCCAGGCCTTTAGTGTTTTTACCTAAGTGTGTTGACCTTCAAAGACCCAGAAAGCTCTCTGTTGTCCCAGTGAGTATAAGGTAAAAGGAGTCCCAGAATCATGAGTCTTTTTCTCAGGTTTATCCTCAGGCAGCCACGAAGTAAAATGAAAAGTTGACAAAAATTCAAGTGTTAACAAGAAGTAACAGACATATTTCTCCAGCTATTCTTCGTGATATACAACCATGCCATTACCACCAAAGCAAAACCAGTTCATGAATGTTTTAAGCTGATTGAAGAGAACGCAGGTACTTATGGTGAGGAGGCTTCTGAAGTTCATTGCCACATGGAACTTATGGTTAAGAGTACATATCCACAGTTCATAAACTTGGAAAGCTCTCGGAAAGGTTCCTGGTCTCCTCACCTGCAACAAGTTATCACATTACACCTATGAAAAATACTTTCTCCCACAGAATCTCAGCCCAAAGCTGACCATACCATTCTTATATACCCAGATGACAGCAGCACAACTGGCATGAAGCTATCAATTCAGAACAAACTCCAGATCACCTGGACTCCTGCATTGCTCCACTCTGTATCACAAGTTGTCACAAGCTCCTTAGAGCTGTTGTCTATTTTATTCCACCAAATAAAGCTCAAGGTTTTGCTTCTTATCATCAAGACAGCATTGGGCTCACATTAGCTAAATGATTGAATGAAGTCTATGGTCAACAGCTCTTCTGTGGTGAAATGGTATATATGAAGAGTTTTTTGTAATCTGGAAAGCTTTGTGGGAACTGATTTTTTTTATGCTATTCTCTTTGGGGTTTCCAATAATAGACTCTGGCCTGAAAGGCAATTACTTTCTGTGATAGTTAAGTGGGCCAGTGGGAAATAAGTCATGAACTTTGTTGCTTCTTGTCTGTTGCTGTGGTTTAAATGCCCATCCAATGAACTAAGCACCTTCTTGTATTTGAAATTATATGGCTAATGAGATAGAAAATTAGATGGAATCTCTCTTTCTACAAACATATAAAAAATGCACACATTTGTATAGAGGACCCTAGCAGTTTTAGATGTCACTATTTTCACACTTAACCATACTTCCTGACTGGTGGTCAGAGAAATTTCATTGCATTTTATAAAACAGGTTTCACACAAAATTTAATCAGAAGTTGCTTAATGTGTATGCAGAAGCAAATTAAAAACAAAAAAACCCCAACAAAACAAAAGACCCCACCAGTCTGACAGCCCTCGATAGCTATTCAAACTTGTCATAATTATATCAATAACTTTCTTCAGCAACTCCCAAACCAAAGATGAAGTTATAGTTCCATCTTTTGACCCATTCAGCCTTGGACTGACTTACAAGAAAATAATGTAGAAAACAGTTAATGTTGACCGTGGTGGTATTTTCTGTATGTTATTGGGATACCTGACTGTTGGTATTAACGAGAAAGCCCAAACTCATCTCTGTTTGCCCGCTAATTAGCCACAATTTTGATCATTAATGACTAAAGCTGGTATTTTCAAAAAGTTTCTAAAGGAAATCTATAGATTTATACTGAGTTTTTAAGGCTGAGCTCCTCTTGCTGCTTTGGGGATTTCAAAAATGGACTGAATCTGAAGCTGCAACTGAGAGGTGCTGCATT
This sequence comes from Phoebastria nigripes, assembly GCA_035582835.1. Classification (NCBI taxonomy): domain Eukaryota; kingdom Metazoa; phylum Chordata; class Aves; order Procellariiformes; family Diomedeidae; genus Phoebastria; species Phoebastria nigripes. The sequence goes on along the minus strand of JAYKAV010002840.1, from coordinate 681,057 downwards.
TATGTTTAGCATAGACTCTGTTTCAGCATTAGATTGTATGTCATATATCTTATAAATGAAGAGCTACCGTTGGAATATTTTTTTATGGGTAATTCAATCACAAAATGTGTTCACAACCCATTTTCAGGGTGTTCCTTAAGATCAGAAATATACTTTATTAGACTAGAAGATTTAGAATCAATGTTCCTTACAACCACAATAGCATGCATATACAAAGAAGTAGAAAATAAAATTACATTATTTAAAAAATATAACAAGTCACCAATTATTTCAGATTTAGGGGGCTGCTTATGGGCTAACTTGAGATGTAAGCAAATAAGTGCCAATTAATTAGAATCTGTGACAGTGTTCAGTACCATCTCTTTGATCTTTCACTAGTAGCTGACAACAAAGCACACATACTCACAATGCTTTAGTTTCAGTCAAGTGATCAGCAAAACATGTTCAGCTCATTTAAATAACAGAAGCTGGTAAAATACAGCTATCTTTTACAGCATTAAGCAAAGATTTGAGTTCAGATGACAGCATCTGGCACTTATAGAACAGATATCTTGGAGCCATTTACATCAGATGGGTAACTTGAGTTAAACTTAAAAATGGATGAAGCCACAAGCCAGAGGCTAGAATAAATTCCACAATAACTCCCCTGCTCAACCGTTGGTATTCTGGCTATTTAACCACAGATATACCATTGCTCTGTGAACAGTGTCACACAAACATCTGGGCAGAAAGACACACTGTGGATAGTTCACAAACAGAAGATGTTTTTGTTTCAACGATATCAAAATTCAGAGGAAGCATAGAGCAACAAAAAATAAGTGATGTGTACAGGCCAGAATCTAGATTTCTGTATATACAGCTATCGCACCTTTCTGAGCTGGAGTGTTGGGATTTTTCTCTACACGTGTATATATTTTTGAGACTTATTAAAAGGAAGAGCTATTTGTCTGTGAAAATGGGAGATGTTTGAAATATAATCAACAATATATAGCAACATCAGCAGTGTTCAAATTTGAGTTGTTTTAATACAATTTTAGAATGGCATCATTACATACACACATTAAAAAAGAGTTTTCTAACATTGTCATATTTTAACCTACAAAGATAAGGCACTGTCTTGCTTGTATACTTTCTTCTTTATTGGTCCAAGTATTTTGGCCTAGTGGGATATGTTGTTCTTTCTAGGAGGCAAACTGTTGAGAGGAAGAAGAAATTYAACTATACGGATGTTCTAGTTCAATGGAGCACTTGCTCAAATACGGAGTTAAATCCTGCCTCTAATTAGCAATTTAAGTTGAAGCCACACCTAAGAGCTTTGTGGAGTCAAGACTCAGAGAAGACAACTGCAGACAGACACTTTGATTTTCTCAGGTGATATGGATCAGATGATGGGGAGGACCATGGTAGGTCCCGGTCCTCCAGGCTCCCCCAGGACCACCGGTGCTGCAGCAGCAGTGGTCCCGGCCTCTGCTGACTCCCAGACTATTCTCTGGGTTTGTGTCTGTGCCAGCAATGGTTCAGCTGACTTGACAGCAGAGATTAGCAAGTCCCAGTGCTTGGGCCTGAGCACCAGCACTGTTTGATTTGCTAGTATAGATTTAGCTCCTGTGCGTCCATGTGCCCTACGTGAAAAGGTCTTGAAACTGGCAGGTATTTTTTGGCACCCAAAAGTTTAAAGACCCTTAGACCTAAATAACATCTAATTATTGTGTTTCACCACTTCCAGGGAACAAGCATGTTCTCCAGAATAAAAATGCTTCAGGAAGCTCTGAGATTTGGCTGTCTAGAGATACAGAAAGGTGTTTTGCTTTTCCAATTAGTTGTTCTGTGTCTTCTTTATTTTTTTCCTTTTCTTTTTTTTCATGGTTCAGCGTGCCCCTCTAATGTCCCAGAAACAAACACACTCCTCCTCTTAGACAGTAGCCTGTAACTTATAGGCCATGAGCTCTCTACACAACCCCAATTTTGGTTTGTGAACTGGTTAAAACTTTGCATTAAAAACATGATTTATCATATCCTCCCTCACTCYGACTGTGAGAGCTCCCAGGACAGGAGACAGCTGCTCCTGGGGACAGCCACTCACTTCCCTGGGGTAATATGAGCGATGGCATCACTCCTGTGTGGTGYCTCCTCCCATTGCGGCTATAGTCAGCCCTGAAAGCCCTCCCGTGATCATGTGCAGCACGCGTCATGCAGGGCATATGTACAGGAGAAATGGTGAGTGTACAAGGACTGTCAGTACAGTAAGCTGAGCTCACGCAGGGTTCAGAAATAAGTGCAACCTCCACGGCATGGGGTGAGGGTCCTAAGCAACAGCGCTTATCTCACCACTCGAGGACAGGCACTGAGAGGAGAGAGCTTTTGGAGGAATGATGGCAGCCCTGAAGCTCTCCAAGGAAAAGCTGGAGGAAGCCTGGGAGGAGACTTCCCCAGGCAGCCCTCCTGAGGAGCCTCCAGGCTCTCCCTTTCCCTCAGGAACAGCTTTTGGACAATGGCTGGGCCCTGCCTGAGCTACCCTGGTTCATCCCGTCCCCATCACCCTGCCCAGCCATCCCAGGGCTGTCTGATCCCCGTTCCCCCCCCACCGGGCCTGATGCTGACCCCCGCCCATGGGCCAATGACCCACGCGGTCTTGGCCCATCACCTCCTCCAGGGAGGTGCCCAACACCCATGTGCCCCCACAGGTGATCAGTCAGTAATCAGCAATGCTTTAGTAGCTGCTCCAGAGCACACTCAGGCTGAAACTGCCTCCGCCTCCCTTCGGGAAATCTGTTTCTCCGTGTTCCCTTCCCACTTGAGTTCAACCAAGCTTAGACATTTTTTTGAAGGGATGGTTCATTTCAGGAAAAATAACCTTCCTGCGCACTCTCCTGTGGACTGGAAAGTGAAGCCCAAAGATCGTCTTTTCTATATAGAGCATAAGAGTGGCCACATCAYGTCAAATCAAAAGTTCATCTTGCCCAGCATCCCATTCCCATCAGTGGCCAACAGCGATGCCATGGARAGACATGGCAGTGCAAAATGTATCTTACTTCCTACAGCGAAAGCTTCCAACCATCAGTGGTTTAGTGGCTCTTTGAGACCCAACATACCTGAAATGGTGAAGTTGCAGCTTGCAGGGAGGTTACAAAATCACTTCATGTATTTAGCTCAGATGTAGCTCAGGGCGTTATCGCTTCCTTGTAGACCCAGCAGAATGGGAGAGGGGAGGAGGGCAGGTGACGTGAATCTGTGGCACATTTTTGCGTAAACACAGCCCCCAATTTTATTAAGCTTGTCCGGTTAAAATCATGTATTTTGACACTTGTTTCAAGAATTTCTTATTTTGGCTTAGCTTAGCCCTGTTCCAAACTGATTTAGATTAAAACATTGTAAGCTTAGCCTAAGCAAAAAGAATTTAAACAGAGTCTTTTCACATTAGATTAACCAAACTAGTTGAAAATTATAATTTAACTTAAACTGTTGTAGCATTGTAGATGTAGATAAAGCAAATGTGTAACTGAGAGAACATGGCCTCAGGCACACGTTAAAATATCCAGTTAATCACAGTAGTAAGATGACTAGCCCAGCTCTCAGCCATAACATGAATTAGTCTATCAGCTCTCATACATAATCAAATCAAATCAAAACATCACACTATTTTTTCAGCCACAGAATATAACATACGGCCTCAAACTACCCATCAGCAATGGACCAAGGAAACAAATACCCTTCTTAGCTTGTTCTGAAAACATTGAGACCATCCATTTGAAGAAATATGTGGAAGTTATATACACCCTACCAGTGCAGGTAAATTTCCGCTTTCCTTAAAATAGTGTATTTATTAGGGTAAAAAAAGAAAACAGGATTCGCCAGCAGGAAGACTGAAGCTCATTGCAGCAGTCCTGTACCGCACTTCAGTCTTCCCCACGAAAACTCTTTTGTTTACTGTTAACACATGTAACAAGTCACACGAATACACCAACATAGATGAAGCAGCACAGGCTAATTCCCACTTCAGAGACCTGCCACATCAATTAAGAGATGGCTTATGCTTTCATTCTGAAACTTGAAATGCCATGCTGAAAAACTAAGCATTCTCATCATCACATTAACATTCAATCCAGCCTTTCCTGGCCCTTTTGCCATACCTTAAGGTCATTTACAGCAGTAATAGTAACAATGCTAGACACTCAGCCAAGACAATGTTCAGCTAACTCTACACTACAGAATCCACTGTTCTGTGGGACCACAAGCAATACATGTTTCCCTGCCTGGAAAAGGCCAAATCATTTTAAGAAATTGGTTTGATACTTAGGAATCAGCATTAAAATTGTGCTACTGTGCTCCTAGTGAAGCATCTAAATAAATTATTTTAATTTTTCATTTATGATAAAATCATTCTCACTCTCCTCACCAGTTACTAAATTTAAGTATGTAGGTGTTAAGCGATTTAAATTTTTTAATCTCAAGGATTTTAGTTCAAAGAAAATATTGCAAAATATTACTTTTAAAATTCATTTGAAGTTTAAAGACATTCATTTTCAATGAGTTCATGCACATTTTGTCTTTCGTTTCTGTGAATATTCCAATGAATGTCTTGACAGGCAATAATATCAAGCATTTAAAGAAATTACATTTTTAAATGCAAAAATTTGTTGGAAACTTAGGTTTAGAAGTTATGTTCACTCCATAAGGAAAAGCATCATGCATTCACTCTTTCATTCATATAAAATAAATGCAGTTCCAAATCCCAGATGCTGAAAATTTATAACAAGCTTCTAGAAACTGACCTGCTAAATGAAAATTGTTTCTAGAATTTTCAGTGTTAATTTTATCTCTTGAGAAAATAACAAGYTTCTTTTTAAAATTTGTGAATAGAAAAAGGATTTGGGTAGCTTTTTTTTAAGTGGTTTTTTTGTGAGATATTCATAATGCTTCAAATAAGATTGCCTTTTTTACTTTGCCTAAATGCTTATATAGCGTAGCATAGCATTTGGATGATCTTTAGTGACTTTAATCATGACTATAGCTCACTTGTTAATTAAGGAAGCACTTCTTAAAAAACAACTGACCCTATAGAAAATAATTTGGACCTCATAGAACAAGTCCGTGCTGCAATAGAAACAAAATGTAGGTCTCCTGCACCCTGGTCCAAAACCAAGATGCAAAAACATCTTTCCACTCAGAACTGGACACAAACAAGGATCAGCCCCTGTCCCACAGCACTTACACACTGTAAACCAAGTTGGATAAAGGAAAGGAGGGTGGGAAAGACAAAGAGAAGAGAATGGCATACCCAGTGTCACTTACTGAGGAACTAGGAAAAGACAGAACTGAACTGATACTTCAAAAAGTGTAATGCTTCTCACTAAATATGGTTACGTGCAATACATATCTGAGCTCTTCTCTCCTGGTTCCTTTTATAGTCAGTGCAGGGCTGGTCATTACAGACCACATAGTAGACAGTGTAATTCAGTTCATCTTAAGGTAGGTGCATACATCATGAGCTGTACTCACTAGACCTCCACCAACAATAAGAGAATCCAAAGGTGATTATCTGAGGAGTTTATACTACTCTTCCAGAGACTGCAAATTAAGTGAGATGAATCTTGCCCAGTGTGGTGTTCAGTCTATCCTTTCATCCACATTGTCTTTCAAATACAGAAATCTGTAGTAGACATACTACAAGACCAACATGCTAACACAGCTGGAGATTTCTTTTATCAGCTGGGAAATACGGGCGCTTCTGCTGCACATGTGGGCAATGAATCTGTTATCTCTAGGCAACGAGATGCATGTCCTGGGTACACCAGGCTTAATATCAATAGATAACAGAATAGGTGCAGCAGACAGTTAGCTAGGACTTCTGGAGACTTTCATGGAACTGGCAAGACAAATAGTTTCTGTACAGAAAAAGATAATACAACCAGGAGAATCCTGATAAGTGATAGCCCCAAATGCGGCCAGTGAGGCTGTGTTTCTGAGCAGGGTTTAAAAAGACAGCTGTTCCTCCATAACATACCTTCTGGCAAGGCTTGTCTCAGTGCTGCTGCCTCTGTCTAGTCTCTTCCCAAAAACACTAGTGAGAAAAATGAGACATATTCAAGTCTTGTGAATGGTTTGCTGAAGATTGTCCAAGTTAGATTTTAAAATAGGGAACATTAGAGTTGCCTTACAAAAGGAATCCCTGGCAATGGTGGAAATGGGGGTACTTCCCATTTGGTTTTGCATGTTGTGCTTCTTGAAAAGCTAGCAGTCCAGCAGCTGAGGCTGAAGGTAAGCTAAGCAGCTGCTAACAGCTTTGCTGTACTCATGAAAAATCAACGGCTTATCACATCAGTAATTGTGAGTCATACTCTTAATGCTCCGTTTGCATTTGCTGTTACTGATATAGTACGAACATTACTTTTATATCACATTAGTGCATTAATACAGCACTGGTTAAATATAGCTGTTCACACTGATACAGCTATCTGTGCTATATAATACTATGAAGCATCCATTAGTACATTATATGTATGTACTACTTTGGCCTAAATGATACCCTTTTCATCAGGCAGAAAATGAAAAASGAAGAAAAACCACTGTACATAACAAGGAACAGATAGAGCACATGCTAAGAAACAGGATGGTTTAGTAGATAAGTTGGGTACATAAAAGAATGATTAAATGGCCTAGAGCCCTTACACCTGAAAAAGAGAGAACTAAACAGGGAACATGACAGAGGCCTGGAAGTCCAGAGTAGTTGTTGAACGTCAGAGTTTTTCTGCTGTGTTCCTTCCAAAAGAAGAACTAGGCACCCCAACAACCAAAATGAAATATTTCTTAAAGTGGTTTATAACTAAGATTTTATCTCCTTTGAACAGGGTGTAACGGATGTTAAATAAATCACATGTTGTTTTAAAGTAAAAGTGAAGGGGAAAAAAATCTTTCAGGGATGATCACTACACACACACACATACAGAATCCCCACATTTTTGCCTTCAGAAGCTCCTGACTATCAAAATGATGGAGGGTGGAAGAATATCCTGAGAAAATATCACTATCTGCTTATTCTGTTCCTTAAACTTTTTCCAAGACAACCATTTTTGGTCTCTGTAGAAGAAAGGAGGGCTTTAGACTGACCTAGAATGACCAATTTTTATGAAAGTACTCTGCAGTAGGATACAACAGCTGTAAGTCCCAATTTCTGGCTCTCTTACCCACCTCCTGTGTGATCTGGCAAATCTTTTAGCAGATCCATTCACTGGCACAAATGGTGTCTTTTTTCATATTGAAGTGACTGGGAATGAAATGGCTGGTTGCTATCTGTAAACTTGAAAATCAGTCACCATTGCCTCAGTTGCAAGTTTTGCAATAAAATACTTCCTTACCTCCCTGACACATCAGTGAATTACAGTCTGCAAAGCTCTCAGACACACTCAGAGTTCAGACCTTGGACAGAAAAACATATAACTCTTGCAAAACAGGCATATTGTGTTCTGCTTCATCCCATCCCATGCTCTGTGAGCCTAACCCACAAAGGGGTAAGCTATGAGTGCTCTGAATGACATTTGGATCACTTGACATTTGTGTAAGGAGGGGAGTAGAAGTCTGTGTTCAGATGGCAATATCCTGGGATAGGAAATCCTACCTTCACTCTTGACAGTATTCACATGATATGACTGGCAGAAGATAAAATGATTAATTTCAGCAAGTTAACCTGATTCTGTGAAGAATTTGCTGTATCAGATGTTGAGCATTTTGGTCCTGCTCAGGGCAAGTTTTGAAGGATATGCTTTAAACATTAAAGATATTCAATCACAGAGGTTGTAAGTGGCAAACTGTAAGTAGAGAAGCACCTGGTAAACAGTCCTTAGTTTTAAATGATAGGTAGCCTGGCTTTCACCACAAGGGTAATTACTTATCCACCTCTTTGGCTACAAAAGCTCTCAGGCAAGTCTTGATCTTTTTGTATGCTCTTAGTCTTCAGAAGATCTTAGTTCTCTTGCCTCCCAGCAAGCTTCCTTGAATTATCTGTAATGAATGAATCAGTTTTGTATTTCTAAGGCAGGAAAGACCAGCTCTTCTTCAAAGGTTACAGTTACAGTGACTATTTTCATTTCCCCTAGGCTCTGACTAGATGAAGAATGTTTTACACCTTTTAGCTTTACCAAACATCAGTGCTATCAGATCTTGCATTGACAACAATCAGCAAGAAAATTAGAGATGTGCTAAAGACTTTGTAAATTGCTGGGGAATGACTGTGAGTTAAACGCATTTGAAATCAAGACACTACGCAGTATGCAATCATATAGCTTAAGAATTAGAATTGGAGTAGTTTATTTTAAAGTACACGTGCAACACACAATACCTGCATTCTGTTCACAAAACCACATGAGTAAATATACACATTCAGTCATTTTAGCATATTGTGTACCCTGTAGAAATGGCCATTCTTACTTACTACCACAGCTGCAGTAGACAGTGTTTTGCCTGCAAGCACCAAAGAAATAAGAACCTATGGCGCTAATTATGCCAAGGGATACTAAGCCATTAAACTATTTCTGGTAGACCCAGCCTATACTATTCAGTGCAATTATGTAAAGCAGTGAAATGGTAATTAGTGACAAAGCTTGATACATGTGAGCTTTACAACATGACTCACATATCTGGAGATAAGATTTCATTAGTCTGTAATTGACCATTAAAGCGTGAAATTTTTGCAACACTTTCACCTTACCAAGTTTACTATTGCCACTTCACTATCAAAAGTCAGTTCCTGAAGCTATAATGCTATAATGCTAATGTCAGAAAAGCTGCAGTAAGAGTTTTCATAGCAGTCAACCAGACCAAGCTTAAGGTTAAAACAATATATAGTGGTGTTAGATGCCTCCATTCAAAAATACATTTTTTATGCAGCTGTATGGAATCAGTGTGGATGGGAATGTTCACTTTAAACAAAAAGTAAAACCAACAAACAATTGAAAACCAAATAGTTTGAGAAAAGAAACAGATGAATGAAAGAAGAATAGAGAAAGGGAGGGAGAAAAGGAGGAAAGGAAGCGGGGAGGGAGAAGAAAAGAAGGAAGGCAGGGAGGGGAGAAGGCAGGGAGGAAGGAAGGAAGGAAGGAAGCAAGCAAGCAAAGGAAGGAAGCAAGGAAGGAATCAAGGAAGGAAGGGTGGGTTTCATTCATTTCTATATCTGTATGGCAGATCAGAAGACCAAAGTCCTGAACTAATTCAGTGTTCTCAAGCAATGAACACTGCAATACCATGTCATTAACAAAACTGATAAAATTGTTTCACACATGTGCAAAGGGGAAAAATCAAAAGACATTGCACTGCTTGTATACAACATTTTAGTACAGTATATATGTTATAAACACATTTTAAATAAAAACAAAAATAATTTGACAAATAGTCATAGACATTTTGATCATAACCATGTGCAAAGGGTGCCTACCTGGCTATTTGTGTGCATTTAGTTGGGGAGGCAAGTAGTTGACACTAGCATATTTTAGAACTGTTCTCCTTACAGCTTTTAGACAGAAATCTTAGTCTGATAATAAAGCCRGATTTTACCACACATCTTCACACTGAGTAGTGCCTTGTCCTCTGCAAATTAAAAGTGGTAAATCAGCAGTAATGTTCTAATGGCTTTGAATGGGCTTTGGGTTTGGCCCTCTACAAAAGTCTCACTAACATCAGTATGATTTTTTACATAGGTAGGTTTTACTCAGTACAAAAAATATTGAAATTGATTGTTATCATACATTATTCTTAGCCTATTTTAAGTACACTTTTAGTCTGAAAAGAGTAAGGTTACATGAGTATGTGCTATTCTTAATGGGACTTCCTCCCTCCACCTCTGTGTCTTGTCTGTATCCTTCCTACATAGTATAAAGTCTGGTTTAAATGAGCTGGTGCTGTCGGTCAGTGTGAGTTGTACTTATACTGACTTATAATTCTGTACCTATGTAAAAAATGCCACAATAGGTGGCACAAAAAAAGCCCTAGAACTGAGGCCTGTGGCTTGAAGCTACCACCTATGCTAGAAAGGGTGAGTGAGGCTAGAAATAGTCTCAAGAAGGAAGGGGCACTTTCCTTGGATGCGGAGTGAATGCCTGAGAAGTGGCATGCTGCGGTACTTACCTTGTTCTGACTCTGGTCAATGACTAGTTGAGTGTAGTGTCAAAATCCTTCTAACACGCATCTTTTGTAGATGCAAATGCAAATAAGAAATGCCCCTATGGGACAGTTTGACAAATTTTTTCCCAATGGCTTGCACAGTATTGCATGTGCAGAGGTTTTGTCCCAAAACATGGATCCCACCATGCAGAGATGGAGGTTCACTTCCTCGGTTCCTTCTAAGTCTGTTCTGTACAGCTCAGCCAGTACCACTTACATTTTAATGGGTTGACTTCCATGAGCCAAGTAGAACTTTGTTTCATACCTAACTTCAGAGACATAAGTTGGATCCAGGTTTAGACTCGGTTCAACCTACAAGACAGCAGCAGAATCTGGTCCAGTTTTCTGCTTTGCTCAGAGCATCTATGCTGTAAACTACAGACAAGCTACATCACAGTAGGATCAGTGATTTGTTTTGCTTGTGTTCTTGCCTAGAGTGGCATTTTTATTGGAAGACAAAAATGTATAAAAAAAAAAATTGACAACTGACTTGAATGTACAGGGGAGACAAAGGTATTATATATAAAGAATCAAGAGATATTTATTAAGAAAAGGTGCTATAAATATTTCTATAATTAATATAGGTTTTTTTCCACTATGATTAATTTGATTTTCAGGATAGACAAAATAGTCTTTCAGTGATGCTCTTTCAAAGAATAGATATACAAATCTGTACTTGCTACAGGAGAAAGAAGTATACATATATGTAGAAATACAAAAATAAAATAATTTCCTTGGTGTTTTTGAAACAAAACTGCAACATATAAGATGATTCATGTGTGCAACTAAAAAGAAAATGATAAATGACAGCCAATTGGAGTAAGCTTTTTAGTGACACCTGGCAAGGATTGGTCTTAGCTACCATGTCATTAAAAATCTTCATTAATGCTCTCAAACAAAAAGAAAACAGCATGTTGATAAATTCATGATTGATTTCACATTAGGAAGTACACGTTAGTACAGAGGAATGATGCACAAGACCTACAGAGACTAACAAAAATGAGTGACTTTGATAAATACATGTTAGCACTTCTCAGGGAAAAGAATCAGAAATACAAAATATTCAGTGGGAACAGAAATCTGGAAAATAATGCTGTCAACAAGCTAGTGAACAGCAATTATATGTGAAGTTTCATTACAAAAAGTCATGAAAATGCTGCAGTTTGGCATGGCATGCACAGACGTCTGATCACAGAATACAGCACTTCCACGTGGCTCCTGTCCAACCATACGTACAGTTCTGTATCATACCCTCATCCCACCATAACTAACGAAAAGTTGAGTTCTGCTGGGTTTTTCACTGACAAAAGGAAATTGGGGACACTGTGAAGCGTTTCTTTAATGCAATCCTGTTTATTAGCTCTGATGTGCAGAGCCTTCTTTCCTTGAGCACCAAGGAATCAAACTTCAAACCCCTTGTCAAATTTCAAAGCCCATTTTTTGGCCAGCACCTGTTCGAGAGCTACCTGAAATTTTCTGTAAGCCACTGACTGTGCTCACCAGCTGTGCCTACACTAGTAAATTTAGGAAGACCAGGCTGCAGGTCTACAGCAGTCCGTATCACCACCATTGCATTGTCTCTACAGTTTAGGTTGTGACAACTAGCACTCTCCCAGCTAACGCTGAGGCATAGTTCAGGAGTTAGCATGGCCCAGGGACCATTCCCAATAGAGAACTTTGATACAGTCAACATATTTTGGGACGGTATGAGAGTTTAGCTGTATGGGTAAGAACTATGCCATGCCCAGATTAGTCTCAGGGCCAGATCAGTTCATGGGCTGTTTTACTATTTAGTATATATCTAGGCATGTGCTCACAGGTCTTCTGCTTCAGATTGCTGGCATTTTCCCCTGCTGTACACTTTCTCTCTCTGTCCCTACCTTGTCTTCTACTTAGCTCTGCCATGCAGGTTTTGCTTAGGACACAATAGTTATGTCAGATCTTTGCAAACAATCATCTATTTGCTTGTTCCTTCACTTAACTTAAACAGACTTTATGCCCACAAATTCTTAGGGTCCCTACCCCGCTGACACAAATCTACCATTTTCAAAACCGATGAAATTCAAAATAATGATCTCTCAAAGTCTCTTTCAGACAGAAAGAAAAGGTTAATTATGTGTGTATAAAGAAAGTGTCTTTTTATCAGGTATTTCCAGTCACCAAATCAAACCAAATCCTATCCCAATCTCTTTAGTGGAGATTCCTGTCCATGCCCCTCTTTTTTCTAACTACTGGGTGGGGTGGGAGTGGGGAGCTGCTTCCTTCGAGCCCTTATAATTGCTGCTGTTTTCTGCAGAATTTCTTGGCTGTGATAAACAAGCCCAGAATATTTGGGTTTCCCTCCGCAATGTCTTGCAGAATCACTTTGTCTGGGAAACAGTATTAAACTTTAGCACCATTGTATATAGATTATCTTTTTACATTAAGTTAATTGTATTCATAATGCAAATCTTAAAAACAGCTTCATTGGCAAGGAGCTGTTATTATGGAGGATACCTTTCAAATTTAAACAAGTTGTGAGCACTTAGCTTACCTTGTGCAAGACAGCCTTAGCAAACTAAACCTTCTGTTTTAAAATTTTCTAGTCTCAAATCACAGACACGTTGTCATTTTAAAGGAGACTATACTCATTTTCTTTAATAAAATATGACTTTTTTCCAGTTTAAGTTAAAATAATCAAACGAGTCAGATTCTTCTGCTCCCTTTTAGGAGCACCACAGGTGAGGTTGCTGCAAGTTTTTAGCTTTTTCCCAAGTATAACTAATACTGAGTAGTGTTTTATACCCTTTCTAACTGACATTCTAAACCCATCAAAAGAAATGAATTTTTCTTTTGCCAAGAAAGGATGGACCAGATGATCCTTGAGGTCCCTTCCAACCTGGTATTCTATGATTCTATGATTCTATGGAATGTGGTTTGGTTTTTTTTGAGACGATAAGTGGCTGTCAATATCATGCTTGTCCCAGAGCTGTTCCACAGAGCTGAATCTTCAAAATCCAATCAAAGCCTCCTACCATCCTGCCAGCCAGGGGCTATGCTGGCCTTCCCAGTCTGGACAAAGCAACTTTAAAACCTCACAAGCCCTCCCAGAATGTTTTATGAGTTATCACTGAGGATCTCACCTCCTCTCTACGAATTTGGTATATGCATCCTTTTAAACTCAAATGGCACTTTAAATTCTCTCACTTCATTGGTATATGAATTTACTATTGTGTTTGAAAATGGTATGGTGTCAAACAGTACTAAGATATTAATGACAAAAACAAATCATAGTCACTCTGGGAAAGAAGCTGTGTTTATCTACACATTTCCAGGATATCTAGCAGATGTAGGTCCTATATTTGCATCTGAGGACTCAGACATACCACCACACTGCAAATATTAAATTATGATAGTAATTTAATAGTGATAGTAGCAAATAGCACCAAAAGAGCCTTTGAATAACAAGCTTTGGTACCTTTCTGTATCTAACAGTAGTTGAATGCCATTGAGAAGATTTTAGAAATTCATTTCAAGCTGCTGCTTCCAAATGGAAGCAAATGTCATAGTGGAACCATGGTTTTAGTGAACAGCAGTTGTGTGATTTTCTTATTGAAATAGACTTACAAACTTGTTCTTCCATGTTCTCTAGCATGGTTCATATATTATTTGGTTCCCCTGAATTTCAGACTGATATTCCTTGCTGAGGTACTTAGCATAGGAAGCAGAATATGCAGCAGCTTTTATTGCAGTCCATCTGATTTACTATTAGCAGCCACAGCTAAGGGTTAAGATTCTGGACCACAGCCTGTTATTATTAATTCAAGTCTTACAGTCACCATTAAAATAGGCAAAAGATTTGCCATACTTTTACCAGAAAGGTATGAGGTAAATGGTTGTATAGGGCTATTGGCCAACAAATGTTAAAAATCAAAAAATGGATCTCTTTTAAAAATGTATTTTGAAAAGAACGTTGAGCTCCCTCAGGTCATAAATCCTCTGGTCCCCCCTGTGTGGTCCTCCAGCATAAATTAATCACTTCTTATAAAAGCACCTATGAATCAAAGCAATTTTAAGCTTAAAACATAGGTTTGATTACCAGTTCTCGATATCTTAGTCACAGCAGCAATGTAGGTTAGATTGACAGTGTTGGTAATATGTTCTGGGTCTAATTAAAGCCATGAATTATTTAGCTGTCTAACAAATAAACAGGTCACATTAGCTTTCTCTTATTATTACAACTTGTACCTATTATAAAACCTTTCCTCTCAAAAGTGTAATAACTAGCAAAGCTCTTTCCTGTGGAAGTTAGTGTATGTCAATATAACTTCTGACCAGAAATCAGGAAACAGAAGTACCTTACAGAATCCTGAAACACATGGGCAGCTCTTATATTGCTGATTTCTGGAGCTTTTTTCTGGAAAAAAACCCAAACACCTGCATTACAATTTGCAAAAGATGACTCATCATTTCAGGCTGTCCTTTCTCCAGTGGCATTAGTTATTATCTGGAAATATAGATTTTTTTTTTTAATTGAATCGGCATTAATTTATGAATTTTTATGAGCTACCAAGGGGCTTCATAGGAATTGTAATTCCTCCTCCTTTATGTCACTAGACTACTTTCTGAATCACGCACCTTAGACAGAATATCTATCTAGGCAAGACGTTGCAGCGTCTCATGCACATGAAGTTTAGCAATTGAATCTTTTTCTGACAAAAACAACGATTTTTTTTTTTTTTTTTAACATCATCCTGCCCTATTAAAAAAAATAGGATTTGGACTAGAAGCATACATCTGTTGCTTTACTGAAATAAAAGTACTTTCCTTGTGGTCAACAGGTTCTGCTGTGCTAAGAGCCAAAGGTATTTGATAATTCTGCAGTGCACTGACTAGTTCTTACATTGCCACTTTTTAAAGGTATGTTTCCACTTCAGGAAGAAAAGACGCACCAGAAAAATGGCACATCCTCTAGGACCACTTTCCCAATCTGTCCTGCAAGGGGAATTTTTCTAAACAGAAAACTTTGCTACAAGGAGAAAAAGGAAAAATGTGTTTGGCTTGAGGAGAGGGACCTTCTCGTCYACCAGGAATTCATTTATTCTTCCTCAGACTACCATACTGTGATCCAAGTTCATGCCTTTGGAAAAAAGAAGTCTGTAAAAAATTGTGAGATACGATGACCTTTTTACAGATCTGCTGCAACCTAGGAAGAAGTAAAAATCTAGCTTGGGAAAAAATCAACTGTAGGGGGAAAAAACAGTTTTAAACAGTATTACTGGTTTTAAAATAATATTTGGAATTTTTAAATAATATTTGGAAAGTAATTTCCTTCTCCACCCATCCCAAATAGTAAAATACATCATCTTATAGTCACTTTCAAATGTTCATAATTAATTATTCATATTATTTTACTAATTAAGGGCCAGCCTATAGACACATTGTGGTGTGGATTTGTATTGTCCTTTATCACACTTTTCCTACCTTATATATTCAAGAGCTACAAGCCACAGGTCCTTGTTCTCTTGCTTTAATCCACCACCACCACAAAAATCTCCTCTAAGCAGTCACTCCTCTTCCAGTTAACTTGTGGAGGCTACAAATGGCAGAGGGGTGGGGACCAGAGCTGCCCACTTCTACTGCAAATTCTCTGGTTTCTGGAGGCTGCTGGGGATATTGCCTCTGGCTCATCTCATCCTTCTTCCCCCTGGAAAACACTGCTTAAAAGGCATGAACCCTCGTGAGAGGCTTTATAAAATTAGGGTGTCATTTCTGAAAGCACTGAAGGATTTGGCTCAGTTCTGCTCCCGCTGAAATGAAAGCTAAAACTCTGGTTGACATCAAGGGGAAACAATAACCTCTTCAGCAGGGCCTGACACACAGCATGTTTCAAAACCCCAGCTCCCCACAAGTTACACACRTTACTGTAAAACTAAAGATTTGAGGCATTTCTTTCAACACGTGCATATTCTTCCATTCACATATATGTCTTGCAAATGGGAATACAGTCACTTATGCCTGTAGCTGAAACAGTGCCTATTTTGTCAGCTCAGCAGCTGAAGAGTGGGGCAATAACAGGTAAGATCAAAGGGCTTAAATAGCCTCTGCGGTCAGAATGACAAAATGCTTACAGCCTCGAATAGGATGTAGTCATTAGACTGGGGAAATGAACGATTTTGCTGAATGAGCACAATGGTAACTGATTTGGAGTGAAACAATGGGCCTTCACCTCATTGTAAGATCAGGAAGATTTGCTAGGTACACAGGAACACTGCAGCTTCGTTTTGAAGTTAATATGGGATGAATAAAACAATGGGAGAAATGATCCAAGCAGGGCAACATTAGAGCAAGAACATTGACAGGGTCAGGGTATTTTGACCTTTAGGGTTAACCAGATCAAAGGGTTTGCTGATTAGCAAAGTTGCTTTTTTTTCTTTTTTTAATTACCGTAAAATTGTCGTCTCCATGGTTATTCTTTTAGTTACCTTTGCAGGTAGACATTGTCTATACGAAGCAGAAAAAATAATTCATGACAAGCTCTTTGTAATTTGAGAAGAGAAGGTGCATCCACTACAGGAAAACAAATCTGTGGAATGTGTTTTCTTAAGGATGATACTAATTCTTCCTATAACATAAATGCCTGATCAAGGGCCCACTGCAGTCGATGGAAAAGCTGCTTAATGGCTTCAGAGAGGTTTGTCTCAGCCTTTAAGTTACCTAGCTTATTTTATCAAGTAACTAGGCCTCTTTTGCTGTTCTCATGCCATAATATTTTAAATGTAYGAGAAAGTAAAGTCATTGTTTTCATTGCAAATAATGGTGCCATAATAATAGGAGAGAGGAGGGCTAAGAAGGTGCATTTTTACAAATGAATGCAGTGTCCTACCATATCAATACGTCATACTTCTATGGTCCTTTTTACTTCTGAAGTATGAGAGGTGGACCCACATTGTGGTCTGCTCTTTCTGCAAGACAATGAGAAGGTAGGATTAAAAACTTCGCTTACTAGAATTAGGCACCTCAATCCATATTTAGGCAAAAACGGATTTAAAAGTGTGGCCCTAAATGACATGCCTATGGCCACCAAAATTTTCCATGTTACTCTGMCTCTTTAGAGTTGTTTTAATTATCTTACATGAAGAAATTGCCCCAGTATAAACTTCAGTTCTCCTTCTCACTCCCACAGCTAAGGAAAATCAGTGCAACCAAGGCATTTAAAAAAATATTCAGTTACCTCCCAGTATTGCATTGCCTCCTTGGTTATTTGGAAGCTGTTTCAAGCTAGAACCCGTTGTCCAGGAAAAGAGGGAGCACATTTAGATGTAAAAACCCAGATAGCATTTAGGAAAAGACTGGGAGCTCTGCAGTCCTTCCTCCATTGTCTTCTTGTTTTCTGGCAACTTGTGATCCTGAAACCTCATATTATTTCCTAATATTTCTGTGAATGACCTAGAACCTCATCCTCTCTACATCTCCAAGTGACCTGTTCTCCTTCAGAAAATCCTGTCTATCAGTTAAAGATCTAGATCCAAGGGAGCTGGTTCTKGATCCTTGGCTTTCTAATTAAAAAACAGCCCTTTGACATGGAACTCTCAAAAATCTAAACAAATGTAACAYGCTTTTGTTATCCCTTGGTTGATAAACTCATTTTTATATTTTTAAGACAGCTGAAAAAAAAATCTGCCAAATTCAGATGAGGACTGTTTTTTCATATCTCCCAGATGTTACTCAGCATATGTTTTGTGCACATTTTGTGGACAACTGCATCTGTGCTTGCCTGCTGCAAGAGAGAAAGGTGTTTTCCAGGTCATATTTSTAACGGAAAAGTAGCAGAGCATAAATTTTTCATATGAGAAAAGAGGCATGATTTAGCAGAGGGTACTAATGCATTCGGATTACTCTTGAACCGGTACTGTTAGAACCCCAACATACCTTTGCCTTTCATCTAGAAGTGATTGCTGTTTAGAGGCTGTCTAGATATTTAGTTCAAAAGACTGATCCATTCTACTGAGCCGTTGCTTTCACATCTATACATGCTCACATACAAGTAGTGCCTATTAGTGATCATGCGCCCATGGGATTTTTTTAAAAGACTCCTTATTAGAAATATCTTCCAAATAAATACCTTTATAGTTGGATGGGCTGGCTTATTTTAAGTATGTATTTCAAATAGGCATTTCTCAAGCCATTTCTCTTGGAGAATTACAGGTTTACAGATCAAAATGGAAGTTTGGAGGAAAGTTATGGAATAGAAAGGAAATGAAAATGTAATAAATTTTGCCTCAGACATTAAATGCTTTTTAGATACGTCCCATACTTTGTTCAAGAAAATTATTTATCTGTTACACAGTTTCCTTAGGATGTAAGAAAAGTGAGGGAAATAAAGCTTTCTCCTGTATTTGTTAAACATTTCCTACTAACGGCATTTTAAGAAGCAGATATGTATACTTTAAATATCTACCTTTATGAATTCTAGAATAYTTTGTGAACTCAGCGCAAGTCATCTCCAAGAAAATTTGGGTTTACAACATGCTTCCATTGGGAGGATTAGACCAAATGCAACATCAACAGATGATATCAAAAGATGCTCTGAACTGGGACACGTATATACACACTAAGAATTACCGTAGCCTTTCTACATTAAACCAAAAAAAGAAAGCAGGCATTTTTCCAAAGAAGCTAGGAGAGCAAGCACTGAGCTGTATATGAGTATCTCATAAATGTTAATGCATCTATCCTGAAGTAAGAAAGTTATGTTATTTCTGCTTTAGAGAAAGAGAACTGAGAACAAAAGTAGAAGTTCTAATGCTGTAGCTGCCAGTGGCCACCTTACTGC
Source organism: Phoebastria nigripes (assembly GCA_035582835.1). Taxonomy (NCBI): domain Eukaryota; kingdom Metazoa; phylum Chordata; class Aves; order Procellariiformes; family Diomedeidae; genus Phoebastria; species Phoebastria nigripes. The sequence continues at coordinate 662,090 of JAYKAV010002840.1, read as the reverse complement.
TTTGAGTGAGGTCAAGGTTTCACTTAGAGACATTGAACAGAAGCTTTCATTTAATTTCATTTCCACTTCAGTAATTTAATTTCTAAGCTCTAAGCCTCAAAGTTTAGCTACTGATTCTAGATTTTACCAGGGACATAAAACTTTTTGGGGAGCTGAGTCTTAAAATTTTTATGGCATTTAATCACTTGTGATAAACATTTGCTTTAAAATAATTTCCACATTAGCTCTGTGATACTTGCTAAAGACATTGCAGTGGACCAAAGCAACTCAGATGGTACCATCATGGGGGAGCGCCCAGGAGAACACTCCTCCTGGACACTCCTCCTAACCACTGTCCTCCTCCTGCTCAGGAGGACAGTGGTTAGGACATTCTTGGAGATCCTGTGATTGCTTTGAAAGATTTTGGAAAGCAGACTTTGTGGAAAATATCTGGAACTCCCTCAGACTGGCATAATTTCAGACCTCATAGACCAAGAAGGCATTCAAAGCAAAACCCAGCTCCTGAAGGGATAATTTATATGGAAATTTTGCAGTGTTTGGTATTTAGGAACCTGGATTCTATCCATTGCTAACTTATTATTTTTTTCCTAATTTGCCCAGAAGGCTTATGAAATGAATTATAAATCCTACATTTAAGAAAAGAGATACTATTGTGTTCTCCCATAGTCATGCTGTCACTTAAGTATACGGCTCTCACAAAGATCTCTGCAGTTGTACCCATCCTTGTTCTAGCCAGGATTTATAAGGTAGTCCTATACAAAAGGAACAACATGTTCAAAGAAAAGATCCAGTTAAATGTGTAACTCAGGCTCCAGCTTGGCATCTACTGTATTAGATCCTAAATCAGCTGCTAGAACATACGTGGTGAGCAGCTGCGGACTGCTGCTGAGTTATCGGAGACCTCCCACTTGGTTACTCTCTGTCTGCTGGATCTACCTCTACACCCTAATTGTACATGAAGTGTCATGAAAGGGGAATTCCAGTGCTGAGAGGGGAGAGGTGGAGGTTTGCTTTGGGAAGGGACGGTATGACTTGCTGTGCAGGCACAATGGCTTAAGAAAACACAGTGTTGTGAGTGCTGATCAAATGAAAATCCCTTACACCAGGCAAACAAGAAAATTCAAGTATTGGTGGGTTTAGTGCTTGTAAATATTTCAGGTTCATTTTGCCTTTTAAAGTTGCAATTTTATGTAAGTGACAGATGATTTATTGATTTCAAAGGGTGGACATGCTAACACAGTAACCAAGTGTAGTCTCAGGGAATCCTTGGCATGACATACAAAATCTGAGACGAAGTGTTTGAGATATAGATAGAAAAATCTCTCCCTCCTCCCTGCAGTCCCATATATGATTACAGTTTCCACTACTGCTAGCTTTTGGAAGCCTAAAGGAAGCAATGCATGTGACAAAACCAGTGTTAGGGACAGCAATGCAAATCTCAGGCCTCTGGCTACTGAAAGCATAGTGGAGGGAATGATCACTCCAGCTCTGTGCTTTGCCCCAGGAGAAGCTGGTGCAGTGTAGAGGCTGAAGAAACACGCGCTACGTAGCCACAAGGTGAGCGCCAGGGGAGGCAGGGAGGAAGCACCCACCCCTGCAGTAATCAAAACTCTGGAAAAGCCTCTCTGCTGCTGCCCTTTTCATCCCGCCCCAGACCTCAGCCCCCCATTCTGCAGGAGACAAACAGCCCTGAAAACCAGGCCCCTTTCAAGAGCTCATGCTAAGCAGTCAAAATCAATTAGCACTCTCAAAGTAGGATGAATGATAATGGCTACAGAATTGCCGTGGTACTCAGGGGACCGGGATTCAATTCTTACCTCTGTTAGACTTCCTCTGTCACCTTGGGCAAACCTATCTGTTGCTCTTTTCCTCTAAATCATGTTTTATATATTTTTACCTCACAGAGCTTTTGCAAGGTTTTTGAATCCTTTGATTGCAAAGCACTCAAATTCTATACTTCATGAATCTATACAGAGTTTTGACAATCTAAGGTTGTGTGATTTTCTCCTCTAGACACACTGAGCTAATTGCAGTATCTTTTGGAGCTGTATTAGTATTTTCTAAAATTATCTATAAAAGAACATTGAAAGATGCAGTGAAATAAGGTGGGTGCAATAATTATATTTTCCTCAAGAATCTCTGATAAGGGACAGGAAGAGAACGAATAGATTTTTTTTTTTTTTTTTTTTTTTTTTTCTTAATTGAGACAGGTGAACGGCCCAGACAACTAATCCTCTTTTCTTTCAGAATCAGGAACTGATTCACAGGTGTTGATGAAATCACCAGAGTGCAAACAGCAAGGAAAAAACTGAACCACACACCTAGGATAGTGAACTGTTTCAAAGGCAAAAATGATAGTTAGTCATACTTGAAAATCCACAAAAGATGAGCAGCTTTGAAAATCACCCTCTATTCACATGTGATGTTTGTAAAGGTACCTACTATAGTGGTAACTAAATATTGACACCTGCCATAAGTATTCTACACAAGGTGGCATCTTTCTGGATTTTGTGGTCAGGAAGTCACGGATGTTTTCTAGAAAAAAAGGTGTTCCATAAATTCATGACAAACTCTTATAGCAATGTTTTCAAATTTAAAGTATCTAAATATATTAGAAGGCATCTACACATGTGTATGTATGCATACATATGTACACTTTCAGATCCACACATACACAAAGGAAATCCACTAAATTCAAGGTTTGCGTCTTCACGCTTTTAGTTGAAGGGAAATTTCTTGCTGCTTAACCTTTGGGTTTGTTTTATTTTAAGACAGTTACACTTTTCTTTATACTTTAAAAATTAGGGTGCTTTTTCTTCCCCCTATCCTTGTTTCATGCAGATGATGAACCCTTTGAAATGTGCTTGCTCTTGTTGCCCACTAGAAGGAGAGGGGTGAATGCCACATATCTAATTGTGTGTCTCCACAGAAACTTTCCTCTAATTCCTGGTTGCTAACCCACATTCTTTAAGTCCTCTGGCCTCTTTCCCAACACTCCTCCTCTGTCTCACAAAGAAAAGAATTTGCTTTTTTTCCCCCCTATCCAAGGTCTTTTCTCATTTCAAAGCAAGCTACTTGAATGACTATTCAGTGTGTGCAGAATGAGGTCTCTCCACAACACTATGCTATAGTAAAAGCCGTGTGTGCTTATAAAGGCTGCTTGAAGGCAGCCCTACCCCACAGTGGCCCAGGCGGCATACACAGCACCCTGACCTAGCCATCTGTATGCAAATCTCCACAGACTAAGTAAACTTTCATAAAAATGTTCTGGCCCCTCTTTCTGTGTGTTTAGCAATTATTAGTGCACATTGGTCCTTTGTGTTATATTATTATGCTTTGTGTGCAGAGGAGACTCCCTGGCACCTGCGCTTGTAGGTGGCAGATGGCAGTTCTTGGCAGCAATACGGAAGTTTTCCTGAATGCAGCTAAGCCACAAACTGGCATCTTTTATTTCTTTATGCGTGTAGTGAGGAGAAAGGATTAGTGGTAGATTACCAGTAGCCTATCAAGGTATTTAACAAAAAAAAAAAAAAAAAAGAGAGAGGGGGGGAAAAAAAAAGGAAAAATTTAAAAAAAAAAAAAAAAAAAAAAAAAAAAAAAAAAGAGAGAGGGGGGGGGAAAATCTAGTGAATGTTTTGAAAAAGAAAAGGGGAGAAAAAGAGGAGACTGTACAGAAATAACTTGCATTAAAAATTGCCAACAAATAGCTATGTATTAATTCAGTCTCTTACACACAGAGGTTACAATTTTACCTTTCTCACAAGGGTGAAAAATGGATGCCTTGCTGCTAAATTCATGTTTCTGGAATATTTACTATGTTTTGCTCGTGTGTACTTATGTGGAGGTTTAACGTGACTGCTACGTTATTGATAAAGTGTCTGTGATCATAAAGGATCACAAGGTGTCCAACAATCAGATAACACACAGAGCAATCAAAATGCAGCTGGCTCTGGGGTGTGGAGAGCCATTAAATCAACCACTGCTGCTCAGGGTGCTGCACAGCATGGGTGGAAAAGAGAAATGTTGGCTAATAACATCTACTTGTGAATACTTAAAGGCAGGAGTGGTTTCTGCCTGAAATTAGACACTAAAGAAATCAAGAAATCAATGAAGTGCATATAAAACTTCTAGATGATAAAAGAGGGCATACATTATTGATAAGATGAGTATGAGCTAGGAATGGTGGACCCAGTAAAACAGAAGAGAGAATGATTCCTATGGAAGGGAATAGCTGGAAGGATGAGGATCTGGGAAGTTGTTCTTGGTCTCTTTCTAACCCTGTCAGCTCCTGAGGTAGAAGGCCAGCTGTGATTTCTAAGAATGGGTGTTTCTATGGCTTATATCATCTTCCTCAGTAACCACGTTTCCAGGACTACAAACAGCATCTTAAAAGAGCCTTTTTCTGTATGTTTCATTTTTATAGAATGTTTCCATGGTACACGATTTCTGTCTTTTAAACCATTTTTAATAAATGCTATCATTCTCTTTGACTAGTCCAGTGTTAGACTTCTCAGAAGATCACACAGAGGCATAATACTCAAGGGAGAAATAGTCTGCTATGGATAGAGCAGTTCTCACCCCATTAGGTGGGCAAAAGAGAGAGTGTTTGAACCACAGACCTCAGAGCACAGGGAAAATATTGTCTCATTCCAAGGTAAGCCAGGGAGACTGTGCCACGGCAGTGCAACCTTAGGTGGCCTTTTGAGAGCAAAGATATAGGAAAAAATATATGGAAAGGGAGCAAGGCACATAAAACAGGAGAAAGGGTAGGGAGAAAAAAGAATGGGCACAGAAGGGGGAGGGAAAAGAGAAATAAAAGATCAAAATATTAAGTGACAAAAATAGTAAAGCAAATCAAAGAAAACACATACACATTCAAGAAAAGCCCACACCACACAAAACAAAACAAACAAACAAAAAAATCACCAAACCCCAAGATGGATAAAAACATGCAGGGAGAGAAAAAGAATTAAGGGAAAACAGAGACAGAGTGAAACATAGACTGATGATATTGTACCCAGACATAGAAAATAATAATGGGACTCACCCCAAAAAAGAGTAGGAACAATTTTTGTTGGACTAATATAACCACAGACACAGTCTACCCATGCAAAAATGACTTGAGGTGGACACAGTAACTCTTAACTGGGCTGACCTTTGGAAGGGACAAGGAAGTCCAATACCTATCAGTATGAGGCAGTACAGAGCACACTACTATATGTTATGTGATAAAACCCCATGGCTGTGCAGATGCCTTCTAACCCCCCATTCAGGAACACACTTAACCTTGTTCCACATGTATTTTAATTGTGACTTAATTTGTGGTTAATATTGTTGCTGTATGTTTCTTATTACCTTTCTGAAGACACATGTAGTCCAGCAAATGCAGGGATGGAGCCACCGCAAAGGCACAGCACCCATCTTTCTGCCACTTCCATCCCTCCACAAAGCACATGGCTCTAATAGTACAGGTTAAAAGTGTTAATTTATCTTTCAAAATTTCTGTCTGACTATGGAAAATGATAGGGTCTTGAAAACACTAGGGCAATATTCCAGCTATGTTAATTATAGTAAAGGCTGAGAAGTGAGAAAAAAAATAAAGGTATTTTGCAATTAGACTAAAAGGAGAGAGATTCATAGATTCAGCCTACCTGCTACAGTGAGATATATTGGGCAATAACTTGGACAATTACTTTGATTTCCCATGTACAGGCAATAAAACTTTTTCCAGAAGCTAAATTAAAGCATGTCTTTCAGAATGCAAAACTTATTTTAAGGACATCAGGCAGTAGTGTAAAGCCTATAAAAGGAAGCTATCCATCCTGCAGAAAGTGTTGATTTTATTGCAGTTCAGTTCATTCTTAAGACAGAGAATCCCCTCCAGGGCAGACAGGACAGTAACTGCTGATGCTGACTTTCTTACTCAGAGAATTGCTTATCATTATTTTTGGAATAGAAGTTATTTTGGTTGTATTTTAGAACTAGCAAACAGAAGACTCGGTAAGTATACATACATATATATACATATATACATACACACACACACACACACGTATGTTTATAAAAAGGCCTTTTGGTGTAACATTTAAAAGGAATTTAGTTGAAGAACTTTACAAATGACAGCCCTAAGGCACTAGTAGAAATTGAGGAGCTTGTGACCCCTGCTAGACTGAGCTATTATGAATGTAATGTACTGTAAAGCAGATGTCCAGACTCAGAAGTGCCTCAGGTGCATCATTCTTCCTCAGACATACGGCAGAGACATTGAGCTTACACYATCTGAAAACTTCTTCAGTTTAGCATTAATTTTCCCTCCCAATAACAATTGTCTTATGCAGCTGTCAGAAATTACAGCAGGACTGAAAGGAAGCATTTTATTTCTGTTTCCATTATTTTCTTTTCAGTGGTAAAGGGGTAAAGTGATTTTACAGAGCACAGAACTGTATTCACTAAGGACCAGTGCTCACCATTGTTATTTGAGTGTGATGCTCTAGAAGTTAATAAAAAAGCAGGCAGACAGTCTCCATTGGAAGACTCAGAAGGCATCTGCTTCTCTCCAGTGGATAACAGGGCACCTAGCCACTTACTTGAGTTTACCAAGCATTTAAACTGTAAGTTCAAGTAAGGTGCCAATTCAAAGCAAGCTTAAAGACATTCAGTGGGTACTAAAATGTCACTACAACTTCAAACTTTTGTTTATCCAAAGATACAGGAACTGAAATTCTGCTAGTTCTCTTGGGAAACTGTTCAATATCTTGGTTGACATCACTTTGGTATCTTTTCAGAAGAAGCCTACAGTTCTGTTGCATCACTGCTTCCTCCTCTGCTTTGATCTAGCTGACGAACCTATGGTTTCTGTAACTTGTAGTTACAGAAGAAAAAGTATCATCTTGCAAGGTACCAAAACCACATGGCACTCATTAAAATTACCATTTGTAACAACACACAATGCTTGATGTCCCACACAGGCCCATCCAAAGTCTCTGCTCTCCCAGATTATTAGATCACTTGAAATATACCACTACAAAGGAAAGTACCTTTTTTTGAACAGGAAATATGTAAATTTGAATAAACTCCTCATCTTTTTGCCATGATTGTATTTTTACTGTTCTTCTGAAGGAAAAAAGTTATAATGGCACCAGGAGAAATAAAAAAACAAAACCCTTGGTCCTGATTCTTATATTTGTACTCTGGAGCCAAGGAAACATTTTTTCACATCATGCACACTGAGATCACAGCGCACTCTGCCCCAGGAAATGGCTGGCAACATCCCTACTGATAAACTGAACCTTGCCAGGGCTCATTCCTTGGCCCACAGGCCAACTTGTGTGGTCTGGTCAAGTCTATGTTATTAAACTTTCTTAAAGAGTTTCCAAAACAAGATGGCCACATCCAAACTACCTATTGGGAGTGGTCCCTGGCCTGTTCAAACTCCTGAACTTTGCCTGGGAGTTGCCTGGGAGACTGTTAATTGGCCTTGATCAAAGTTGTGCCAGGGAATGTTTTTCAGCAGAATAAATTATTGAGTTTCAGTAATGGCTCTGGCCCCTGTTAGTTCACTAGTATAGACATAACCAACAAGAATGGAATAAGGATTGATCTTTACATGCATTTATTTCTTTTCCTTTCATGACATAAGGAAATCAAAGAACAATATTTTATGCATTAGAGATCAGTGCTCACCAGAATGATCTGAATACAACCCTTTTAGATAACTCAGTATAGCCATATATAGATATATATACATATCTATATGTGGATACGGCTATTTTCATTTATGTATATATAGGTAACAAAAATTTTGGAGGGGCCATTTAATTTCACACTTGGAAGCTAATCTCAATCTGTTAGAGGCCAGGAAAAGATATACTATTGGGGCAGAGTCTCTTTATATCTTCATCTGATATTGACCATTGCTGAAGATAGGATCCTGGACTTGATGAACCTTAGATCTTATCCCATGCAACAATACCGGTGTTTAGAAAGTCTGCCCAGGTTCTAGGAAATGTATTTTTTCAGTCATCCAAGCATACATACACAAATCCATAATGTGAGAATATTCCTTTTTATGGTTTCATTTTCCATTTCAATCCACCATTTTAGATATCCTTTATGGTGAACATCCCAAAAAACTGAGTCAGTATAATAAGGCAAATGAAGTCTTGTCCCTTAGGTTTGACTGCAAAATTCTATTCCTAAATTACCTATAGTTCATCAGAGTTCAAGATCTGATCATTAATGAAGATTCAACTTGTTCTGTGTCCTAACTCTGTGAGATGTGCGTGTGTACAATGCTATTCAATAGAGTTAGGTTACTTCAGACTTTCCCAGCAAATTATTTGAAGTGGTCCAGACATGATGTCTAAGGTAGCTCTTCTTTTAAATTAAGCAAGGCATCCTCATGAATTACCATAGTAGTAGCCTCACCCAAATACCACTGAAACCATTGGAATTTTTCCATTGACTTTGTGAGGTTTGGTTTGGGCTCTATCTAATCTCATCCAGATATTGTCTGATGAGAAAATATGTGTGTGTTTCAAAATGCTCCCACACTTTGCAAAAGGGATGGGAGTGGGATGAAAAAACTGCTGGAAAAAATAATGGGAACACTTATCTGGGCAAGTAACCTTTGAAACTGATCATCATAAGTTAAAAGCCAGTATCTCACCAAAAAGGTGAAACCCATCCAAATCTTGATTGAGTAATTTTTGATCCAGGCTATCAAGATGCTTCATTCCTTTCATGAAATAGACAGCACTGACAAGTCTTGCTGAACTCAAGTAATTCAGAAAGCACTCAGCACCTTGCAGAACTGAAGGAAAGCACCTTCTGAGGGAAGACACCAGCTCACAAATACGCTTATGCAAAAGCTTATTATTATTTTCTCACATCCACTTGAAATGGGTAGGATTTGTCTCATCTTACTGTAACCACTGAGAAGTTAGGCATTATTCACCTTGGAATTCCCTTTTGTCAAAGGAGAGATGGGCATCTCAGAAGAGATTTCTCACAGCTCTCTCAGACATCTGCCTTGGTATGAGATGAATTGCCTTCTGGAGGTGCCCATCTCTCACCATCGGCTGCTGGGAGACTCTAGAAGATTTGCTTGGGATATACATATAACTGAAGTTAATGGAGATGGATCACAGTCTGAGAATATTGGTACTTTTCTGCATGTTATGTAAATTACTGCCCACTACTATGCAGATATGATAATTTGTGCCCCAGCTTTACAGGGTTGATAGGACTGTCCATTTCCATCCCACTATCATTTGTGATTTTCACATGGGACCTCATCCACCTCTGTAAAATCAATGAGAGCTGAATCAAGTATTGTGTCAAAAACAGAGCTGCAGAAACTTTAAAGAAGTCCTGTCCTGGGAATCTCCCTCTCTGCCATGGGAATTCCACTGAATAAAAAAAACAAAACAAAACAAAACAACAAACCCACAAACAAACAAACAAAAAACCAAACCGACAACCATAAACATCAACTTCCTGCAGAACAGGTGAAAACATAATGCTCCAGGACTGCATATCCAAGAAGAAAATTTTAGCAACTAAAAGCAGTGAATGGTGAGGAAATTTCTGGAGAAAAGATCACAAAGGAGAATGAAATGAGGAATGTAATAGAAGTTTATCTTTAGAGAAAAAGCTGAATGATTCACCTTACCCCCTTTGCAGTGAACATGAACAAACCTTGTGCCACAATATGCTCCTAAATATGTGTAGTGTGCAACACACTTAAAAACTCTGAGATTACAGGTGAAACCATGCTCCTAACAAACTGAAAACCTGTAATGAAACTTGATAGGCTAGTTAAAACAAAACTAGCTTCAATTTTTACATAAATCATACTGCATTATATCCATAAACTTGAGACTTATAATATGTGAGAGATTTTTAAATGTTGCTTGGCATTCATTCATTGGGAGGAATTAAGTCTACTGGCCTTGAGATAGATTGAGAGCAACAGGAGGATGTAAAAGGCAAGGCTCATATTCATTGGAGGTTCGTGGCATTTACAGTGTTTTAAACAATCGTGTTCTAAGGTTGATTTTGCAGGCTGTCTTAGTCACTATCTCCAGTCAAGGCTCTTGCGTAAATGGGGTTTGTTCTACCCCGACAGTGTGCCTATTGTAACTTGGGGCCACCTGTTAGACAGCATGAAGTGTTGCCTAAAAAAATACACAATAAGCAGATTGTTTGTTACAGTTGTGCACAGACAACTGTATTAGTGTTCTTCACACCATATGTCTATATAAACAGATCTGCAGTGAGCTATTCACCAGAGACTCAAACACTGATGAAGAAGCTTCTCTTAAAAGACCCGGGGCTTACAAGCATTGGTTCACCTGTTAGGCTTACATCAGGATTTCAGATGCTTGGCTTCAAAGAAATATTCCTTCAGAAGTTTCTGCAGGAAGTTTTATGCTAGAAGCAAAAAAAGAAAAAGCCCACACAAACAAAAAAACCACCCCAAACCAACATAATCTCCACATTTGGTGGGTTTAGTAGTTCTGTGCAAAGGGAAGGGGAGGGAAATTGGCTTCACAGAAGCAGTTTGGCTACCTTCCGAAGTAAAAATAATATCATTTTATAATACATACAATTGCTGCTGTTGCTGTTATCAAATACACCTTCATCCATGTGTCAAGACTAAATCTGAAGTCTCATGAGATGAATTTATGAGCTCAGTCATATCCAGGGTTCTTGCAGATTTGGTGAGACTACCTTGGACAGCCTCTTTTATTCATTTCACTTTTTCACAAGGAGACATTTTGAGGGAGGGCAAGGAATGAAAATGTCTCTCTTTGTTTAGTGCAAGGAAAAATGTTACAGTAAAATAAGCAACAGACACCACTGATAGCCATGGTGTAAGAAAGAATAGAATAGAATAGAACAGAATAGAATAGAATAGAATAGAATGAAAAGAAAAGAAAAGAAAAGAAAAGAAAAGAAAAGAAAAGAAAAGAAAAGAAAAGAAAAGAAAAGAAAGAAAAGAAATTACACAAGTCTTTTAACAAGGTCCATGCAAGGATAATCAATTCTATAAACCCAGACCTCAGTAGTTATTGTGCGATGTGATCATAAAAGGCATATCAAGGCCTAACAAGCTCTGTTACACAACTGCCTGACAATACTGGAGTATATGTGAGGAGGCATATATTAATGTCTATTCCTCCTGTTGCTCTGGTAGCAGAGGAGAGGCATGGAGCAAGTCTCTTTGGCTGCCATTCCCCTCCATCATCTTGCGTCCTGGACCTGATGCAGGTGTGGGACATAAACTCTTCCAGCAGAAAAGCCCATTGCAGCTAAGTCCTCCTGGAGCAAGGACACAGAACCAGAATGTGAAACGGGGGTCACCATCTGGTGCCTGCTCTGCTCCTACAGCAGCCTCGCTCTATATTATGCTCTCCAAGGCTAAACTATTACATGACTATCCAGCCCCTACAAAGAAGGAGGCTAGCTGCAGAGGCTAGCAGCACTCTTTCTACACCACTAAAGCTGATCCCCAACATGCAAAACACCTACCAGAGGGGAAAAAAAAAAAAAATACTTATGAGGGGATTTTTATTCTCCAGCATAGAACAAAGAACCGCAGCAATTTATTTTTGAATGACTGTTATAAAAGTTCACTTTACAGCTGAACTCCTCTGAGCAGCATAGATCGAATGTTCTAGCTCCAAATACATACTGGAATTATTTTAAGCCTGTTTTTCATGGATGAAGTGTTCACTCTGATACTGTAAAAAAGTAGCTGTGCAGGTTTTGGCTCCATTCAAAACAAAAACATCATGAACCCATCTTCTGTCTTTTTTTTCTTTTTTTTTGTTTTCAGAAAGGAGTGTTTGCTCTAAGGAGCAGCATTAAAGAGAAGATTTTTAAAAGGTTCTGCTTCAAGGTTAGTTAACCCACATTTTTTCACAAATTACCATGAAAGCTTTTTGCCTGTGCTGGTTTCTTTCTATTAACACAAAGAATACAATGCCTCCCAGTTTTACGCATTATATTGGTCTCTGTTTAGAATAATATTTTATTTTATAATATAGGCATCATTTAAAAAAAAAATCAAGCTATTGTGTTTTCTCAGCACCATTCTGTGTAATATTTCTGAATTTCTTTTTACTTCGTTGTAGAAACCCTTTTTATATCCAGATGCATGTTAAAGTCTGAAGCTGCACACATTTAATATCCTTCTTTCCCAAGTTAAATATCCAAATTAATTCATGGTTAAATAAATCCAGTTTGGAAACAGTTTTCCTAACTATGCATATGGTGGCACTTTGGATGGGTGCTGAAATTAGTTCATAATGGTAATACCTTGACACCCTTAGCAGAGATGTTATTGTGCATTCAACAGTCTACAGCATGGAGAGCTACAGCATGAAGGATATGGCTGCATCATAAATGGAGGAAGCATGATTATATCTCATGTACAGTTTTGGCCTACCTACTACAGTTAAGAGTAGCAATGAAGATACCATGGCATGATTTCTACTTTAATGCTAGCATCCAGAGAGAGTTGTTGCTCTAAGTTTTACAGCAGGGAACGCTGCTTTGAAACAAAGGAGCTCAGGCTCCTGGCTAGGAAAATGGCAGAAGGAAGGCAGTGAAGACTGGTAACAGGCTCGAGAGGGATTCCTGTTTTCTTCACTCTCCCAAGATCCACTCCAACCATACCAGTCGATGTCCACCGAGCAATTTATGTTTCATATTCTCGCTAATAAGATACACCAGAGCCCATACTGCCACTCTTCATTTTGTAACTAGAGATTAAGACCATCATGGCTATGAAAGCATGCACTGTAATCCCACATATTGCATCTTTGCTGCACAGATCTCCCTAGAGAGACAAAAAGTGGATAGGACAAGTTTTATTAACCCTAATTTACAGAGCAATCTGAAAGACTGTGCCCATGTCTGTACCAAATCACAGCCGGTCCCAGAAACAGCAGGAAGCATGGGCAGGAGGAAGGGATGCAAAGTGGTGGGAGTCCACAGCCTGCCAGCAGTGTTAGATGGATTGTTCCAAAACTGAACTGAAGGAGTTTATGCAAACAAGCAATGCAGACGGATGGCAAATTTGGCCTCAAATCCCACTCCAGGATTGACACTTGCACAAAGTCACTCAGACAGTTCATAGGAAAACTCACAGTGAATCCAAATCTCTAGTCAAGAGACCAGTCCTAGCACAAAATCCTAAGTAAAAAAAGGGCAAAATGAGCTTCTGTACCATGGCCAGACTTGTGAATGGAGCTAAATGTTCATTTTCCTGGCAGAACAAACAAAAGAGAATCCCCTTTCCTCCCAAATTCTGTCCTGGGTTATATGAAATCTTTCTTTTTGATATCAGAAGTGTTTTCTTATGTACCTGAGTTTGCTTTATTTTCTTATTTTTAAAATCTAATTACATTTAGCATAGAAACTTTGAAAATGAAAATTTGAGATATTTATTTTTTCAATATTTTGTTTTTGGTGGATGAGAAGGAAATAAAGGGGAGGAAGCAGAAAGTTTTCACAGTTTAATCCAACAATGAGATTAACTTTTTTTACTCCAAAACCACATGTATTGATGATTTTAAGAGGTGTTACATATGGGATTCCTCTTTCATCACAAATCATTGCTAATACAATGAAACTGTAGATTTCAGCTGCTGAAGAAATTGAATTTTCCAATAGCAATTTTTAAATTTTATCCTGCAATTAAAGGTTTCCTTGAAAATGAAGCAGCAATGTCAAGGTGTACAGTGGAATTATAAAACCTGTTTTTATTCAATGCTAAATACGACTGCAGACATACCGGATTCTATCTGGAAATCTTTATATAAAATGGCCATCAGGAAAGTTGCAAGGCTACGCATGATACCCCAGTACGTGTGGCCATGCCCCTCTCTGCTTCATGGGGAACTTCAGGCTACTCTCCCCTCCAGTTCTTCAAGTAGCTTTGCTCTGGGAGAGATGGGGACAGGGAATAAAGAAGAAAATCAAGGAACAGTGGCAAGGCAAAATATGAAGGGGTCTGGCAAAGGCAGCTAGCACAGCTCCCATGGCACTGTGATAGCTGAGATGTCAAGAGCATGCATCCGAAATGGGGAAACCAATATGCTAGAATTAGAGGCACTATGTGTTAGCAGCAGCCAACCTGGCTTCATATTTGGCTAATGAATACACACACAGGTTTCAGGCCTGCTGGTGACATTCACACAAGATGATGAGTAGGAAAATAGGAATTGTTTTTACTGAAAACAAAGATTTTTATTGAAAATGTCAATGTTCAATTAAAAAAAAAAAACAGAAAAGTCAAAATATGCAAACTTTTCTCATTTATTTATTTTACTTACATCTTTTAATTTGAGCATTTAGAGGTTTTGACCAAAAAGAAAAAAGAAAAGCAGAAAGAAAAAAAAAAAAAAGGAAAAAACAATACTTTTCTAGAAAGGCAGAGGTTTTTTGAAATTGCCAGAGGTTTTCTGGGATTTGTCTTTACCTGACTGAAATTTTATCAGCTGCTTCATTTGCTTGTACGTTACTGGTTCAACAGCAATCCTTTCAAGTTCTTAAATGACACAGGTCTTCTGTTATTTAGGTTGTAAATGCCCTGAATCAAAGCCTGTGTCAATGGGGGCTTGACAATATTCCTGGCATGCACATTATATTGAGAGCTTCCTGGCTGCTCCTTTAACATATACGTCCATCATTATTTGTTCAGCCTCTTCTGGGATCAGAGTTTATTAAACAACAGAACAAAAAGCAAGCAAAACAAAACAAGAAAATCTCAGACTAAGGCTGCATTTCCTTAAAAGTGTCTACTTTCTTCCGTGTCATTAGGAATTAGTTTCTTAGAGGTCCTGCAGAAGCTTCTTAAGATACTGGAGCATTGCTGGTAACCTGTGTCTAACATCTCCCCTGCATTCAGCAATAGTCCTGCTGTCACAATAACTGGGATATTAGAAGACCGTGAACTCTTTTGGGCGTGAAACTGGTTGTTTGCTTTTGTTTTATTTTTGCTTCGTTTTCTGTCTGCTGAGTGCCTAAACATGCACTGGAGCTCTAAAAATGCAGATCTGAATGATGCTAATGATGCACCTAAATAGTTTTCTGCAATCCAAGTTTAGAGGTATATCCTTATATAGCACTACCCTGTGCTGGTTGGTGTACTGACTCACCAGGAGCCAACTGGGCTATTTCTGTACAGTGAGAGTTTGTTGTAGTTAAGCAATTATTTTAATCGACTATTTGTATCAGAAATAGTGTGACCAGCAGGACTAGGGAAGTGATCGTCCCCCTGTACTCGGCACTGGTGAGGCCGCACCTCGAATACTGTSTTYGGTTTTGGGCCCCTCACTACAAGAAGGACATTGAGGTGCTGGAGCGTGTCCAGAGAAGGGCAACGAAGCTGGTGCAGGGTCTGGAGAACAAGTCTTATGAGGAGCGGCTGAGGGAACTGGGACTGTTTAGTCTGGAGAAGAGGAGGCTCAGGGGAGACCTTATCGCGCTCTACAACAAAGGGGGTTGCAGCGAGGTGGGTGTCGGTCTCTTCTCCCAAGTAACTAGCGATAGGACGAGAGGAAATGGCCTCAAGTTGCGTGAGGGGAGGTTTAGATTGGATATTAGGAAAAATTTCTTCATGGAAAGGGTTGTCAAGCATTGGAACAGGCTGCCCAGGGAAGTGGTGGAGTCACCATCCCTGGAGGTATTTAAAAGATGTGTAGATGTGGTGCTTAGGGCCATGGTTTAGTGGTGGACTTGGCAGTGTTAGGTTAACAGTTGGACTCAATGATCTTAAAGGTCTTTTCCAACATAAATGATTCTATGATTCTATGATTACTGTGTGATTTAGGAGAAATCACAGAAAATTAACCTGCTAAAACTGAAGTAATTTATCTCCTAAGGATTTAGGACCCCATCTGCAAAATGTACACACATTGCTTTATTCTACCGTCTCGCAAAAAAAGACTCAATTTGAATTTTTAGTGGGATCTTGAAACCTTGGATAGTGACATCAAAATTTTCCTACATTTGATCAACGTGTGAATCATCTTGTCTAATGGTCTGTCTGGCCACTGCAGAGTACTGTGTGCACCACCAGACTAAGGTGATAAACAAGTGACTCCACGTTCAAAATATCATTTGAATTCACATCCACAACTAAAACAATACATGTTTCCCCCCAATGAGAGGAAGTGGGGTGGGGATACAGGACAGACAGTGGAAATTAATCCAGGTTTTCAGTTTTCCAACTATCTCCTATTATTCTCGTCACGTTTCAAAAGTGTTTAATAACTGCTTAATAGAAATCCTAAAACTTCTAAAAAATGTTATTGCAACCTTTTGATTCTTTCTTGGAATGTTTCTTGGTATAATTGATTATAGTTACAAAAAATTACTATAATTCTCTATCAGTTTAGGGAGAGATGGGATGAATAATATGAATATGAATTTTTAATGAGACATTTTACTGAAGGCTCAAATTTAATAATATCTGTATTTAACTCTATGATTTCTTATTTTATATTTTTGACCCATTTGCAATACACTATTTCTGAAAAGTGGGCTTTCTAGGCACAAGCTCCGTGATGTGCTACTGATAATTAGGTGATACTGCTCTTTTCCATGGTTTTGTGTTAATATATCCATTTTACACTGGAAGGCCTTATATTCCTGGAGCTGGCCATTTAAACTGCAAAGTACTATATAGAAAAAGGAATATATTGATCCTAAAGTGGTCATGTATATTTAAGGATCCCAAGGCATTTTTACTGACATTCCTGTATTTAGCATATTTTAATTCAAGTGATTATGCTCTGCCTATCTGGAAACTTCCCTGCCATTTTGCTTACTTCAAACCACTCCTCGCTATTGCTGGACGGTGCTCGTCTGCATTTCAAGAAGCAAGAGCCAGCTCCTGGGCCAGTGTAAGCATCATTGCTCCATGGGATTATACAGATTTACACCAGCTCAGGATCTGATCCGTATTTTCTATCTATCTCTCTGACATGATTTAGGCTAAGTTACATCCTATAAATGTATTCTCAGTTGTTGCTTTCTGCGTCTCAAGCTTCCAATCGGAGAGCTTGTATTCAGGTTTCCCGGGCAGGCAACAAAAGGCTTCCCCTGGGTACTATGCTACTCTTAAAAACTAAAGCAGAGGGGCTGTGGAGGCAGAGCATTTAAATAGCAACATTCATTACTCCGGCTGAAGGAAAAAAGGTCAGCTCCAGCAGTAATCTCCTGCTGTAAATTTGCTAGAGAAACAACATGCCAGTAAAAGTACACATTAAACAACACTGTCGGCACCGGGACGCTCGCCGCCTCCGGCCCCGCCGGCGATACCGACAGCGTTACACCCGGCGTTCGGGGGAACCCCTTGTGCCAGGAGGGACCCCGCAGCACACCCCACAAGGTCGGCCGCAGCGGGCCCGGCCGCCCTAAACACGCGCACGTATACATCGGCCTGTGTCTATAGGCACAGACGTGCGGCGGCCGGTGAGGAGGGCGCGCGGAGCGGCGCGCACCGGCCGCCCGCCCCTGCCGTGAGGAAGGATCCCTGGGGGGATGGCGGGCGGCGGCCCCCGCCGACAGATTTTTCGGCACGTTGCAGGCAGTTTGGCCGGGTGCCTGGCAATCCACTGGGACTGACACATTTTGGGCAGAGCGGCGGTACGCAGGGAGCCATGTGGCCGATGTTAGTAAACATCATCCCGCACAGTCTGGCGTGCCACCGCCGGCAGCGGGAGGGTGAGCGGCTGGCGGCGCGCAGAGCCCGGCCGGGCGGCCGAGCTGCCCGGGGACGCCGGCCAAGGCCCGTCATCCAGCAGCTGCTCCCGTCTCCGCGGCAACGGCGACGAACAATGGGGTGGAAATCCAGCCGGCAGCCTGGATGGAGAGGGCCCTATGGCGGGAGAGGGCCCTATGGCGGGAGAGGGCCTGCTGCCCACCCCCCGAAAAAGAGTACACCCTGAAATACACAGAAAGGCACACACACGGCATCAGGCCGTGTTACCTCCCCCAGCGCCCCACAGGCACGTTCCCCCTCGCCATCCAGGTGTTCAGCCTCCATTTTGATTGTGCCTCCCTGGCCACCCAGGCAGAGGGGCAGGTTTAACAGTGAAGGCTGGACGGCACAGCGTTAAAATAACAAGGGTTGGATTTCAATGGAAATTTGTTGGGCTTTCTCTCTCCTGTCGCGATTTTAGACCTGGGTCTGGGTGGCAGAGATTAGACTTCGGTTTGTACCTTATGACTCTTGGAGGGAGAGGGGCTTCTGTCCGTGCCTGGGGACAATCCTCTCAGTTTTACACCTAAATTTCCAGCCTTCATCTTGATTCTGCAACCCTTCTCGCCACAGGCAACAAAAAAAAGGCATGGTTTTAATGCACCTTGAAACCCTCTGGACAAGTAACTGAGCTGTCCTGAGGTTGCCACTCAGAAACCTGGGGAAAGCAAAGGCAGCCTCCCTCGCGCACTTGCAGCAGGAAGAATTTCTCCCACTTGTAAGACTTCTACAGCTGTGCACAAACAAGGAAATCTTTATAAGAGGAGTGGACACAGTCATAAACTTGGAAAAATACAGCAGCAGTCTCTATATGCAAATAAAAAAACCCCATCTTCTCCTAGTAAGTCCAATATTAATTTACTGAAGTATTTTCCTACGTCATTGCACCCAGACAACAAACCCCACTCGCCATTCAGACAGCAAGTCCAGATTTTGGGGAAGCTTTATAGAGATAAGCAGCACTTCCCTGGAATACATTCAAGTCTCCTGCCCCCTATCAGCTACAAAATCTTCAGAAGGCACAGTTTCTTACAACACAGCCCTTTCTCCATACAAAATTAGGCCTTTGGGACCAATGTCTCTTGTTGTACAAGCCTTCCGTGGAATATCTTACAACTTTTAGGAACAATTGGTTCTTATTACACAACCAAGAAACATTCATGCTTCCCTCAAAACCTCTTGGGAATCTGTTCCCCAGCAGAAATCTGTATCTTTGTATAATTATGTTGACTTACAAAGTGTCACTAAAGGCATTGTGTGTCATGAAGGACACATGTCCTTGTGTGATGATAAAGGACTGTATGGAATTGTCTGCTCCTTGTCTGCAGGTGTGTATGTGCATGTGTAAGATGACAAGAGCCTAACCTAAGGCATGGGGGGAAGTAATTAAGAAAAATCTCTCCAAATGCCAGGTATGTCTTCTCTGTCGGTAAGATGTCATACGTAGTCCTATGAAGATCCAAATGAGAGCTATAGCTTTTGAGTTTGATATAATGTATGTGCAATGAATATTTATTATGAWCATGATTTATAAAATGTACTAATGCTCTTAGGAATGTTCTGAACTGAAGAAAGTTCACTGTGTGCAGAAAGAGTGTGCTAATTAAGAGATACCATACACATGTCACCGCAGGGAAGCTTTCAGTCGGGAAAGTAATGCACTGACTATATGTGCATTTTGCATTCGAGACCCAATTTTGAAAAAAAGGGAAGAAAGAAGGTAAGATGTTACAGCCTTGTCTGGCTGCATTCCTGTTGCATAAAAGAACCAAAAAGAATGAGGAAGAGAGTCCCGGAGCGAGGCAGGGGCGAGAGACAGAGCTGAGAGGCAAAACTGGAGGCTGGATTTCGTACCCGGCTCTGTATGTCAGCTGGGACCTGTAAATGTTCAAATGCCAGGACAGCAGGAGAAATCCTTTGACCTTGGAAAAACTCCTTGTGGCACCGCACATGAATATGAGCTGCAATTAATTAAGTTACTTGGTATAAAAACAAAAGCTCTGTTAGAAGACATCTAAATTTGGGTGGGTCTGATCGCTGTAAAAGTAACTGAAAGACTTGAAATTGAAAGACCCTTTGTCCATTAGGGCATGGAAATTTATTGGTTATATTTATTACAACAATTTCAGTGGGCTGTCTCTGGACCCAAGTCAAACTAGCATRGCATGGTGCATCACACACAGCTACGCGTAGCTGCTTGCATTGATACAGCTAAGTCCCCTTACCTTCCAGCACAGGGTGGCCACATCCAGCCTCCTTATTGGGAGTGCTTGCTGGCCGGTGCTAACCCCGAGCTGTCCCTCACCACTGGTTGTGTTAAAGCCCTGCCAGGACGTGTGCTGACCATGTAACAGTGGGGACAATCACTGCCAAACTCTGTGCCCTGGGCCTCTTTCACTTGCTAGCTCATAGATAATCTGACAGATCCAAACGCTAAATCAATAGGCTTCGGTGGGAACTGGGACAGGCTCAGTTGGGTTTTCCCTGTTTAATTTTTCTAATTACATTCTTAATTTCCGCAGGTCTAATTACTTATAGTACAATAACAACATTACCAAGAGAAAGAAAAAATAAATGGGATTAAGAAGTTCAAAACAAAAAAAAATCTTGCATTTCTGAAAATGTATAAGACAGACCTTTCTGTTGGGGCCCAATCCTGCTCTAGACAACAAGTCTATTGTATCCAGGGCTGAGTCCATGGAAATATGTCTGGGCTTCACATCTCAGCTGAGCAACTGAAGAGACTACTGGTAAACTCGCAACTTTAGTGCAGAAAATTGAGGATGGGTCATAGTTTGAATAAGGTTTTCAAAAGCTATTTTGTTTCTTTGAGAGAAATTTGGGGAAGACAGACAACAAGAGAGGAGGAGGGAAGGTTTGGGCACAGGATTGGGAACCAACAGCTTCTACTTTGAAGCCATGATACCTTATTCTTCAGTAGCTCTGCACAAGTCACTTGGTCCTTCTGCCTTACCTGCCCACCTCAGCGCAGCAGGGAGCAGAAAGCTTTGTGGAGCATTTAGCAGTCTGAAATACCAAGGAAGCCTGTCCATGAAAGAGTACTCGTAACTCCAGTGCAGTCAGTGGAGCATCACAGATTTGGTGGAGGCCTAAAGCCTTGTGTGAAAGGCCCTAAAAATGTTGTTCTGCTTGGGTATGAGGATGTACATGTAAAAATTTTTGGTAAACCCTGCACTGCATTGCATATTTAGGCGGAGAAAAATAATAAAACTGCCTTCCCCAAAGAAATAACTCACTGTGGTTTAGGTCCTGTTTCATAATCCAATGAAGTAAAAAATATTCCTGCTGTTTCACCAGTTGGTTCACAGGTATTTGTTATTATTTTTGTTATTGTCCAATTGTTATTCCTTCTTTTACAGTCTTTCTACTCTCTTTCTCTGGCTCATTTGTCAATACATTACATTTAATGCTCCTGGTAACAAAGCACAATAAAAATCAAAATATACTGAATTGGCTCTACTTAGAATAGAAAACAGATGGGATATTTTTCAGCATGTTTGAAAAATCAACACATTTCCTTGTAATATCTAATAACTAGCTTTATTCTCATTTTACAGTTTATACCAGAAATAGACATTAACTCACTAGCCTTGATGAAGTATCTGTAGCTCTGTGAGGTGAGTCTCACTTTACAAGTCCTGGGTTGCACACCCTGCACTGAGGGATGTGAATCCAGATTTTTTCAAGGTTCCACTGCTGCTGTAAAGACTGTAATATCATTACTTAGTTTAAGACAAGCAATTTGGAATGACATTTCCAGCTTTTGTTTTCCTACTTAGTTTCATTTTACTTTCTTCCTCTACAAAACTATGCCCAATATAACATGAGGATAAAATTGTAAGGCTTACATAATTACTACTGCATTACACTTGTATGAACAGTGCAGATACTGAACATTAGACAAATTACTAATACAACAATGCAGCAGTTCTTTCTGTAGCACAAGATTTCTCTGGGAATGTTATTTTATTGTATTTAATTTAGTGCTTGTTTGTTTAAGGGGGAGGAACAGACATTGCTGTATTTCAGTTTGATTCAGCAAGCATTCTGGCCTCAGTCCAGCAAATCACTTAAGCGTGTTCTTAAATGTAATGAAATGAAATTTAAGTTCATAGTACTGCCTATGTATTTAACATACAGCATGGGCTTAAGTGCTTTATACAAAGCAGGACCAGAATGATGAAAAACCTTAAAAATAAGGCCCATGCATTTTTACACAGACAATTTTTAAAACCCTGATACTGTTAAAAGGGACATTTTCCACTGCCTATGCTATGAAAACACTGTGTAGTTCCCCCCCCACCCCCACCCCCCCCAAAAGCCAACTAACTTTTCTTGATCTGACAATCTGACAGCTATATCCTGTGTAACTGCTAGTCTGGCCCTTTTTAAAAATATCCTATTAAGTTAAGTGGAAGATTTGCTTGAGCAAGGTATGCAGAAATGAGTCACAGGGAGTATATGGAATTTTCTCAGGACTTAGGGCTGTGCCTGTTGTAGCCAAAGGCTAAATCTCCAGTGGAACTCAGTAGTGTTCCTCCGAGTACATTCACTTTCCATACCAATCTCTGTTTTAGTGGGAAACATAAAACCGACATGAAAGTCATGCTGAAACACACCACAAAGAAAGGTGTGTTCTTAACTTGGGTTACCTAACCCAGGTTAGATAATTTAAGCAGTGGTTGCACAGCAATTTAAACCAATCTAACGACTGGCTGCCAGGGAGGGTGGAACCACGTCAGCCAACAGTTAGATGTGCATCAGCCGCTGCCGCGCTGCAGCCCCAGCTTCAACCAGCAACCAAGATAGACAAGGTAACTGGAGTTGGCTAATATGGAACATGAAATGCTAAGAGTGCTTAAAGCCCCCACTGCTTTAACCTGTCCGTGTAAAGATATTACTGAATTTTTATGAGTTTTTGCAATGTAGACAGACCTGGAGAACCTTTTCAGAGACACAGAAACTCAGCAGAGCTGACTGCTGTCCACAGTAAAAGGAAAACATGGTTCCTTCCTCGGAAGGTTTACAATCCATATGTTATATTTCCACTGTAAAGGCCCTAAGCTCTTAGCCAAAGGAAAAAAAAAAAAAANAAAAAAAAAAAAAAAAAAAAGGCTGTTTTGTTTTGCAGGTTGGATTCCTAGGGATTTATTTGTTTGTATGTTTGTTTGTTTGTTTCCGCCAAAAGCAGAAACAACCTTCTTGAATTACTCTGCAGTGAATCAATCTCTCTTCAACAGAAGCATTAAAAACCTCTAGGTTTCATTCATTAACAGAATAATACATGTATTTTGCTCAGTAGTGTTTGTTTGAATTACAACCGCACGGAATTCAGAACAAAGCTAGTGTGGCTGCATGGACCTGCTCAAAATTCTCAAAATTCCATTTTAGATTGTTTCTGCTACAAGACCTGATTAAGCATACCAGTTATCTAAAATATACTAGTTTTTTCTGCTGCTCCATTTTTCTTGCCATCTCCAGTCACTGCATGCCAAAAATAATTTTTAAATGGTTATTGTTTTGCATTTCTAGCACATCTCAAAAAAGTGAGGAAACAATTATGCTTTTGATCAAAGAACAGATCATGAGCTAATCATACATATTCTCTCAGCTATCCTTATGCCTTYGTACTAGAGAAAATGTCTTTCTCAAACTTACCACTTGCTTAGTATAGACCTTAAAGAACATCCCCATGCATTTTACACAATATAGGAGTTGAGTGCCTTTGGTCCAGTTTCTGTAGCTTTCACTCATAAATAAAGAAGTGGGAACAAAGAAAGCAGAGAAAAACATGCACAGGTATGCATGAACAGATGTTGGCTTTGAATTTTTAAATAATGTTATGTTGCCCCACTTCTCTGAAGGTTTCTTGGTATTTTGAATGATAAAGGTGGGTACAGATTCGCTTCTCTTGCCTTCTCTCGTGTTTAAATTTCATTTCTGAATGCTGACTACAGCACCAGGTTTCTCTGCACACCAGAGGCGTGGTTTCTGGGGAGAGAGGGAAGGGGAAAGGGTTATAAGATGTGGATCTTATACATGGTCATATAAAAGTGTCCAAGGAGTCTGTTCCTATCCAGGATGCTGTACAGAAGAAAACAGGCATTATAAGCCCCAAGGCACTTCTCTGTGCCTCCCTGTGCAGAATGTCTACCCCTGAGGCTTTCAGGAACCCCCACAACCGGGAGAAAGGATTTAGCCCAGCATTGAAAGACTGTAGTGTTAGGAAATGGAAAACACATCAGAAATGTGTGTTAACCCCAACTGGAAAACCTAAGCAACTCATTTTACTTCCAGCCAACAAAACCTTCAAGAGAACTCATGCTGATTTATGTTCAGGTATCTACATTTGGATCTCCACCTTATCTCTCTGGATAAGGCTTCAGGTCTGATTCAGCATAAGGGTGAAGTGAGGCAATGTTCTAGGTGTTTGTATGTTGGATTTTGCCTTGTTTTGTAAGAGCTATAGAATTTCCTGTCTGAAGATAGTCAGTTCACTTTCATCTTCTCATYTCTAATTACATTTATTATATTCCAGAAGACAAGAAATAAAGTAAATTCTATGCTAACCTGAAACTTGAGAGCAGAGGATGAGGATTAGGGCAGAGAATTTGTTTAGTTTTGATCTAAGGTAGATCAAAACCAAACAAAATCTTTGGGGCCTGAGCAATGAATCTACTGACTCTCAAAATCCCTCATGCACTCCAGATCTTCTCCCCTGAACTAGTGCTTAAATATCTTAGCACTGAGCTAGAATAAATTGGCTGGGTTTATATCTTTCTTTCGCTCCCTTGCGGCTTCCTGTAGGTCAGTGAGCTGTACACCAACCTCTCAGGTCCAGTGTGGCCCAGGAAATTGCAAATATTTTCAGCTGTGTCAGGTTCTGCATATGCAAGTTAGGAGGTTCAAAGGGAAGTTTAATTGACACTAATCCTCATCTTGACTTTTGCTCACCTCCTCCTCTTTTCCCACTAAGCCTTCCCACCTTCCCACCTCAAAGCCACAGAAGCTTTACAATTTTTCTTATAAAAATATATATATTTAACCCTTTGGCAATCTCTTAATGCCCTTTTATTAAATCCTTTAACTCCTTTTATTAAGTCCAGGGTAATTAAAATTATTATAAACCTCTCTTGAGAGATTATACCCTTTAATCACAGTGCATATTTGCTGAGATGTAGGCGACATTTGTGGTATATCAAATACAAAAATACTTTGGGCAAAGATGTTTAATAACAATTTTTAAAACTAAGATCTTGATTAAGGAGGTTTAGGGCATTAAAAATCATATCTACATGTGGTCACAACGAAACATTGAAGGACTTCAAATACTTTTCCACATATACAATGGCACAGTTATAATCAGATTTCTCAATTTATTTCAACTCCAGTTCCTCAGCTGGCATAATCTGTCCTAATGCCATTGACTCCCAAGGTGCTACACTACTTTATACCAGCTCAGTTTTCTGGGCGACCAGACCAAATGCACATGTAAAATCCCTTCTTGGGTCATTATTCCCATCCAATGAAAGAAAAATCAAGGACTTTTCTTCTGGAGTGAGCTTGGATCTCCTGTCTGGGRCTCCCAAACTGTGCACTCATCCCATCAGCAGCAATAGCAAGGTGAATGCATCCCCTTGAAAATACATATGGTTGGATGTTGTTGCAGTATAGTTGTGCACAAAGTAAGTAAGTTTAGGAACCCTTGTTCCAGCGTAAAATATAAATATGCACTGAACTTTTATCATCAAGCTTTGGGGTTTAATTAGGACATTATTGGTTAGAAGTTATCACAAAAGTATGCTTCATTGTCATGTGCATACGTCATCAAATAGGACCAAGTGATGTGAAGTCAGCCCTCAACAGTTACTAATCTTTTCTTTAACTATTGGAAGTCATTTAATCTCTCTGTTCCTTCTGTTTCTTCATGCCTGTTAATATACAGCTTGAATTTCAGTTGACACTTCTAAGACCAAGCTCTCAAGTGTTCAAAAGCTGAGTCTTCTTTGAAGGAAACACGTAAGTGATAATACACACATTATAGGCTGAAGGCACTCTTATAAAGTTGTAGAATAACACGGATCAGTATAGAAAGTATTTATTTACTCTGACACTTGCTACTAGACTGATTCCTGAAATTTCAAAATTAAAGAGTTCTGATAAGACATAAACTAGGCATCCAAGATTTGTTTTGTTTTGTTGCCATTCTTTATTAACAGTGAGGAAAAACATTAATTTAAAAAATTTTCAGTAGGATAGGCAGCCAAATGCCTTACTCTTGACCACTTCTAATTGCTATTTATTTTCACTGGTGCTTACATAACTAAAGCATCCAAGCACTGCATATTGTCAACACCAGCAGCAGAAAAGAAACGTATAATTTTCTTTACCAAAGGAGTTCATGATAACTTAACTGCTCCTAGGTTAATAGTGAATGCATATGCTTAAATTACTCCAGAAAATAACATTCAGTCTTATAAAACATACTACTGACAAAAGTGAAACAATATTAATTAATATGCACTATTCTATCTATTTTATTCTAACTGCATGCTTGTGTTTTCATAAAGTAGTCTTTCACAAACAAATGTCAGTAAGAAATTAAGAACTCAAAAAATGGGAAAGAATATAAAATACAGCACAATTTAACTTGGCATACCTACAATTTTCCTTTAGAAGTCTTGGAAGGTCTTGAGTTCTTACTTTATACACTCCTACTGAAGTCAACAGACCTATAGCCACTCAGCAAGTGTTCAGCAGCTCACAGAATGGGACCCTGTGTTTTAGACTTAAATAAAAAAAATTACATTGAGACATAATATAACTAGTAGGAAAGGTGAGACTGCAAAGCAAAAAAGAWGATGTGACTCATTTAAGTGTTTGAATGAAAGGAGGAATTGACATAGGGTGATATGGAACAGCTATTGAAGACCACAGGAGCTGTGAAAAGAAATAATTTTTTTAAAGGAACAGAGAAATAAAGTTCTAAGGACTACTGAAGTAAGGTTATAGAAACAAGTGAAGGGAAACACGGAAATAGTTAGAACTATAAGAGGTCCAATAACAGATCTAGCTGTAAAAGTTAATAGTGATTTTTCTAAATGTTCATCTACTTTCTGTTTTTCTTCTGGTTTTTTACATTGAAAAGAATGTGCTATGTGCTATCATTTAATTTAATTTAAAATGTTGTCAGTATATCAACATCTGAAATGTATCAACATGCCCCGTAAATGAGCATTGTGTAGGTGTGAGAAGGAGAAAATAAGGTCCTGCCCACCATGCAATATGGTAACGAGAGATGCGTTAGGAAATTTTATCAGTAATGCAAGCAATTTTCTGGTAATGATGAATATTGCTATACATTGATGATAAGCAGGACATGTGAGAGGATAAAAGAAATCCAAAAATGCTAAAGTTATGGAGATGCTATTATAGACAACCAAAGCAAAAAGGTTGCAGAAAAGATGAACTAGATGGAACTGGGTTTAAGATTACTTGACTAGTCCAAGAAAAACCTTTAAGATGTGTAAGTGAAATAAAATGAGTGGAAGACAGTAGTAGTAGGACTCAACTTGTAATTTAAGGCACTGAAATTAGGAGTTAATGCATAGGTGTTTACATGTTCACTATATACCTAGAGTTCCTTTTATAGCCAATGGAGAGCTAATCAATACAGTGAACTGAACCTAGAGAACTAGTTCAGTTCATCTTAAAATAGACACCTACACTGAATCACTCTCCAGACTCCACTGACTATAACAGCACCTAGATATCAAGCTTTCAGTTAGATATCTACAAACTGACATCCAGATTTAGGTCTCTTAAGCTGAACCCCACATTAAACATCTACAATGTTCGTACACATATCTGGTCACCCAAGGCTTCTCTATAATCAACACAGAAAAATTAGTACTTCTAGGGTGGGATTAATTTGTGTTATTTTAAATATTTATTTAAGGATGAAATTAATTGTGCATTAAAAATACCTGTTTTCTTTGTTGACTAAAAAGAGTTGGTATCTGGTCAGCTGAATCYCCCTTGCCTCCTGCATGGCTACTTAGCTGAGGGAGGCAAAAGTAAAGACAAGAAGTAATAAATCAGATCAGCATAAAAATGTTTAAAGGCTGAAGATAATAGAAATTATTGAAGTACCTTACATAGTTACATAGCTTCATTAGCAGCATTAATGTATGTTTGAAAGAAGTGTTCATAAATATGTGGGTTCACAACACTATATGTCCAATGTTATCTTGTACACCTGTGTTCCTATTCCACTCATGCAAGAAATAATACATTGGAGTTGAAGCACATTGTGGTTTACCCAGGCTTGTTTGGTCTGAAGTAGAGCTTTTAGAGAAATGTTTCTAATCATAATTATTGAGGATGTGACTCAGGAATGGTGCCTGGGAACCCTGACCAAAACTAATGAATGTAGGAAAAAATGAGAAACAAAAAGCCTTCAGAAACACAGTTTACAGTACATTTTTGATGACCAGGTTTCTAGATAAAACTGAATATATTTGCATCCCTGTTAGATTTTGTTTTACACTAAGAATTTTCTAACTCTTACTTAAGAGTACATGCAATTCTAAACGGATCAACCAAACATGTTCGCTATTTCTTAGAGTGGAGGAATATCAAGCATAAGCCTCTAAACATCTTTTTAAAAATAAAAAATAAAAGAAGCATTGCCACTTTCAGGGAGAGGCTGTTAGATACCACCATTCTCATTTTAGCACCAGATTTAGGAATCTAAATACTATTTTCAAGCTCTTTAGGACCAAATTCACAGATGCTGTACAGGTGCTTAAACTACTTTTAGTTTCACAGGACAAACATTTATCCAAACCATTTGGTGTTAGGAAGCTTTGTAGATTTGAGTATTACATGCTGTCACATCTATGTCTGTGTTTAAATAATTGTGAATTTCTTGATCCTATCTTCAACTGCTAGTAACTCCAGAGTCTCCTGACTTTTCAGTGATCACATTTGTAAAGTGACCAAAATACTGCTGAAGCTCTGAACATAATGAACCGCTCAAAGACTTACTTAGTGGAAGCCAAAGCTTCATGATATTCTTGAACTGAGACAGCGAACTCACATCTCACCAGTAGTGCAAAATCCTGTAGACAGACTCTAATCGTGTCTAAGACATTAACACCTTATGGGTCTCTCCACATTACAGCTGGAAATAGYTGATGGGCAGAAAGACTGTACGATGCCCCCCACTAAAAATATGGAAATTGCACGTGCTGCTTGCTCGGACAGTCATTTTGGAGATGACACGAAGCTGAGTGGTGCRGTCAACACGCCTGAGGGACGGGATGCCATCCAGAGGGACCTGGACAAGCTGGAGAAGTGGGCCCCTGTGAACCTCATGAGGTTCAACAAGGCCAAGKGCAAGGTCCTGCACCTGGGTTGGGGCAACCACCRGTATCAATACAGGCTGGGCGATGAAGGGATTGAGAACAGCCCTGCCGAGAAGGACTTGGGGGTACTGGTGGATGAAAAGCTGAACATGAGCTGGCAATGTACGCTCGCAGCCCACAAAGCCAACCGTACCCTGGGCTGCATCAAAAGAAGCATGGCCAGCAGGTCGAGGGAGGTGATTCTGCCCCTCTGCTCTGGTGAGACCCCACCTGGAGTCCTGTGTCCAGCTCTGGAGCCCTCAGCACAGCAAAGACACGGACCTGTTGGAGCGGGTCCAGGGGAGGGCCACAAAAATGATCAGGGGATGGAACGCCTCTCCTATGAAGAAAGACTGAGAAAGTTGGGGTTGTTCAGCCTGGAGAAGAGAAGGCTCTGGCGAGACCTTACTGCAGCCTATCAGTMCTTAAAGGGGGCTTATAAGAAAGATGGGGACAAGCTTTTTAGTAGGGCCTGTTGTGACAGGACAAGGGGTAATGGTTTTAAACTAAAAGAGGGTAGATTTAGACTAGCTATAAGGAAGATATTTTTTATGCTGAGGGTGGTGAAACACTGGASCAGGTTKCCCAGAGAGGTGGTAGATGCCCCRTCCCTGGAAACACTCAAGGTCAGGTTGGACGGGGCTCTGAGCAACCTGATCTAGTTGAAGATGTCCCTGCTTATTGCGGGGGAGTTGGACGAGATGACCTTTAAAGGTCCCTTCCAACCCAAACTATTCTATGATTCTATAAAACATCCAGTTTTAATTCCTGCTGTGGAACACCTGCAAGAATACATTCAAGCATCACCACTGGCTATTAGGTCTGGTTTCATCCCCTTGTTTGCATGATTAGTTACTTAATATTTGTGGGGAAAATAATGAAGTCTTTCTCATTTGTACATGGGGKTTTTTTTCTTTTTTTTTCCTTCACATTCCTCATACCGAATCAACGTTTATCTCACAACCCCACACAGTCTACAGATGAATTTCTACCTTAAAGACACTGGCATGTAACTCCAAGGATGTGAATATCAAAAACAGTGCAATTTCCTTTCTTTGACATTGTTCCTTTCCGAACATTTGCTCCAAAAAGAAAATTAATAAAGTGCCCAATCTAATGACAATTTTAGAAGACAGAGATAATTTTTAGACTAAAAAGCAAATTCATAACAATATTTCAAGGATATTTTAAGATTGATCTTAGGAACTTAAAAGAAAGACATTATCTAAGTGGTTTTAAAAATGTTTTATGAGGATTTCCAGCTACTAGCTACCACTGAACTCTGTATATGATATTGGATAGTTCCCTCATCTCCTACATCACAAATTGCAATATTAATTACATATTAAAATTTAATTACAATATCAATTACAATGTAGTTATTATTAAGTCTATGTCATAGTGAAGAAACAAGGTTATGCCTAAATGTAATTGCCATGTATTGCACAAGAAAAAAACTGTTTGTATACAGATACTAAAAACATCAATCCAAATAGTATTCTAATTTGTTACACACATACACTGCTTTGTTCTATGAGGAAGTGAAATCTTTGAATGCTAAAACACTACGTACTTATTATTGATGGTGTTAGGAAGCAAAATGGAGGTAAGTGCCATTGAAATATTTTATTTAATTGCAACTAAAATGGCTATGCCAATTAAATTAACTATATATCCTACATTCATCCACTGTTTTATTCTAAGAAAGAAATCTATTAACTTGCAGTTTTCTGCAAATCATTGCTTTAAATTTCACCTGGTAAGTATGATCAGCTATGGATCAAGCAACTTGTTGATGGTACCCAGCAGCAATAAAGAAGCCCTTAACATAGTTCACATAATCACCCCTGTCACGTTGTAATCACTCTTTCTCCACAGTACAGAGCAGTGTTTGGGCCCGTTCCAGTAAAAGCCCGAGGTAGATGCTCTGAACTGTCCTCTGGGAAGAGCCTGTGTCTCTCTGGTGACTATGTAAGGAGAATTAAGAAGCTAAGCAGCTAGGTGCTTGAAACTGTGTAATGCTTGTAATGCTTGTAGATTAGAAGGTGTAACTAAACAGATGTAGAAAACATGATTTATCCTCTAATGTAAAACTACACTATATTTAGCTGTTAGACACTGTTCTTTTGGACAACAGGACTCTTGTCATAATTTTATAATGATAAATATAGCAACTCACAGGAACACAATCTAACCTCAGCTTCAGACACATAACATAGAAGACAGTTCCTCTCCCTGAATGCATGCAGTATAGAAGATAGAAAGCAGATAGAAAGCAGTAAATACTTMAAGCAGACAAATGAGGTTGGGAAATTGGGAGCATAGGATAAGAAAAAAGAAATAATCTTATTTTACCATAAAATGAAAACGTCTCCACTTATCTAAACAATGTCAGATGGAAGAACTATATCATGGCAAATGATATAGCTCACAAATAGAGCAGCTGTAATAGTATATATGGAGCCTAACAATGATTATGCATACAAAATGTAACTCAACAGTTCAGAGATCAGTAACAAATAGGTCATAATTCAGTTATAAGTCTGATAAATTTTAAGTCTGATAAGTCTAGACACCCATCCATTTCATCGTGGAGTTAAAAAATACTTGCCAGTAATTGTACTTACTTTGTAGGTACTTTTTTTTTTTAAATTTCTATTTAGGTGTGTCATATTGTGATCATAAATACAGGAAACAAAATACCTTTGTTTGCTTTTTCTTCAAAGGACCAAGCGGACAGTCTTGTTACTTATTCTGTTAAAATACACACTTGGCTTTATTTACCAGGGTTCATGAATCAACACATATGGAATCCCTTGTGTGCATGCAGCATGTATATTAATCTATACATACAGCATGCATACAAGGAACCTTCACAGCTCAGAGATCAAGAATTCATTTTATCTTCTCTGAGTTGACTGTTGCTCAAACATAAATATAACTCATCTCATTGAGAGAAGGATCTGGCCAGTAGGGGCACAAAGCTGGATGAGAATCACAGATCTGCAGGCAGGGGAAATTATCACCTCATGCAACCTAACAGCAAAATGCCTGTTTTACTGTGGCCAAGCCTCCTTGCAGGGTCAGCACAAGCAGATAGGCAGCAAAAACTAGCGTATGGTAGCAGATTGGAAAAGGTAGCCCAGCAGAAGCGAAAGCTTGTCTGGGCACAGACCAAGGGCTCTGAATTCAGGCAATTGCTGAGGCGAGCTGGTACTCTGCTTATCAATGCTGCAGTAGTAGCCAGAAGCGCTGTGGCAAAAAATGCCRTGCTGGCCCTAGAATCCAGCTTTTCTTCCGCGTTTTGCACCATTACTTTCCTGTGAGATTTCTGGCAGTGCTGTGTATCTTGTGTTTCTACTGAAATCCCTGCTTACTTTAAAGGGGTTGTTGTGACACCTCAAATCCCTTTAAGTTTGATGGCTTTGGGCTCCTGGGAGAAGAGACGTCACAGTTAGTTTAGGTACAAAGGGGAAGAGAAAAGGGAAGGGGAAAAAGGGAAGGGGAAATGGAGACAAGGAAAAGAAAGGAACCCAGGTATAAATCATGAAGCATTTGCCAAGAGTGTGATAAACAACATAGTACATAAAAAAGTCATTACATTCATGATCTTGAACTTAAAACTTTAAATAAAATTAAATCTTCTGATTTAAACCAGCCACAACCCAGGAAATTCAGGCTTGAGAATGGGATCCTTTTAAAGTAATTTTATTCTAGCTTCGTTTATCAGTATACTTACCGGGAGCAAATGTGCCCTCTGCAAATTATACACATCATGAAATCTCAAGCAGTCCTGCCAAGAC
The DNA here is from genome assembly GCA_035582835.1 of Phoebastria nigripes. Classification (NCBI taxonomy): domain Eukaryota; kingdom Metazoa; phylum Chordata; class Aves; order Procellariiformes; family Diomedeidae; genus Phoebastria; species Phoebastria nigripes. The sequence goes on along the minus strand of JAYKAV010002840.1, from coordinate 629,079 downwards.
CTGGTGATAAGTTGCTGTAACAGCAGCTTGAGGTTTGAGAAATGCACTTTCCTTCACACTCATGGCAACAGGTGACCTAGTGGTAATGACATCATTAACACATTTCACCTTTTTAAGCTCTCCTGCTGCTGTTTTACTTATACTGGTTTATGGAATCATTTCGTTTTGGTGTTTCAAGTCCCTTGTGTTCTTAGTGGTATTCTTAAGAAAATAAGAATACATAGAAGGAGACCATCCTCTGGGAGATGTGATTTGGGGGGAAACGATCTGATTCCATCAGCAGATTCTGTCTTGTATGAAAAAGAACTTGGGAATTTTTATAGCAGATCAGATAAGATTGCGATCAATCTAATTCAGTTTTCCCTTCAGGAATCGGCAATACCTGCTTTTTAATAAGCAGTTATTAGGTACTTGCCACATTTTCTAACAGATTCTCCAGACAGATATGTTTGTAGTTGTTATGCAAATGTAGGTATGTATATTAAAAAAAAGGAATAGTGTCTCAATTCATTATTTGACTGACTCCTTATGGACTCTTCACTCTAGATATACAGGCAGAAGGATCTTTTGTTACTGTTGTTGCTATGTCTCTATGTCCTCTATGTACCCTTCTGGGTACTGATTCCTCAGAAAATATTACTAAATGAATTGTTTACCTCTTCTTTTCAAAAGCTATCTTTCCTACACCTGTCAGTTCTTTTTATTGTGTAAATACAAAAGAATCGAAGACTAGTAGCTTCTATTTAACAATTGTAACTTAATAACATCCTACAACTGAGATTTTTGTTTACAAAAACATTTGTCCTTGACAACTTGCTCCCTACAGCAACAATATGAAAACAAACCTATTAACTCCTGAAAGGTATTTAAAAGAAGAAAAAAAAAAGACAAACCCAAAGTACTGGTAGTACAGCATATAGCAGCAAACAGGAGAGTATATGGGAGCATTTCTGAACCGTATGGGGCCAGATTCTATCTCCATTGACATCAGTTGGACGTTTATCACTGAATTCAAAAGGATCAGACCAAGACTCCCACACTGAAAAAGAGGCTTTCAGATGGGATTTGTGTTGAATATCCAAACACATCTGAGCATTTGACACCTTTATTATACTCTAAATGCTTGGATACCACAACAATACARGACAGAACTGGGTCGTCTCAAGAAGAGAAAGGAGAAGTAATTGCTGTCTTCAACTACCTAATGGGAGGTTACAGAGAAGGTGGAGCCAGACTCTTCTGGGAGGTTAAACACAAAAAGACAGGAGGCAATGGACAGGGGTTGCAACAAGGGAAGTTCCAAATAGATAGTAGGAAAATTTGTATCAGTCATGGTAGTCAAAAATTGAAATGTGTTGTCCGGAGAGGCTGTGGAATCTCTGCCTTTGAAGACATTCAAACCTTGGCTGCATATGACCCTGAGCAACCTGATCTGACCTAGAATTTGGCCCTGCTCTGAATGGAAGGTTCGGACCAGATGTTCTCCAGAAATGGAAGGGAAATCTCTGTTCAATTTTGCATGTTCAATCCTTAGACAGTACATTCCTAGACTGTAGAGACAGTGACAGATCATTCTGTGATTTATTTTTGTTCAGAATACGATTTGCATCTGCTAGGAAAGTGTTGGGCCAGTATACAGCTGTAACTTTTTTTTTTTAATGTTATACTAAGTCTAACTGTAAACTCATGTTAAGAAGCCCTTGTTGGAAGTCAAGCAGGCACAGGTTAGAAAGACAATACAATGGATGTTTGAAAAGCTTTCCTTCTCCTTCAAGAAGATTCATGTGACTTGTGATTTGTACCTTGTTTGAAAACAGTACAGCAGCAGTTCAACAAAAATTGCTAATAAAATGGGGTTTGAAAATAGTTTGTTTGTTGTAGCTAGTAAAATGAAATGTACCCTGTGATTGTCCACACCAATTGTCTCTGCTTAGGCTTTGTCTTTTACTGTTTTTGAACTGTACTGGGAAAGTGGAAGAAGCACGATCAAGTCCACATCAAGGGAATGAAAACAAGGATTCTATTTATGGAATGATTGTGGTCCTGAAGTCTGAATTTAGAAGATATTAAGTCTATTCAGGCCAAATCTTCACATGGCATAAACTTGTGTAGGCCTAGCTGAATCCAAACAGCGTTATACCAGTTTGTGCCTGTTGAGGATCTGGATTTACTGCACTGAAAGATTAGTAAGTACAATTCCCAATGTTCTTGGTACAGAAGCTGACTGGGGCCCAGGAATGCACAGGTTATGGGTACACCAACAAGCTACTGTAGGGCATGGACATATGGCACATCCATTACTGYGGTGATTTTGCCCCCATACTGCTCYCTCTGTTACCTCGTGGCAAATACGAGATGTCCTGTACCGCCATCACCAAGCAAGTTACTTCCTTCGTGGCTAAAGTAGGGGCAGACGTCCCAGACTAGCTCCTTGCAAGTTGATCCTTAAACTACTTACTGGCCACTTGGGCATTAATCCGTACCTTATTCTTCCGGTTCAGTGTGGGGAAAGACAATGTCAGAAATACCTGTACAGACTAGAAAATAAAACAACTCCTTGGTCTCAAGAAGCTTACCAAAATGACCAAACATATTTCACAGACTTACATGTCTTGCTCCTGTCACACCAAATGCCATCACACCTCTTGAGACAACCACCTGCCAAGTTTCATTGTTCAGACTACATGTCATTTGACGCATGCTTCATAGCTCTCCGTACCTCAGAACCGTATCTTCCCTGGGATTTTTAATTTTACTAACTTAGCACAAGTAGTAACAAACAAGATCTTCAGCTACAAACAAGAACATTAATTCTCCTATGCAATGATGGACCGCTTTAAGGATAAGCCTTTTGTAATGCAACTAAGAACAGCAGTCAGGTAACATCTTTGTTTACTACAACTATTTCATTTTCTGTCCTGTAGCAAAGTACACCTCCATCATTTACTTCTCCACCTGTCTACCACACTGAGGCCAGTCCCTTAGCAGGATGCTAGCTGTGTTTCTGGTCCTTCACAATTCTCTGCATACAGCCGATATTCCAGAAGTCTTCACAAGACATCGGAGTCTTTCCGTTAACTGTGGTATGTTCAGTCCCCTGGGATGATCCTGACATCACAAGAGACATCTGAAGTATGAAAGAAGAGGGAAATTGTTCTTACTACAATTACTTTTTAACCAGAAATGGAAATATCCTGCCTAGCTGACTTCGTAGAGCATCACCTATAGTTTGAGAGTTTAAGTGCCCAGCATATGGGACCATGTTTTTGTATTTCATGAACATTGCGAAGTTAAAGATTTTATTTAGAAGAACTTAATTTAAAAGAAAAATAGTAAATGGCACATCATGTAATTGCTATTTATTTTCATAAACATGAGGTATTTCAAAGTGCTATAAGACGCAGCACTAAATGTACATCGTTGGAAGAAATTAAACACAGAACTTTGCAGTTACCCAGTTCTATGCACCAAACATTAACAAATACATTAACTGGAAGAAACAGGCTAGGAAAAGGCATATATAGTAAATTTCTTTACAAAAGTTTCTTAGTTCAAAAAAGTGATAAAGTAATATCTACTCAAAACTTTCACAACTCATTTTCATACGAAAATATAAGTATCAAATTTAGTTATGTATCAGCATCATACTAAAGTATACAGGCAATGTAAGAATTAGTACAGTACATAACAGAGATTAACAATATATTTGTATACAAAAACATGCTCCTCAAACATTGAGGTATTACAGTACTTAGGTATGAACTTCCAGTCTAATACTGGTAGCAAAAGCCACCTCTCATAACCCAAGACATGTACAAAAGGCAAGTGTGTAGATGGTATTTACAGAAAATTCCCACAGGGGTACAAATGCCAACCCCTAAAGTAACATCTGTTAGAACATAAGCACCATAAAACTTAGGAATGAACATTTTAAAACTCAACTAGATGTCATCAGCAGCTCCAAATGCTCACAACAATTTAAAAAAAAAAAAATCCCCACCATCTACGGTTCTTAAGAAGAAAAACAAAGGCAGTCCATTGTTGTTTGGTAGTCTTGCAATAAACTCCTTGCAAGAACATCCATTTGCTCCGTACCCGGATAATATAGTTTGTCGATTACTTCAGGGACTGGATTGAAAGTAAAACCAACATTCTTAACGTCAAAAAACACAATTTTTTTTAAAGAATCAAAAATGTGCAAAGTGGCAATGACTGTCCTGGTCAGCCAAAAAAAAACAAAACAAAAAAAAGTTTAGCAAGTCCGCTTATATTCTATTTTCTTTAGCAATTGTTGTTGTCTGGCTTGCAATTTTTCCTTTTCTAGCAATAACTTCTGCTCCTCTGCCTGAAGGGAATGAACATATTCAGTGGCTTTTTTCAAGATCACAACTTTTGCAGCTTTCTCATTTTTAACCAGTTCTGGAACATGGTCCCTTAATGTGAGGAAACTTGACCGTAGATCATTACGCCGTTGACGCTCCAGGATATTATGGTTGCGTCGACGTTCACTATCCTCTGAATCAGAGTTTCGAGGGCTTGAACTCTTAGACTTTGGTTGGATCGTGGGTTTTACTGGACGGGGCACCTCGGTTTTTAACTTTTTCTGCGGTGGAGCATCTTCACTCTCCATGTATGGAGAAGGAGCGGCATAATTATGCTGCTGGTGAATTGGTGCGCAACGCTTTAAAATCAGTTCATTCTGCTGTGTCCTGACTGATGGAAAAGTGGTATTTTTAGGACGCACTGTAATAGTAAGGGTGGTAACAGCCTTGTTGGAGGAGGAGCGTCTTTTCTCCACTGTCACAACATCTATTTCTTCTTCTTCATCCTCTTCCTCCTCATCTTCATCATCTTTTGGTAACAGAAAATGGAAAATAAAATAGGCGTTATTCTCACAGAAAATACTCCGAACAAGTATCAACCCAGATGTATTTATTGACAAAATATGTACAGTAAAAGCAGCAATGAAGTAACTGATGGCAAAAACAGGGTGTGCCCACCATCTGTAGTCAGATATAGATCTGGAAAAGTATGTAATACACATGAAATGACTGAAGAACAGTGATTTCTGAAAGTTTAATAAGTTTAATGAGTTTTTTTTTTAAACACTTCCAATTTTCAATCAAAGCGGGGCTACCACCCACATAATTGCAGCGGCAGAAAAGAGTTTTTAGACAGAATGTATGTATTTTGAATGGAATCGTAGAGCTGCGGTACAAAAGGCATGCACAGTGCCACAACACAGCCCTTGCTTGGTAGAAAAGCAGCCGGAAAACGAAACAATCGCTGGGTTTGTTCTGAGGCAGAAGGTGAAGCTGCTCCAGCCGGGGACCCTTTAAGCCGGCGCTTGGTGCACTGCCAAGAAGACAGCTGTTGGAAGTGCTTCCTCACCCAAAGCTGTCAAACCAGACATTAAAGGGACAGCAGGCTTTGCAACCCGGGACGGATCACCGAGTTTATGGCCATGGTCATAAGGGACCAGCTCATCCACACACGCGAAACCACGTTTCAGCCCAAGTGGACTTCTCTGCAGGCACGGACAGGAGAGGTTTCTGGGCATTTTAGGTTCTGTCAGTGCGAGCGCAAGCACTGCTCTGAGAGGTCCCTAGCCTGATCCAGCCTTTCCAAATCACGCCTAAGGGCACACACGGTCATCCCCCAGGAACCCCGTCCCCAGGGTGACAGTGGCAGCCCGCTCTGCCCACCAGCCCCCCCAGCACGGCCGCTGGGATGGGGCACCCTAGTCACAGGGGGCAGGAGAAGGTAAGGAAGCCCGGGGGGTCCCCAGCACCACGCAGCCCCAGGGGCCGGGCCTGCTGTCCGGTGGGTGAGGCTCCTGCCCCGCCGCTCCCCCGGGCCTGCTGCTGCCGCGACAGGAGGCCGGCGGCCGGCTGCCCCCGGGGCTGCTGCCCCCGTGGGGCCCCGGCCGCGGGGGCCCCGCCGCTGCC